>VXBQ01004573.1:866726-1183609 GCA_013400175.1 Phainopepla nitens | reverse complement strand
AAAAAAGAAAAAAAAGAAAAAAAGAAAAAAAAGAAAAAAAAGAAAAAACTCACACCCCACAAATAAATAAAAGTGAGACTTTATGTTAGATTTTCTTTGCAAGGGATTAATATTGAAAAGATATTGTTAGTGTTGCAATATGCATTTTAGTATTGTGAGCCTGTTTTCTGTAGCAGAGTAACGGTTTTCATAATCTTTTGGGAAAGGTACTCTTATGGAAATCAGCTGCAGACTGCAACCAGCAGCAGCTGCAGAGATTGCTTCTGCAGTTACCAGGATATTATGAGACAATGATTTTTCCTCACATGTTTCACTAACTCTAAATTTTGAACAATGATCTGGAACAGCCTTTTTGTCCAAACTTCCATTTTTCTTCTCCCTTTTTTTTCTCTCACATCTTTTAGTTACTTTCTAAATGCCATTTTCATCATGCTTTTTCTACTTGGCTTTTGTTTCCTGTACGTACTACTGAATGTCAAACTATTTATAAAATAAAAAAAGAAACAATAGAAGTATATTTATTAAATCCTTACTCTATTCATGATTCTTTTAGTTTTAACAACCCTTTTGTCACCTGGGTATTTACACTGTCAAGTTCTTTTATGTTGTCATATAGCAGACAGGAGTGTAATAGCAGTAGAACTATAATAATAAATAGTTATGTGCTATTGCTTTTCTGCAGATATTTAACACAATTATTACCAAAGTAATAACATTAATGCCTATCTCCAGATACTTTGCTGAGAAAACTGAGACAGTAATGAGAAGCATGGCTTAAAATTAAACAAAGTGAAAATTTATTGTTGGGAAAAAATTACAATAATGACAGGAAAATTGTCATCACATTCATTCCCTTCGTTTTGGATTTAGGAAGGATGTGGTTTCAGATGTTACTGGAGCTACCAATAGGAGAATTAGGAGAAGCTTGATGCATAGACAACACTAAGGAAGTGCACTGAGTAACATGGAAAGCTACTTATGATGATGCTTATGATGTAGGCTGTGACTTATTTTAGATTAGTCATACACTTAACTCTCTCCACGAATACATTTTTGTTCATCTACTTACACTTTACTCTTGTAAGATAAAGAAACAGACTGACTTCTGTTTGTATTTTCCCAAAATAAAATTCCATTTTGCAAACAATTAAAACTTAAAATTTTAGGTATCTTGCTTAACTGTTAGGAAAACAAAGTTTTAAAAAAAAACAACAGCTGAAGCTTTGCTTCCCTGTCAATGTCACTTATGCAACTGCATTTAACTTTCCTTTTCCTGAAGTATTCAGGGAAATTGGATTCCTACTTTTTCCTCTTAGAGGTCCAAAATAAAATAAAAAATATTTTCTGCAAATTGCTTGGATTTAGAATTTATTCATGATTCTTCATGAAAAAACTAGAATTTCAAATGTCAGTATAATACAGAAAATCAGTGCAAATAGTTTTACATTTTGTAATGTAGTCGCCTTGTCTTACTGATCAAACATTTCTGAGTATTCATGGGAAGCTTTTTTTCCTTTTGTACATAACAGTGATATCAAGGAAAGGCTTTTAAAAAATATATGCTGAAAATATTCAAGATGAACATGGAAACATGTTTGAACAGAAAAGAAAAAAGAGGAAAATATAATTCTAACTGTCTCTCAATAACATGATGCTTACGCATGTACCTGCTACGAGTTCTGCTTTTCTGTCATTTTGTGACCACAGCTTTAGCACACTGCATCAACACATTGCTAGACAGAGCTTTAAATTGGTTATCACATAATCTACTTTTATTCCACTTTATTCTACTTTAATTCTTTTGATCATGTCCAGCTCTGCTTACTTACTTTGCTTACTACATTATGCATTTTCTAGGAAGTTAGTCTTATCTCACTAGCTAATATCACATTACAATCAGAAAATTCAATAAAGTTTGCTCTCCCAGTCAGATTTAATGAAAAAAAACCAAACAACCAAACAAACCAATAAACCCCTGTGTATGTTTTCTAAAGTAGTTATATAAATGGTTCTTAGTATCAGTCCCAGTGAATGTTCCTTTACATTACACAAGATGCAATATTGCCTCTTGCATACTCTGTCCATCGGTGGAGATGGATTTATGTTAACATTTATGTTTTGTCAGATCTATAATGTCTTCTAGGACTTTTTTCTAGTTCCTATATGCACTACTCCAAGCAGACCTATTTCAAAATCTCTGAGGTTGTAAAAATCGCTTGAATTTACCTTTTTAAATTAAACTTTGCTGGTAAAAATGGTTCAATGATGCTTTCATTCAAAGAATAAAGGATACTGATGATTATTTTTTAATGTTTGAGATAAGATTAGTGACTGCAACCATAGTAACACAAGTTCCTACATCTATCAGGAAAATCTCCCGTTACAGTGAATGTTGATGAAATTAATAGAAGTTTACAGGCTGAATTAACATTACCACTAAACCATTAATATGCATGCAGAACTGTGATACTCTCAATATTTTCTGAATAGACTGAAGAGAGTTTTTATAATGGCTCAGTTGTCCACCACAGCCATTAAAACCCACTATGCAATCATATTCTGACTGAACATGAAATACTATTAGTTGAGGGCTTTGCTTATAGAGAAAAATGAAGAATCAGTTCTAGGGACTTTGTTGTTATTATATGGAAATACTCTCTATTTGCATTCTTATTGACTTCCCTTCCATATAATAATTTTGCTTTAAAAAAACAGTATGCATTTTGTGTATTAGAGAGAGACCGAAGAGAGAGAAAATGTAAAGAAATACTTGGGTAAGCAAGTGAACAATTCATGAAGTGATTATTATAATGAGAAAGTTTCAAGACATATGCACAGTTGTAGTAAATAAAAATATGACTGAGATGTTAGTTCTAACACCTGAACTTTAGAAAAGTACTTTGCAATTTGTGTCCACTTAACATGATTTGAAATTATATTGTATGCTTTAGAGGTGCTTTGGAGGTAATTAGTGAAGTAAGTAATGCAAAGGTAATTTTCCTAAATGCTGTATTTGCATTTATCCAAAGCGTAAACAATTCTTTTTTAAATTCTGCAAATTAAACTGCCTTTGACAAAGGTTTTCCTGCAAAAATGTCTTTTTTCCCACTCAAAAGAATTTTTATCATAAACTAAGAATTCCTTTTGCTCTCTCAATTTTTTTCACCCTCATTTTTCCTACTCTAGCATCTACAAAAAATATTAGCAAATCTCGGGAGAAAAGCATAAATTATTATTGCCACTGTCTTTTACTAGGGAAAATATTTATTAAGTTTTAGAAGTGTTATTTTATTAAAGGAAATATGTAAACAATACAGTCTCTTATCTTTTGGTGTATGTTCTCTGGAGTAATTGTGGCTGAGTACTTCCTTGCATGAATTCCTCCTCTAAACCAGATGGCACTATTTTGCTTCACACTCAACCTTTTGAATTCAGTAGCTTTATTCAAGGCACTCCTATTTGGCATACTTAGGAAATATGAAAAGCTAGATCAAATGCATTCTACTCCTTCATTTTTAAATGCCTTAATTACTAACTTGAAAGCCACTTTTATGTTCAAAGACTGAAAGTCTTTAAGGAACCTTTCTAGTGAACATCAGCTTCTTAAAAACAGAGGTCATGTCTGGAGAGTAATTCAATTTAGGCATCTAATCCTGGACTCAGTCACAGGATGTCAACCAACTGCTTCCACATCAGCAGGTTACGAGGTACCTGCCCCATCAGTTCTGTCAAAGAACAGAAAAGATACTGGTAAGCTATAAAAAACCTGTTCAGCTGCACACCATGTGCACAGAAACACCCACGCTCAGAGGCAAGGATTTTTATCAAGATGCAGCAGCAGTGGATTAATTCAGAGAAAGGCAGGTTACAGCTCTTTACTGCACCCCACCTGAAACACACTGATTATGGGGTTCAGTGTCCTCTTGGAGCATTGCAGTAAAACAAACCCTGTCCACTCCTTGTCAGGTGCACCCCGAAAGGTCTCCTTACCAGATTTCATACATATTAATGGTCATTTAACCTCATGGCTGGACTGTGGCTACACTTCTTCAGGAGATTTAGCCTGTGAATCCTTAGGGATTAGAAAATCTGACATATGAATACTGTGCAAGCGCGGCCTTAGAACCTTACTAAAAAGCACTGCGTTTATGGTCACTGTATTTTCTCTTTAGGAATATATCAAATCATTACATGGTTTCCAGGCAAATCTTTAAAATATCCAAATCTTTCCTATTAATCATAGTAAGCGGAGTCCATGTATGTGTTTTCCTTTTGAATGTGAAAATCTACTTAAGAGAGATATCAAGAAGACAGATGTATGAAGAGGCACTTTTAGCAACATTATCTAACAGAAGTTGATCTTTAAAAGGTGTCTTCCAACCAAACCAACCTTCCAACCCAGGCCATTCTATGATTCTGTGGTATCAAAAAATGGTAATCCTCCTAAACTTTCTGAGTGTGAAAATGGAGAATAAATAAATCCTACATCCTATCAGCGCTTTTCTTTAAAAAAAAAAAAATCCTACTATGCTTAAAAAATTACTATCCCTCACTGTCCAAACTGACTGGTGGGGAGGCCATTTGAAAAAGAACCAACCTCAGCTGTTCAACCAAGATGTTCAGAAACATTTGAATCGGGGTGATTCCATCTGTTTGGTAAGAAGTCTACCTCATAAGTCTGCTTTCTCTATTAAGTCTTCCTCCTAAGTAATATAACTTAGAATCAATGTCTTCACAGAAGCAAACCAATGTCAGTCTTGTATGCCAGTTTACTCCTTCTCAGTACATGATAAAGCAATGTAAAAAACAACAAGTCTGCTAAAATGACTCAACAAATAAAACAGAAAATTAATTTAGATTTAGTACAGTTAAGCAAAATCTTTTCCTGTCCAGAAGTGCTTATTCACTCCCATGAAAGCTCTGTTAATATCCTATACTTGTTTCCAAAAGAATAATACATTGCAGCCATTTCCTGGAACTTCTTCAAAGGAACTCATTCCTGTGCCGACAGTAGGATTCAGAGCCTTGCTCAGGACTCAGACACCTGGCAAATCTAGGCTGCATCTTCACTGCTCAGTGCATTTGCCCCAGCTGAGTGAAGAACCTTGTCCCCACCCACACTGTTAAAGGTCAGCAAAGCAGCCTGGTACACACACACAATGACCAAGTGGTGGTGGCAGTGGCCCTGCATGCACTCCGTGGTGCACTACGGACCTGAGAAAATAATCACCCTTTTGTGTTCACCTTTTCAGCTCAGTATACCCACAGACTGTAAAGGCAGCACTGCAATCTACTTCAGTCCTGTTTCTGGAGCATAAACTATAGGACTGAATACAGAGACAGGCTCTGTGGTGGCCTCCTTGCACCAGATGTCAGTTAAACTGTCTTGGAACAGGTAAGTGAGCCATGCTGAATCCTCTCTCACGTGTACAGTTAGAGGTCTCCAAGCTTCTTTGACTTGATAAAGTACTGTTTCTAAGCACACCCACTTCAGTGTGAGAAGGTTTTCTCGGCAGGGAATGTTTTCTGTAACCAGGACTCAGGCCTCTAATGGGCTACGAATGACACTATTACCTGTACAAACACAGGCATTTGTGAACTCAGCCTTGCTCTTTATCATGCTTGGGTTTGTTTGTTTCATGTTGTTGGTTTTTTTTCTATTGTTTGAGTGGATTTTGTATGCGTTTGTTTTGTTTTGTTTTGTTTTAATTTTCTGAAAGTGCTTATTTCTTTATCTCAAACACTAAGGGAGCGAGCAACTAAGGGAAGCAAATCTCCTATCCAAGTCATATGAGCTAATATCCACCAATGCAGCAAAAATATTCCTGTCTGTCTCTATGGCTCAGCCTCTTCCATTCAGTTGGGTGGTAGATTTTTCTGTCAAATCTAGCTCACTTTGGATTGGGATAGAGCATTTCACTTGAAACATATCAATCAATCAATCAATCAATCAAGCATATCAATCCATCTCCAGGATGATGTATAAAATCTATTAGCAAAATAAAAACAAAGAGAACAAAAATACTACAATTACCACCCAAAAAGAAATCAAGGAAGAAACAAGTATCTAACTTCTTTAATAACTAAATAAACATTTCTACTACCACTTTTTCTAAACCAAGGACATAGACATTCTCTGGATTCTGTGTATGACCTTTGCTCTGTGCCAATGAGCACTTTTGGGAAAAAATGAAGAAATCATAGTTTTCCTGAGAGCAAACTCTCAGATTTGAAGTTCCTGATAGAAAGGGCTCAGAATGCTCCAATATTTTCATTACATTTCTTCTTTAAGAATAACTGGTAGGGAATTACAGACTTGTATATCCACAAATCTACCAATACATTTATTTCTTATCCTCTGACTACTTGAAGAAGTTGAGATATTTATTTCCCTTGTCAAAAGCGCTATACAAATAGTGGTGCATGTGTTTATACATGCATTTAGAAACAATAAACATAACACACACACACCCCCACCCCCACACACACACCTTTGAATGTTTCTATTTTATTAACTTTCCAAGTACATAGGGTCACACAGAAGTATAAAGCCACCTTTATATCTCACAATTATGTCTGTGACCTTTGTTCTTATATGAAATACCACATGAGAGCAAATAGGAAATGTACGCAAAAATAGAAAGAAAAAACATAACAAAAAAGAATCACAAGAAGCATAAAAAAACCAGTGAGGATGGTAAGGAAAAGAAAAAAATCGAAGAAAAGAGAAGAAGAAACAGACATAAAAGTATAGAAACACAAATTAGGAAATGAAGTAAAATTCATAGAATCAACAGGAAGATTTTGAGAATGGATTAAATAACACAAAATATGACAATAAAATACAAAGCTATTTAACAGGAATGGTGAGTGGCAGGAATTATCCTAAAAGAGATTAGAACCAAATTTGAAATGAGAATATACTCATATTTCTGAAGTAAGTTTAGAAGAAGTAAAATCAGGGCAACTTGACTGCAGCTGATCTTGGAAATAATTGGCAGAAATCTTTTGGTGTTTCCACCCCCAGCATTCAGTTATTCACCTTTGATAGCTTCCCACAAATTGAAAGATGAATCAGTGTATCAAAAGCCAATGAAGTACTATATGGCCAGAAATAAGGTCTCTTAACTAGTTCAGATATGCTGAAGTAATTATGATAATGGCTCATCATTAAAATTATTCTTCTTTTTTGAATTGGTCATAGCTACAAACAGTTTATGATTATCTGAAAGTAGCCAGCCTTCAAAAGAAAGGGCAAAAGTATTATTATTTAAGAAGTCAATTGCATGCTCATTGTGCCTTTTATCATCACCCTTTCCCTGCCTCAGAAGGGTTATTTTCTCATTTGTCACCTCATTATTATTCCATAGAGCAAGGTTCATTGATTACAATCAGAAGAGAAACTTACAATGAATTAAATTATTAGTTTTATTCACAGAGGTGTCTAGACTTGCAGTAAAAGTTGCAAATAATATCCTTAGGCTTCTGAGATACAGGATGGCAGAAAATTGCTTCATATTGCTTAATTTGGAAACATTAACATAATGGAAGATAATCAATAGGTTCTAATAATTACAGCAATACCACACAATGCCCACAAGTAAACATGTGCTTTGTGTGGTGTACAAATAGCTATCCTGTAAAATGCACACTTACAATCTCTTTAAAGCTATTAATCAGAAAACACAACTTCCCAGTTATGCTTTTGAGGGTATTTCAAAACTTCATTCTGTAATACCAGCAGTATCAGTTAAAACAAGGTCTAAGACCAAACAATATCAAGCAGGAACTGAGATAGTTCCCTCTTCAGATACTGAATACACTGAATGAACTTCACAGGAACAAAACTTCTAAACTCTTTACTATCTCTAAAGAGCAGAAAAAGAAAAAAAAAAAGTTCTACAGGGAATGCTTGGACTTTGCAATGGGTGGAACTCTTGTGGCACTCAGTGCTGATGGATGGTTGGTGGAGACATCTACCAAGGAGAGGGAAGATGGTTTCTCATGCCATTAAAAACCACAGAAATATCTAGATAATACCTTTCTGGGAACAAGCGTAGAGTGTCAGAGGTGAGTAACAAATTATCCAGTCTTTTTCTCTCAATGCAAAATCTTTGCATCTCCCATATTCTTCTCACAGGTACCAAGGACATTTAGTGGTTTAATATACTAGGAACTATTACTTTATTACAAAAATACTGCTGCAACAGTCTAGCAATAAAAAGACTCACTGAAGGACCCCTAATTTTGATGAACTGCAGTTAATCAGAAGTTACAATGTAGCTAAAAATAGAGTACTATGTCTTATCCTTTATATGTGAGCAGAATGCTGAAGCACTTCTCTAACGCACAAGCCTGGCTAGCTGCAGGGCACATTAAGACAAGAGACACAGGAAGAGAATTAGGATTTTGGCTTACAAGTGCATACCACAGAAATAATTCTTCCAGGCTCGGATAAAACCTCCTAAATGTGTAAGACAATCCACAAATAAGTGTTTTCATAAAGGCCAGGACTCACGTATCTAAGCTAAGGCTTTCTCACAGTTTATAATGTAGCTATTTTTAGGTTGATCTATAATTTAGTCAGTCATTTGCCTTACTGGAAGAACTCCTGTGTGGTCTAGACGCTGTCAGCTATCACAACATAAATGGATTTAAAGATGCTAAATAGTTCTTTAAATACAGATAACTTAAAATACAATCAGATATATGATACACTTGATTTAGAAAAGCAAATCTGAGGTTGAAAGTGGCAACAACTTTCCAATATTACAACTGAGCACAGTTTTGCTTTGGTCACTTTCCTGCTACAATTTTCTGCAGTTTGCAATTATTTGATCTGATAACAGCTTGGTTCAGGATTCCTCTGTCCACCCTATTCTATGCACTGTCTTGACTTCAACTAAGAAATGCACGTGGATGACCCAAATCCCTTCAAGTTCCCAGCTTTGCAAGGCTAAAATCAAATAAAAATAATATGCTCATTATTGAATAAAAAAAAAAAGAAGAAAAAGCCCTCCAAACGTAACTTAACCCTTACTTATCATAAAGAAAGGAACGTTTAAATTTGAATCCCTGTCTGATGCTATTTAAACTAACATACTAACACTGCAAGGAAGTTTTTGGGTTTGTTTTTTGTTTGTTTGTTTTGGGGTTTGTTTGGGGTTTTTTTTTGTTTTCTTTTTGTTTTTTTGTTTGTTTGCTTGTTTTTGGTTTTTGTTTGGTTTTTTTTTAATGTGAACCAATCAATACTGGCAGAGGGAACATAATTATAACAAAAATTATTAAACTAGTGGGGACCCTGAATTTGGTTCCAACACAAGGAATGGTGGTTAAGAGTTACAGACTCTCTTTCTTGTTAACTTACGTGTTAAAAACTTTATACTTACTGAAGTCCAGCTAGATGGGGCAGCACATTCTGGTACAATCCTGATAACAAGAGAAGATGACAACCTGGAAGGCAGACAGCAGCTGTTACCTGATAAATGGGTGAGAACAAATCACCCTCCAGTGTTCATAGAGTGCTCACCCAGTTTTAGTTCAGGGCACTCTATTAAAGATTTCAGTGAGGTTGGACATGGACTGATATATGCCTGATCTTATGTTTGTGTGTCTTTTCACAGGATTTGAATGGACAGATCATAGCAATTTAACTGATTCCAATTGTAGCATCTCTTTTCCTCTTCTCACTCTCTTTCCTCACCACCCAATTAATTTATTTCCCTAAAACTGTTAGAACTTCAACAAACACCAATAATATATTGCTTTTACACACTCTGCTGCTCTTAATGGGGTGAAATTACATTTGAACTCAACGGAAGTCTTGTCTGAGCAAGAACTGTAAGGCCTTCTCCCTGATTTATAAAGAACAATTTGCCAGATCATTCTAGATGTTATTTTGAAAAATTAAAAATAGATCATACAAAGCTACTTACTATATTTAACAGACTACTATTGTCACTAAGAATATGTTTGTAATCTTAGATTTGGTGGCAGTAGTAACATTTGATTTCTCAATTTTTATTATTAACTTCAGTAGGGAATATTTTGCCTTTTTTCCTGCCTATATCTATTTTGCAGACTCGTCACAAGCTAACAAGACCATTACTGAAGAGTGATCTCTACAGGTTTAGTCTTCAAAGCACAGTAAAACTTAATTTAATCACAGCTTCAAAATATCATACAATAAAACTAATTTAATTACACTTAGCAATGGCCACTGGTCTCATTTAAATGCTAATGAGGCTTATAATTATTAAATTCCTTAATGATTGTTAATAGAAATAAATGACAAAATAAAACTTAAGCAGAAAGTCAGAATGCCCTCCGGTAATTTTTCTTAGTGACAGTTTGGGAGGATATAGTTTCTTTGCAGCATTCAGAAAAAGGAAGATTTGAGGTAAGAGGATATAAAAGAAGAGAATGCAGCTATAGAATGCACATATAGCCAATCCACTGTCTCCACTTAAAATATTTAAATATAGCTGATTTAAACTTTTCTTGACTGGAATATTTTAGAGTGTTTGTTTTCAGGTCATGTGCTGAATACAGAAAAATTAAATGTATATCTAAAACTCACAAAGAACTCTTATCCAGAACAAATATTTTTCTGACCTTATTTGTGAAGTACTGTCACAATATTGGCATCTATATGAAAAGAATCATAACGGAGAATAAAAATGGGACCTGTAAATAGTCAGAGACAGGGCTAAAGATAACTCTGCATTCTGTTTCAGAACTGAGAAATACTTGACTTAAAAGCAGCATTTCCACGTACAATTTGCAACGCATTCAAAAGATGCTGTTCACGTCTTCTAAAACAAAAACACGTTTCTAAACCTCAAAGAGCAGCTGTCATTAGGCCAAACGTAGAGCAGCCTCCCCCAGGCCCCCACTTTGAGAGCCATTCTTTGCTCCAGGGGTGCCAGGCAGACAGCAAGGTGAGCAGCTCCAGCTCAGAGCTGCTGAGCTCAGCCGCAGTGCTCACCGTGAGAGTGCTGAGGAATTCCCTGAGCTCTTATTGCCGCAGTTTCAGAGCCAGCAGGCAGCCAGGGAACTCCTCCCAGAGGCTTGTGGATGGTGCCAAGGAAGGAAAACAAAGGACCAAAGCAAGTGAAAGCCAAGCAATGATGACTCCTTTTACAGTCTTCTAAGGTGACTGCACTGATAAAAATGCCCACTGAATGACTTTTCTAATCTTACAGTACATTTGGGCCCTCAGGACATAATGCTAGGCTATAGCATATTCCACACACACATATTATTTACAACCAAAAAAGAAAGAGGAAGGCACAGCCTTACCAGACAGAAGCAGCCACTGGCACTGGAATGGCTGACACTTGACTTTTCCAGCCATCAGGCATCATTAAAAACCAAAACCCAAACCCTTTCACAGCTTTAGAAAATAAGTCTCTCTCCTCCTCATATCCATCTTTTATAAGATACATGAATATATTATTATTCCCTCATTCCCAAAAAACACTGTTTCCTGCTGAAGTACTGTCAGCCATCATTTTAATCAAGAGAACATTGTTACACAACAACACCTTGACAAAAGGGAGAAAAAAGTTATAAAATCAAAGTCTCTGTACCGGTAGTAAATTGACTACAAGTCATACACATTAATTTAGTAGTCTAAATCAGCAGCTATTAAAAAAAAAATCACTATGGGAGACCAATGGACTTAGAAGCTCTTAACTGTTCTACCTCATCTCCAAACTGTTATTTTTTCTTCACCAACCATAACGCTTCCTATGTCAAAGCTCACTTGACATCAAAATGTAACACTGAATGTCATTTTCACCTCAGAAGTGTGTGTAGTCACTTAATATCCATCCTGTTCTACGTTTTTCTCGTGTAACATTTTTGAAATACTGAAAAATAAATGGGCTTGGGTACGTGCCTAGTCAGGAACTACCAGAATCCATTATGATTATGCTAGACTACAAACACATTTTAAGTTATTCTATTGGAGAAAAGTATTAGTTAATGAAGACTTTTCCAGGATATCCTACTGGACTGTGAATAATTCTCTCACTAACTTTATTCATTTATAGCAGACGGCAACTGGAGTTGCTGTGCTCTCCTTTAGCAATTCATATGCAGAGAAAATTCATAAACATAGATTTATTCATTTGGCTAGAGGTTATCAGTAACTTTCAGATATCTGGACTTTAACTTCTCAAGGCAAATGCTAAGAAATTGTTTGGGGCACATCCCAAACAGTATATTGCAGTAAAATTAAACATGCATGCTTTAGTCAGTCACATTTAGGCAGCTGCCCAAATAAAAACTAAAGCTTTAACAAGTAATACTTTATGTCTTGTCAGTGGAATGAAGGGATTGGACAAGATGCAGGGTTTTTTTCTCATTACATTTCTGAGGTTAATGTGTTATTTCATATAGTTTCTGAAACTGGAAAAATAAAAAGGAGAAAATATGATTTCCCAGTCAGTTGTTAGGAAAAAGAAAAAAAAAAGAGAGAGAAACATAGCATTGTTGAAATAATATGGGAGGATTGAGACTGGAGAATCAGAAAACCTATGGGAAGGAAGATGAATCAGAAGGCGGACAGGACTGTGGTAAAAATTTCATATGTGATACAGGGGAGGAATAGGAATGTTGATACCTAAGATGTTTTCAGCTGAGGAGAATCTAAGTTTACCAAACAACAAATGCAAGTTTTTATAGCACGGAAAATTTTGTTCTTGTGGGCTAATATACCAACTGCCAAAGAAAAACAAACCAAAAAACTCTTCATAGCTTACGAAAAAGGGCAGTGAAGACAAAAACATGAAGTATTTTGAAAATTTCATTAGCTCAAATTGAAGATGAAAAACTTAGAAAGTGATGTTCCTTTTAGGCATTAGGAATGTGAACAGGTTATTCCACAAGTATTAGAAAAAAAGCCTGAAGTGAAGACAGGGATGGCCCATCTCACAGCCAAGGGCTTCACCTACTCAGTGTCAATATAAGATCCCTCCTGCTCCATCATTCTGGCACGTTGATTTCTAAGGAAGCTTCTCTTAGAGACACCATTTAATCCAGTGACACATCTTTCATCTATCACAACACACTTGCTTGGGATTTCCTAAAACACAATTTATGTATAAAATCACTTGTATAAAATTGAAAAGCCTCTCTTCTGGCCAATTTATCTTCCTTCAGAGGCCTTCTACAACAATGCTGTCTTTTGTAGTTCAGCAGCATAGAGATCCTAGCATAGGATCCATGTGGTGAGAGGAAAAGCACACATAATGATTTAATTCTAAAAATAGACTCAGCAAAGCTGAGCAGTAATAGATTGGCAAGTAATTACATTCTGGGTAAATATATCCAGCCAAATCATGTTCACTTATATGCAGAAAGCTTGTATAGTAATTATGACTCCTCTAAAAACCTATTTAAATAATTTGTTTCAAATCTTAGATGAGGCACATGCCTTTGCATTGACCAAGTGCAGTCTTTTGCAAAGGATTCAATTCCATTCTAAGAGTTCACATCTTAAGAAATGAGCAGAAAATAAACTGTTGCACATTCTGTCAAGAAGTAAATAAAATTAAATTCTGTTAGGGCATTTTCAGGGTAAACTATATAAGAGAAATTACATAATGATATTTTGAAATTAAGAGACTAAACACATTATGTATTTGTCAGAGACTATACATACAGAAGAGTACAAGATTATTGAAAGCTATTGATTCCAAGATTTACAGCATCACCATGAGTTTTTAAATATGAGGTTTTTGCTGCTACATGTGACTTATATAGCTAAAAATAAGATTAGATTTTAGAAAATAAAAAAGTCTTAAAAAAATCTGCAAGTGTTGAAACTGAAAGATACAGAACATAGCCTTAATTGTAGTAAAACAAGTGGTACATATTTCATTCCTACTGAAAAAAAAGTAAATAGTTAAGAAAATATAAGAAAAATGAGAAAAGGGAGAAATTACAAAAATTGTAGGATTTTTTTCCCTCTGCCCAACATACTTCTTATAATGACCAGTCTTTTTCTAGAAAAGTGGAAGATATGTGAGAACATTCAATTTACATTCTGCACTAGGAAATATTCTGTAGCAAAGATAAAGAAGTACTAAACTGAAGACTAAATTCAGAACCTTCAAACACATAAGCCTGCATGTCTTTGAGTGCTTTTTACCCATACACTTTAGTTTTGAAGTCATGGATCAAAACCCTATTTTTGAAAGCACTAGACCAATACCAAGCAAAAATATCTGTCTTGAAAGCATATGACAAGGCACGTAAAAGTGCAAAGGAAGAATGGAAATCTGAGGGAAAAAATAAAATGCTATTAATATACATTATGTTTCATCAGCAGCCTAATTTTGTCAAGTAAGTATGGTGTGAATATTTATAGAAAAAGTTCCCCCATGCAAAAAAAGCATGGAATTGATAGTTTGAAAATCTAACAAGGAGGCTACAGAAGCTGGCATCACAACGTGGTAATTATTTTTGTGCTCATACAAGAAGTGTCTGCCTGAGATCTCTCAGTTCTCACTGGCCTAGTTAGCACAGCATCACACAGCTTCAGCCTGGAAGCAGCGTGCCTGCATCGCTCTGTTTGAGCTCCTGAGCCCTCTTTCCTTCCTGTGTACACGAACCTCTTCTCCTTCGATCTAAACTGTCACTGCCTGAAAGCTGTGCCTGTCCACTCACAGCTCTCCTCATTGCTTCCAGCACTGCTTCCAATTCACTTGAAACTTACGTGCACCAAACATCCCCAAGATCCATTTGCTGCAATTGTACACCTGTCTCCCAGTTTCCTTGCAACTTTTACTTACTCGAGTCTTTGTCAGAATATTCTTGACATGCTGACTCAGAACGACTTTTAGTCAGTGTCTGACTGAGAACCAGGGAGGAAGGTGTCAGACACTGATAGCAGTGCTCTAACTGCAGCTGAGAAGTGAAATATATTCATAACATGGGGTTACAAAAGGAGGGAAAAAAGTTAAACAAGAGGAGGGAAAAAAAAGAAGGTATCTTCTCAGACAACCCTGAGACCAAACGGTACCATAGGTGTAAACAGATTTTTGTATTTTCACATCTTCTGCTAAATACTGGTTCAGAATTTCACATCTGTTAAAACCATCATTTATATTCGAGACAGTGCTATGAACAATGCTTGGTCATTTGTCCTAGAAATACTTTGTCTGTTGTTATTTCTTCATAGCTTAAAATGGCATGATGGCTTGACTATGTTTAACATACACATTTTCCATTTATTTATTTGTCTATGTTGAAAACCTATTTCACTGTAGAAATTCTTCCTTTATGTCTCTAGACAGATGAGGATGCACTCTAAACTACTGTCTTCTCACATACATTAGTCCAGCTCTTCAACTTATTCTTTTCTTCCTGCATAACATTTTAATCCTGTTTCTTATCAAGAAAGATCTTGAAATTTGTGCTATTATAAAACATTTCCAGCTTGCTTCTACCTTTCATATCATCTTCCATAAAAATATAATCAACCATCAAAGTCTTTGGATAGTCTGCTGGTTAACTCCTCTTCAGTGCAAGATAAAAGTCCAGACTGTGCACTCACTCTTTCTTTAGCTCAAAATTTTATCCATATTAAGTTGCTTTGACTTGCATTTTTACTAATTTTCTATCAGCAGACACTTTCATTGTGTTCAGTGAGGCACAACTACAATAAATGTTTTCTTGAAGACCGGATTGACAAGA
The DNA here is from genome assembly GCA_013400175.1 of Phainopepla nitens. Classification (NCBI taxonomy): domain Eukaryota; kingdom Metazoa; phylum Chordata; class Aves; order Passeriformes; family Bombycillidae; genus Phainopepla; species Phainopepla nitens. Next base: position 1,167,904 of record VXBQ01004573.1, on the reverse strand, counting down.
TCTATCCGCTTTGTCTCATCTAGAAATTGTTTCAAATAATGCTGTGTATACAGATGTGTGCATAATTTCATTTTATTGCAATTTACTGAGGGGTCTCCAGGTCTAAACCCAGATATAGCTGAAAGCATTATTCCTTTTCACTTTACAACTATACTTCACATGTCTCTCATTTCAGTGGTTTTATGGCAGAACATAAACCAAAACAACTGGTAAATATCACAGAATTCAGGTATGAAAAACATGCAAGTGCAATTTCATGCATCTATGTGTGTATATATATAAACACACTTATTTTATGATTCATATTTTGAAATTCATGGATCTTTCAGGATATCCAAAGAGGCAACACTTATTTTTAGAGTTGCTACAATATGTATAAATCCCTGCCTATAGCACTAACATACAGAAAATTATGATGGGGGCAGAGAAGATGGGATTTTCTCTTCTAGCTGAAAACAAGTATCCAAAAAAAAGTATCCACAGAAAAATTGAACTGAGAAATGTAGGTTTCTGTAAAACAACATGCAGATCATAATGTAAAAATTCCATACTAAATACGATCTAAATACGATTATGTCCAAATTCAAAACCTCTTATAAACAGTTTGGGGGGGGGTTGATTTTTTTTAGAGTTTTTTTTCACTCAGCATAAGAGAATATGAAAAAATTTAATCGGATTTCAAGTTTGAAGCTATTTCCTAACACTTGTGAGCATACAAAATTTTACCAGTGCATCTTAAAGATGCCACAATCAAACACAGCAATGATATTTGAGAAAGACAGAATCAGAGAATCATCATGGTTGGAAGAAACCTTTAAGATGAAGGTCAGCTGTTGACCCAGCACTACCAATTCCACCACTGAACAACATCCCTAAGCAAAGTGTCTACATGTTTTTGAACATTTTCAGGGATGGTGAAACTTCTATTTCCCTGGGAAGACTACTCCAATGCTTGACAACTCTTTCAGTGAAAAAGTGAATAATTTCCATAATATCCAGCCTGAACTTTCCCTGGTGCAACTTGAGGCCATTTCCTCTTCTTCTATCACTTGCTACCTGGAAGGAGAGGCTGACCCCCAGCTGGCTACAGCCTTCTTTCAGCTAGTTGTAGAGAGCCATTAGGTCACCCCTGAATCTTCTCCAGACTAAATGACTTCATCTCCTTCAGCCACTCCTCACAGGATTTGTGATCCAGGCCCTTCAACTGCTCCACTGCCCTTCTCCGGAGGCGCTCCAGCTCCTCAATGTCCCTCTTGTAGTGAGGGACAGAACTGGACAGAGCACCCAAGATGTGGCCTCACCAGTGCTGAGTACAGAGAGACAATCCCTGCCCTGGTCCTCCTAGCCACAATGGCCAGGATGCCATTGCCTTCTTGGCCAGCTGGGCACAGCTGGCTCCTGTTCAGCTGCTGTCACCAGCACTCCCAGGTTCTATTCTATGGGGCAGCTTTCCAGCCAGTCTGCCACAACCTAGTGCTGTTGGTGGGCTTGTTGACAGAGTGGAGCTTTTTAGTATCTTGAAGTAAAATATTTTTAACTTTAGATCTCTTTACGTTGATTCTGTTTAAATACTTCATTCAATAAGTGAGCAGACATCAGCTTGGATTCAGATGATAAATTAAAATGTATTATGTAATAGTTGGAAAAAACACCATAGCAATAACCCACCTACTACCTTATTTCATGCTTCTGTAGATACTAAAGAACAGTATTTTTTAATGTCAAACTTCTTTATCTTCTGTCTTTTCTAAATATAAGCTCAGGATTATGGCACAGCATAAATAAAAAACAGTACTATGATCCTCATTCATCAGAGTATTGAACATGGATTTATGTAAGCAGTTTCATTCAAGTCTATGGGTTTTTGACAATGTTCAAAAATAAATATATATATACTGGCATGTGTTTTTCTGTATAAGTCAGCATCTTCTGCCAATTAACTTGTGAAAACTTTGCTAAGCGTTGCTCCTATTACAAACAAAGAAAAATTGTTCAGGTTTTACTTTTTCTTTCTGGGAAAGGGGGCATGGGAGAAGATCTCAACTTTGGTCTAGTATCTGTGACTACATGAATGTGATTATTTTCTTGATAACTCTGCACCAGTTTCAGAATCAATTCAGCAGAGTAAAAAAGTATCTATAGGCACTAAACAAGGGCTGACAAACTCATTCTTCCAAAAGGAAACTTTAATTTTCACTTTTTAGTTCCTGGTTGTAGTTGTTTGGGGAGGGAGTTTTCTGTTTATTTATATACTTGTTAGACATTTTAAATTAGATGCAATATATAAAATGTCACAGATTGAAAAACTAAATTTTCTGAAATTTGGTGCTTCTTTGCATATTTAATGCAAAGCAAGACATGAACGGCATAAGACTGATTTAGAATGAGGGATTGTTCAGTACTGTCCTTCACTGCCAGGGACAGAAGTTGTCAATTCTAGCCCACACTGATAAAGAAATAAATTTTCTAATAGTTGGCCAGAAAATTAGATGAAAGGAGACAATGATCTCAGTTTAAGCTCCTAGAGGCAAGGACCAAGCAAAAGCAAAGCTCTTACTTACAAGCAGACTTAGTGAATAGACGGGGCAGAATAAGGATGAAAACTAAACCTCTAGAATGTTCTCCTAAGTGATCCTTGAAAAACTGAAACACAGTACTAAGAGTATGGAAACTTGCACCACCAGTTCTTCTACCATATTTATAGACACCAATTGGACAGTGGGAATCTATCAATAGATCAATGACAGCCTGTCAGACTTTGAAGACAGGCAATACTATGAGGTACTGTTTAATACCTGCCTCATTTCCTGAGTGGTTCATTAACATCAGTTTTTTGTAGGATCACAAAACAGATTTCAGACCACAGCTTAGGAGATGCAGATGAAACAGAGGAGCTGCTAAAGAGCAGCCCAAGGATATGTTCAGATACAATGTGAGAAATTGCTAGTGTTAATATGATGCTTTAGCTTTCCTCATGCCTGAAATAATCCTAGAGATAATTAGAAGAGATTTAAATAATCATTTCCCTCCCACTCTTTCTATTTTTTTTCGACTGAGAACTTCTTTACAGACACTTGAGTGCTCTCCGATTGGATAAAATTTAGCTGACCTTAATGTGAACCTTTGATATTTAATTGGAATATAAATATCAATATTCTAAATTCCTTTTTCATAGCTGTGTATCATAATGCTAGTTAACTTATCAACTCTTCTATACTTATCTCTGCCCTGTCTAAATCTGAGATTACTTTCACCACAAGTATGATATCTGACATGTCTTTTTCACATAAATATAATTAAAATATAAAACCTTTACCAAAAAACAGATATACAAATAGGTTTGCTCATAAACATGTGAATTTTTAAAATAAAATAGCAAAGACTACTTTGCTTCTGTGAAGTCAGCATATCTCTAAAAGTAAAATCTTTTTAATTTGCAAAGAAAATGAATGCCCTATCTACAGAGTCTATACATTTTGGAACATATTCTAAAAAGCACTGAGAATTATCCAGATTTTCAGAGGATAAATTGATAATGAAAATTCAGCCTTTAAAGTATCCAATTGCTTCTCACCTACAAAACAAGTGATCATCATTGACACCAGAGGTGATTCATGAAGACAGGATTTGATTGTGATGAATGAACAAATGAAATATATACTGGTCAAGGTTACAAAAAACAAAGCAATAAAAACAAGATATTTTTTTCCAAAATACTCAATGAAGAGGAAATAAAATCCCAGTACGAAAAAACCCAATCAGTGGTTTAGCTTGACTTAGCATAAATCTAAGATGGGCTTCTTCAAGTCTAAAGACCATGAGAAATAACAATAAAAGGTGGAGCTTGTCGTTTTTCTCCATGGTGAATATTTCCTTTCCGTTTTTATAAATTCTCAAGCAGCACAAGAGAAAATTAAATAAGAAAGCTCCAAGTATAATTTTTAAGCATCTCACTGGAAAGAATACTAAAAAATATACTGAATACTGAAAAGAATCCATAGACTTCAGCCAAACTCTCCACGGAGCACATCAGTGCTGAGGGACTGCATACTTGCCAGTGGCTTGACCTTTAGCACACTATCTCAAAGGTTTTTGTTTAGACTCCCAGGTTGTGGTTGCCATATTATGTTTTAGGGATATAAGTGTGTTGTGGCAATCATTCTTTCTTAAGGAATTTAAGTGAGATGTACTAAAAAAAAGACCCCAGGTATGGCAGCATTATGCAGTCTTTTGGATGAACGAGTACTCTTTTAATAAAAATCTTGTCATGAAAATCTACACTACAGTGACACGAAATAGTCAAGAGTTTTCAAGTTACTTCAATTAAATTACAGATACTATAGAAAAGGCCAAGAGTTTAGGGCTTTTTATCTGTGTGGGAAAGAGAAGTTCATGAAATAATCATATTTCCGTTAGAAGTATACTATTATCATTGCTACAGTGCTTTTCTAGGAAATAATACAGTAATTACCCTGTAGTCCTATGCTTTAGCCACTTGGAAGTCAGATTAATGTCATGCAAACAGAGGGGCAAGCAAATTACTGTTCTTGTATAAAAAGACTTTCCCTCCCCCAAAAAATTGTACATCATAACTGAAATCTGAGATAATGAGATAAGAGATTGCTTGATTTACAATTCCATCCTCTGATTTTTGGTCTTTTCTCAGCTTGAAATGCTTTTTTTTTTTTTTGGCATTTAGCCGACTCTAAATCATCTCCCACAAATTCCCAGTTGTAGTAAGATCTGTCAGGATTTTGTTGGGCAGTCAAAATTTCCGTAGAGGCACGTATTGCTTTAAGCACTAAAAACATCAGACAAGTCTTTTCCTGGGCTAGTAGAAAGTGGTGGCTTCATTGAAAAACACCCCTCAAACACTGTAGGATGTAGTGACAGCAGGTAACAGTACCTTCCAAAAGGTTCCATCCCTTGGTTTCCCCCCTGTGGGAACTTGATCATGAGTGCATCATCACAGGTGTGTCATGAGGCTGCAATTATAAGCTTCATATTCTAAATCATATTTAAAATATTTTAAAAACCTAATAGTAATAAACTAAGCCACAAAAAGGGGTGATATAGGAGAGGAACTAATTTTCCAAATGTAACTTAGAATATTGCCACTATCCCTTGTGCTCTTTGATGTTATGCAATAATGAATTTTATAATATAATAAATCAAGCAGACAAGCATTGACTGACATGGATAAAGCACATATCTTTTTGGTGACCATCTGTCTAGTTAGGTACTGGATAAAATAATTTCAAAAATTAATAATTCAGTAAATATTTCAGTAAGATATTCTAAATTTGAAAAATTGATGATAAAGTATACTTTTGAATTAACAACACAACAAATTAAATTACAGGGTGCTGCTCAGTAGTTTAGTGTTCTGCGTTTCCACAAAACAAAGTGTTTTTCTGTTGCTCAGAGAAAAGTTTCTCTGAGCAACAAAACAGCTTTCAAAGTGTATTTACTAATATCAGTTTCCTGCAACTTCAAGCATTCCTTGTCTTCAGAAACACTGATTTCTATATATTGCTTGTTTCATACAAGTTCAGTAAATTTCATACAGCAAAAAAAAACCAACAAAACCAACCAACCAACCAACCAACCAAAAAACCCACTAAAAAAAAAACCACCTGTCAAAAATGTAGGCTTCAAGAAGTGGACATTTAGTCTCAAATGTTGTATTTAATACATGAAAACATCAAATGGGACTCTAGGGACAATTTTGAGAAAAAGAAGAAACAAAACTGTCCTTGCAAAACTGTAAGAATACACTTTCCAGTGAACTGTTACCAGTTAGACCTCTGGATTGCAGACACAACCTAATCCCTCTGGTAGTACTTTGAGAAATGTGTTTACCTCTTTCTGTAAAGGAAATAAATATAATTACTATTTATGAAAAAAGGTAAGCCAACTGTATACTCAGCTGCAAGATAACTGATATAAATTTTATCCTTGTTTCAACTGGTTTTCCTGACTTTATCTAAGGCAGAAGGTCACTCTATAGCCAGGTAACTCTCAATGTCTTACTGGATCCTAAGTGTGTTTGGTGAGAACTAAGCATTAGCCTCAGTAACTAAAGGATCTTCAGTTTAGGTGAATTAAAAACTGTAGTCCAAAATGTAGATATAAGATCAATTTAGGCTACACCAAAGCTAGATGAGACCCAGGATTTACGGGTTGCTTTTGGCCTTAACTGTCCAAATTTCACCTAATCTGTGAAGCAGTTACTGCAGCCCTTCCCCAGAGTTTTCTGTTGAAACGTGCTTTGATGGAGCAGTATTCTGCTCTTCATCCATAAAACATTTCATCTTCAAAACTGCATCCGCATCTAGTCCTAGGGTTACAGTAAATCCCAAATGTATCTACAAACGTATCTACATACATATGACAGTATGCAAATGATACACTTTTCATTAAAGAATAGCCATTTCTTTTTCAACAATATCAGTTTATCTCTTTTTACATTCATGTATCAACTCAGAATTTAAAAAGTAAATGCTGAGGATTCCCCATGGCCACAGTTCTCCTTCTCTCTGTGGAAATCTGTTTCTAAAATAACTCACATTCAATTACACAGGTCACTTGTGATAGTGGCTTTTCTTGGTGTGCCTGAAGAAAAGTCTGCAGTATTTGAACCATGAAAAATTATGCACAGTGTTTCATTTTAAAGATGTGCCAGATTAACAGAAGGTAATTGGAGTAGACTGTGAGTGGTACCAGCTGCTTATTTGCAAATGCTACAGACACCATTTATTTTCACTTAGAATTTCTATTAAGTACTTTCCTAACAACTATTATAACTTATTTTTGCTATGTCTCCCCAAGCCAATAGTCCTCAATTCTTGCTTTTTCTTGCACCAGTTAAACTCATCCCTTCTACTATTACATTTACAACTGCAACTCTTCTCCTACCATTTTATAAGCAAAGGAGAAACATGAAACATTAAGAGAAGGTTTAAGATGACTTTCCTCTTTGTAATATTCTCCCAGATTCGAAACCTGCACAATTTCAGTATTATTAAGTCTGTCTAGGTTGAATATTAACAGAACTGCATGACAATATTAATCAGTAAGAAGCTTATACTGAGTAGTGTTTTGGAGGGAGGACTGCACAGGCAGCCCCTTCTTCTACCCAACGTACGTCATTGATTATATCTGCACAACTACTCCAAAGTTATTATTTTAGCATTAGTTTGGGGGTTAGAAACTACCACATGACCAGAATGATAATGTAAGGCATTATACTTTCCTTATAGCTATGTGCACAAAAGATGAAAACTGGGTCATTTTGAGAACTTACTCAGGAAATGATATAGATAGTTTTGCAAGCAGTGAATTTTCTTGACTCAAATTAGATGTATTAATGATAAAAGACTCTATTTGACTACATCTTGAAGATGCTACAACTTTGAATACATCTAAAAATACATACCACATCAACAAAAGCTGTTGAATAGCTGCATCTTTTAGGTAAAAAGAAAAAAAAAATATCACTATCAGATAACTTTCTCACTTCTAGTTTGTATTGAAACTATTTAAAACCTATCATCTGAGCAGATTCTCAAAACTCTAAATTATGAATCTTCCTTGATTATCTCAAAGATTTTTATTTAATGTAAATGCAAGCCAGAGGAAATAAGATGCCCTGTAATATTATATCAAATATGCAATTTGCAATGATATTCATTTATTAAAAATGCCAATTATAATTGCACATAAAATTTAATTGAGGTCATTACCCTCTTGACAAGTTATTTCCAAATTCTTTCATCTAATAAGATTTGTTATTTTAACATTTTCCACATCAATGCTTCTTTCACATCTACATACTTCTTATATATTTGTAAGGATAATAGAAATTACCCATCATTTGATTGTATCATTGTGCTGTTAATAAGAAAGCTATCTATTTTAACTGCTTATCAGGGAGATGATATTATCCTTTATGTGTAAAATTGTAAATATGATCCTCTTAAAACCATAATTCATTACGCCATAATTATATTTGTTAAAACACCAGCAAGCAAAAATAACACCAAATTATGAATGAATTCTAAGGATTGTTTTATTTTGAAGACTTGATTAAAATGCTCAGGAAATGTATAATCTAAACAAAAAAAAAATTCCTACATTGGGCTTACTGCATTATTGCCATGCACTTCACCAAGTTAAATACGTCTTACCAATTCCTTATGCAGGCAAACAAAGGAAGTCATACTATTCACTAAATGATCTCAACTACTTGTTCCTATTTTATTCAGAAATAATATATTGGTCAGGACAACTTAGATTATTACCTTGGCTGTTTCCTAAGCCTCATGGGATGCTTTGCTTCATGTAAATGCATGTAGTGGAGGGTACCTTGTCTGAAGGGCACGAGGGTTTCCTCTTCCACAATAAACTTGCCTCAGGTATGTTTGCCACTGACATGCAAGTAGTCAGATATTCAAGACAAAATTAATTTTGTTTTCAGTCCTTCAGATGTTTAATACATTTGGGAAGGTCATTTATGTTGAAGTTTAGTATAAACCCAGCTCTAGACTGAAAAAAAAAAATCTACCTTCAATCAACCTATTCTAAATATATTAATTCATATTACATTATTATGCATTTAAACCCCAGGGAAATTAAAAAGAGGGAGGTTTTTTGGTTTGTGGGTTGTTTTTTTTTTACTCTATTTTACTAACCATGGGCATATAAAAATAGGCAACAAGGAAAAATTTAGTCTCAGTAAATAACATTCTGTCTTGTACAATTCTTGTACTGTGAGCAAGTCACACCTCAGTGTACACTCAGCTAGTGGCATGCAGTGCTTTAGTGCAAAAGGAGTTTGAGATCACAGAGCAGTGTTTCATGCTTCATGTTGGGTACTTCCTCTTTCAACACAGAACAAAGTGCTGCCACTGTTACACTCTCCATGATAAAAGAGGCCGTGAGTCTCCCCCCTTGCCTCACAGAAAACTAGGACAATACCCTTGTTTCTTCAACACAGGACAACCTAATTTTATCCTCACGATGGGGATAATTGAGTGAACAAAGTAATGGGGTCTTAAGTGGACCAAGTGGAGCATATAATTGAAATTAACATCCCTTTTGAAATTTGCACTTACCTATAATTAAGATCTTAGTATGCAAGTAGCAGCTTATGACCTAATATTCCCTATGTGTCCCTTTCCTGATTTCTATTAAAAAAGAGAAATATTTCATCTTCAGGAACAGACCACACAAATAAGCCATTCTGTCCTGTCAGGATCCCACAAAGCAGGATGGATGTACAGAAGTGTAGTTTGCTAAAGCCTGCAACTCACCTGGCTCGGACTGAATTAACCTATTCCCCAGCTAGCTATCACCCCAAAAAAACAATGCCAATGTAAGGTATCAAAAATCAGAAACATTTTTATGAAGTAAAAATAAACACACTGATATGTGATAAACAAAGTAATTACACCATGACCTATTTTATTTGCATAAATTTCCCCCTGGAAAAATCTAGTCTAAGCTCACTTACTAGGTTCAAGGTTCTTCTTCCTCTGATCCAGTGATCTTTTGAGGATAGGAGTTCTAAGAAAAATTAAAAAAAAAAAAAGGAAACTTGATAAGTATGTTTACTGAAAACATACTTTAGTGCCTTCAGGTTTTAGAATGTTAGTCAAAATGGGTAGTAAGATACAGAATTTACCTTTGAAGGCACCATACTTGCCAGGTGTGAGAAGCAAATGCACTAAGGATGTTTTCTTGGACCATGTGACTCAGTTTCTGAATATATTTTTGAATTTCCACAATTTTTTTCTACTATTGAAATATATCTTGCTTTTTAACAATAATCACTCTGTATTTTTAAAATGGGAACCAGTCCCCTTAATAATCTATTGACTTTCAGATGCATCACAGTGAAGAAAAAAATATCTCATCGTTTGTCAACTGTCAGAACTTGATCAAGCATATCTTAACTGATAATGACAGAAACTTGCATGATCTGTTAGGTATGGAACATAAAACTTACGTTCATTTCAACTACTCTGTGAAGCCTCATAAAATTTTGAGAGAGTTACACTAAGCTAATAATATATTGCTGCATCAATTGAGCCAAAAAACATCCATAAAAGTGTTCCTTCTACATGCTCTAAAACCTCCTGAAGGGAGAGGAGGCAGAGAGGAGAAGGAGAGCTGGGTTTTTCAGTGCAGCCTAAGTAATGAGGTCAGAAGGGCTTTGTGCAAACACTGGTATTTGCCTTCTGAGGAGACAATTAAATTACTGGGAATGTATGAAATTAGAATGTTTGAGTGTCATAATAACCGACTTGAAAAAAAAAAAAACCAGATACTTGAATGTAAGGAATTTTCCTTACTCCATTATGTGATTCTATAAACCTGCCTCAATATTGTATACAGTTTTACTACCACAGGGTTATGAGGAACAACTGAGTGAGGAAGGTGACATTATATCTCTGCAAGATTGCCAAATAGCGTGGTTACCACCTATATATAGAAAGTAGTATTTCAACAGAGAATCTAACAAAGCAATGAAATATATAATCTTTCTAGCAAAATAATTTTTTTTTTCATCTAGTTGAAGGGAAAATTCCTTTTTACTAAAAAGTGTTTCCATGCTATCAAGTCTGTATTGTCTTTTACATAAATTAATTAACAGAAAATATATTCAAAACATACAAAATTTTACAAACTCAATTACAAACATTATTTTATAAAATCCTAAATATTCACTGAATTTGAGAGCCTCATTCCACAATTCTCTCAGAGAAGCAAGTAAAAAGATCCAAGCTTGCCTATCCAGCCCTGGTGTTCAGATCACTGAATTCTGCTTCATTCACAAACTCTTAAATGAACTGTGCTGAAGTAGTTTTTGACACAATCATTGAACTCTATCCTAAAACACAGCGTTCAGAAGATAAAGGACTTATCTATGCTGAATTTTTTGTGCTGTACACTACCAAACAGCATTCCTAAGACAATTTCTGTAGCAAAACTCTTCACGATTGTATCCTGTTGTCCAGTCCTCATATTTTCTAAAACCCACGTAAGTCGCAAACAAAATGATCCAACCTGTACTCTTAAGCTGCCTTTACTCCTTCTCCAGTGAATCTGAGACATAATTTCTGATTGTGATTTAGTGAGTCCTGGCATCCTCAGCACATAGTTGAGGCACAGTGAGTTATCACTGGTGTCATGGTTTTATGTCCAGTTGGAGATGAAACACCATGCAACCACTTGCTTGATGGCCCACTATTCCTTGCTCCCCATCCTGGTGGAATGGTGAGGAGAACTGAAATAAAACTTTCATTTTGAGATAAGAACAGTTTAATAATTGAAAATGCAATAATAATGGCTAATAAAAATAAGGGGAAAAAGCCCAGGTGATGCACAGCACAATTTCTCACTGCCCTCTGACCAATACCAGACCCTCCTTCCAGAAACCAGGTCGACCACTCTTCCAGGTAATACCCCTCAGTTTATATACTAGGCATGACATTCTCTGGTGTGGAATACTAGGCATGACATTCTCTGGTGTGGAATAGCCCTTTGGTCAGTTCAGGTCACTTGTCCCAGCTATGCTGCCTCTCAGTTTCTTTTGTGTACCTCATCACTGGTGAAGAATAAGACAAGGTAAAAAAAAGTCCTTGACTTAGGATAAACACTACTTAGGAAAAAGACCAAAAGATCAGTGTGTTATCAACATCACTCTCATTCTGAATCCAAAACACAGCACTCTAACAGCTACTAAGAAGAAATCAACTCTATCCCAGCTGAAACCAGGACAGCTGGCCAGCTGCAGACACTTGCCTATGTCCCTCGGCATTAACCTGGGGCTTTTCTCTCAGAGCTTTGCAGTCAGTATTGTACAGCTCTCAGGACTTATAATATTATTGGAACAGGTTCTTATGTGGTAAAATGCAGCAGGCTGATGATGATCATAGTACCACAGCAATTCTGCATTAAACCAGCCTGATGGTCCCACAGCTGAGACACAGCAATGGCCAGTGACTACTTAAGTTCTGTAGCTTGTTGGCTCAGATTTAGGCCAGGATATCACTGTGGGCAGGTCACATAAGCCTCAAAGATTACCAGGTGATTTTAGGTTGATTCTGTAAAAAGTCAACCATATGTTGGCCATTGTCAGAGCTCAGTTTCAACTTGAAAACCTCGCATAAGTATTGGCCAGCATGTCCAGGATCAGCTCCTTGTGCCTCTCCGTCATGGTAGAGGTCAGCTGCTGGTGGGGCCCTGATGGTGGCTGTTCCCTGCTGTCCAAGATGTGTTAGCAGAGGGGCACACAAGGGCAAGGCAGGGCTGTGTGCTCTTGAGGTTTTTATGACACTCAGCTAACAGAAGGGTAAACTTGAGGCTTCGGACTCAGCTTTCTGGTAAACTCTGCATGACATTACCACTGAAGCTAACTAAACAGCTACACACAAAAACAAACCCTTCTAAAACAAGTATAGATATTTGTTCTCTTTCCAGCTGAGTTAGGTGAGAATCAGGATCCAAATTGCTTGTTCTCCTCCTGACCTATGAATTTGTTTGCCCACCTCAGCTTCAGCAATAGGACAGAAATGCTTTTAACCAGAGCACCCCGTGGTATTCCCTTGCAACTTGGATTCAGCCTACTCTGGACTATGAAGCTTAGGTCCCCAATCAGGTTATTCTGCTACAGCTGCTAGGTTAGTATGAAAATGAAGTGAACAAAATGCCTGTTTCAGTCTCAGAGGTTGTCCAAATGAAGATAGACAAGAGAGTGACAACTCCTGTTATCTCCATCTACTTCCAGTGGAAGACACCTTAGCAGTATCTCACTTAAGAGTAGGTTAGAGAAGGAAAGCATTTGGGAAGACTTGATTCCTCTGATAACCTCAGGTTTTAAGGGGCTGTTCTCTCCACCATTAACCAGATGAGAAGTTAAAGCACATTGCACACTTTGCAGTGGTTGTGTCTACTGCCTATGTACTGTATGTCAGGAACAACTTACCCTGGTCCTGATATTCCAAGGAAACATTGCCTCAGTTACAGGGAAAGCATTTCAACCATGACCATTGAAGGTACATACAAGCCTGGAATACCACTTGCACTGACACTTCTGCTGATTGCAAAAAAAAGGAGACATTTTTAAGAAAATTATACTCATGACCTAAGTATTGGGACCTGTGTTGGCTTTTATGCTCAACTTTCAATCCATCTCACCCTGAAGTATGCATAATGCTCTTCCATATTTTTATATTTTTTTTAATTTTACTTTAATCCTTTTACATACTGGTGCAGAAATGAGAGGGGAAAAAGAACATTTTTTATTGAAATCTGAGACAATATTTTCTCCAATTTTGTTTTCTAGTTTGGAGATGCAGTCTACTTTGGAGAAATCTATAATGAAAAGACAATCTTTCCTCTTTATTTTTACCTTGCAAAGGAGTTAAATCACAGAAGGTGTCTGTGCCTGACAGACATTTGCTTTTGCTTTGAAACAGGAATAATTCTTCAGGATAAAGGAGGACAGCTGAGCTTAAAAACCATCCACACAAAACAAGAAACATATTACAGAAGCTTGTTTCTTTCCTGCTTCAAATGTTATGACAAGTCATTTTATCTCTCTTGTGCTTGTCTCTATATATGTGAATAATATTTTGCTACTTCACAGACATTTTTAGAAGTTGAATTAATGCGGTCACTGAATTGGAGTAGCCTGTCATTGTTTAATTTTGTTACATTGCTTCAGAGAAGAAAAAATATGCAGAATCAGCAGCAACTGCACCAGCAACAACATCTACAGCATATATAATAGAGGCAAAACCACAAAAGTAATTAAACAAATTCTGGAAGTAATTTTTAAGGAGTAAGTGCCAGTTTTGAAGTACTTAATATGTTTTCTGCTTTGATGGAAATGGGAATCTCAGCTGACAGTAGAACTGGAGCAGGCGAGAGCCATCTGACAAATAAAGGAATACAACCAGGCTTGCTGAACTTTGGAGGAGGCACAGGCGGAGCTGCAGGGGAAGGCAAACAGCTGTCTGCCTTCTGTGGGTGAGTTCCAGATTTTCAACAGCTAAGAGGAAACATGGGTATATCAGAAGTACTATCAAGGAGACAGATGCCTTCCCACTCAGACAGCTCAGGATGTGGGTGGTATGGAAATCTGCAAGATCTGTATCTGAATATGAAACACTCATATACAAGAACATCCTGCTTACAGTACAGATCACTGCAACTCAACAATATAATTGAATGGATGGCTCCTAAATAGCAATGTTTTGTCCTCCTAATAACCCAAAAAATTTCACTCATCTCCATAATTACATTGTAATCAATCATTTATTTATAATTCCATTTTAGTCAAGCCTAATTTCATATTAAAATAAAACCCCTGATCCAGGAAATTCCGGCTCTATATATAAGAAAGATTTTCCCATTTAAAAATACAATCACAAATAGATCTTCATACATATTAAGAAATGAGAAAAAATAATTGGATAAGACAATAACTGGAAGCTAAACTACATATTTAATAAGATTATTAAAAGACACGTGCAGTAACCCAAATATTTGTTCTACAGAGCTATTCACCATATTACTCTGAAGGTAGATACTAGTTAACAGTGAGGAGACAAGAAGCATGATTGTTTCAAAATTAAGTATAGCCCACTTTTTGATCTCAAAAACTAGAAGAGGAAAGCAAAATCAAAGATTTTTTTTTTCCCTTTTCAAAATATTGTACTTATACTATTAATAAAATATAAAAGGAGATCTACTAGAAGCATAGGCCTCTTTTTATTCCTCATGGGAGAAGAGAAGAGAGAAAGAAGGTAGGCTGCCAGTACATAAAAGTAAATATCAGATAAGAAAATCCTAGTCAATATATTTTTTCCTTCAGTCGAGTTATTTTTAATACATACAGTCCTGTCTCTTTCTAGGAGACATATGTTATTGGAAAGATTAGTTTTGCTGTACCTATTGCTTCTGCCAGCCTGCATCAAAGTAAATTTAGAGATGTGCTGACAGTCTAATACTTGCTATCAGGTTCTACCTGTAGATAAGAGTTGAAAAAAAAAAATCTGTTGAATTTTTTCACAATAGTCAAATGGTACTGTGAGGGATATTAAAAAAATAAAAATAATAATTAAAAAAAAGCCCTTCTGATTTTAATGTACACAGTGATAACGCCTGAAGTTATTTCCCGTAAGTTTTAAAATTAATTACCTTGAAATACAATGTAAAATAAAAGTATCTGAGCCGTTGCCCAAAACTAATGAAATACATTTGCATAAACCTGATTTGGAAGATTTTTATCCCTAAAGGTGTCTGGATGGAAAGCAGCAAGTATTAGCTGGACAAAAAAAACCAAAGGATGAGTACGCAGAACCCTCACCATTTCAGATGTGCTCAGTCCTGACTTTTCCTTGCAAAAACAAAGGAACAAAACCCTTTTCTCCCTTCCTCTTCAATTTCAAAACAAACCTAACCAAAAATAATGACACTTCTCCCATTTTAATTCTTCACAGAAAATGAACATGCCATATTTTTCCTGTTTCTACAAACAAATCTGATAAGACCCTCATGCAATATGAGTGCACACACAACTCCTCTTCTCCTTCCAGATCAAAAGTTTTCTTTCTCCAAAGGAATTTGAGGGAGTGATCCATAGGACATGGCATAGCAATGCTTATGATGTTTATGATATTCATTTCCCAGCTCCATTAAAATCTTTGCTTAAGCGTGTAGTATATTTGAGAAGGAAGTCAAGGACTGCCCAGAGAAGTTGTGGATTTCTCGTTGAAGTGTCAGGTTGGGCAGGGCTCTAAGAAACCTGGTCAAATGCAAGCTGTCCCTACCCATGGCAGGGGGTTGCATATAAAAAATACATAAGACATCAAATATGTTATCTTGTTGTCATATGATATCTCATACACCTAATCCAATTTCACGTAGACATAAGGACTAAGTTCCTCCAGATCATCAAATTATACCAGGCATTGTAGGGGGTGTCTAATACTGAGACCAATAATGAGCTAAGGAGAACAGGAAGAGTTTTTAGGACTCCTGTGAAATCTGTAATGAATTAAAATACACAGTGTCAGCTGTGACTCAGGTGTTTGAAGGACAGTTGACGGTAATTTTCAGCATGGACAGAGAAACCATATGGAAATTGCTGTCACAAAATTAATGAACTCACATTTTGTTTTTTATTTGGAAGCTCTAACCCATCAGAAACCCTAACTTTGCACAGACTTCCTCTCTTCAAACAGGCCAAGAGGTAGGAAGGGTCAAGGTAGTAAAAATTGTTGCAGAAACTTCTCATTCAGAGAATTCTACAACCGCGATCCCAGCCCTAGAAAGTTTTTTTTCTTAACTCATCTTTTATTGAAGAGAAGTGTAGGCAGTAGGAATGTCAGGCTGGTAAAATTCTTTAATTTTTTATTGTAGATACTTGCCTCATCAGTCATTTTTGTACAGTTTTGACAGAGTACAGTTTAATCACTGAGGACTGTAAATAAACTTGTATGACATATTCTCGTACTTAGGTTTTACTTATGTTAGACTACAACAGAGGCTTCACATTTGCAGGGCAATTTGATACTCTGATCATAGTTCTTAAATTTTTTTTCCCCTTATTTAATTTTCCTATACAAGTATTTGTTTCTATTATTTATTGTTAATTATGCACAGATTCTAAAAATAAAAACCATTATTTTTCCAAAATGCTAGTGTATTCATCAGGACAATAGAATATATACTTTTTTATCTGCTTGGCCAAAATCAGTGTAGTTCTTGAACCAATACAACCCATTCCTTAGCCTGCCCTTGGCTTGACTTGCGTAAGCTGTAGTCTAAATCCTTGTTTTCTCCAATAAGAGGGATTCAGGACATTTGGCAGATCATGCAATATTGTGCTGTATAATCTTTCCCCCAGTAGTTAGTGTGCTGTGGATTGTGGAAGTAAGATGACAGAAATGTTAGAAATTCAGATGAAGAAAAGCTTCACATTTTACTTTAATCTCTCAGAGTATCTCTGGCTCTCTTTGGCAACATAGCTGAATCTCTCTTATTTTTAAAGCTCAGTGTTTTTGTAGTCACCCAGGCACTATACTTGTGACAAGACAAACTGGTCTGGGTGGCATCTTCTAAAAAGCCAGTTTATGTCCCCTGCCTAGGAATATTCTTGTCTGTATCACCTCAGGTGTTATGGAAAACTCAGGACACACTGATTCTAACTAGAATGTCACAGAGTTACCAAGAATAGTGGAAAATCAGTTTCTAAGATAACTAGTGTCAGTGTTACAGAAAATAGCCTAGATCTTCATAGTAGTGCTTATATCTATTTACAACCCTTTAAGGCTCAGCCTTGGCCAAAAATATTTCTGATAAGTAAACAAACCAGTAAAAAGCAAACAAGAAATGTCTTCCTGGATCATAAACAGAAAATTCACATTCATTCTCATTTTCCTGTATATGAATTGTATCTTTCACAGCTAGATATAGCTCTCCATTACTTCTCTCAGAACTTATTTCTGTCTGGTGTACAGATTACTTATCTGTAGAAAACAATTAATAGAACAGACTGCAATAATGTAACCCTTATGTGTGATTTTTTTCATGTATGATTTTTTCCTCCTCATACACGTCCTTGCTCTCTGAATTTACTTTATCAACAGTGTAAAAACTGCCACTCTTTTGTCACATGAAGGCTGAAGGGTCTTATAGCTATGATTTGAAGGAACAAGATTAGCGAGAACAGCCCAAAATAATAGGGAATATTTTTTAGCTTCAATCAAGAATGTCGAATAACATCTAGAAAGTACAGAATAATATCTGAGAAGCAAATGCTGCAAGAACATGGCTTGCAATAAAAAACAGCCTGAGTTTTACGAGATTTGAAAAGCAACTCTCCTCACCTTTACTTAAAATTTGGGGAAAAACCTTGAGAGTAATACCCATTAGTCCAAATTTCTGCAGCTCAAGACCAAAGGAAAATATGACTAGAAAAAAGTAAACAAAACATATTCATAGAGGTACTTAAGGATGGAATGAGCAGGGTATCTGAGAGGCTTTACAATCTTGGATACACTCAAACTTTCTGCGAAAGACCTTGAGCTACTCGAGCAAAGACTGCCATTGGCCCTGCTTTGAATAGTGTCTCAGTTAAAGTCCCCTTCTGGCCTAAATTATCCTAGGTTTCTGCGATTCTAATGTACAGGAAGAGGTGAGTTTAAGTGGTAGGCTATGCTTACAGTGTAAATACCCACAAGGCGAGCTGCATAAAGAACCTACTCATCATTTAAGTAGCTAGGGATATCAGAGGTCCTACTGACTAGCATCCCTCTGAATGAGATACTGAAAGGCTCCCTCTCCTGAATTTTCTGCTTCCTTAGGAAAGTCTGAATCACTGAAAAGATGAATAACCTTCAAAGCCTATCCAAGGTCACTACCTCCATCAGAATCAGAGAGAAAATTTGAATCTTGCCATCCTGCCTTTCACCAATTAAGTGAATTGCGAATTATGAATCAAAGAGGAGATCCACTACATTATTTTCAACACACAGCAAAAATGACTGATCTATTTACAGCATTTTCACTGATCCGGCATCACCCAGGCAGGTGGCTCAGAAATTTTTAACAGTTCAGAAAAAAGCCCATTGGAAATACTGTTGTGTGTTTTCCAGTATACTTGGATAGCTGTGAAGACAGAGAAGATAGTTTTTACTGGCAGCCTTCTTGTGGTATACAGTCTTAAATACACAATTAGTGATACTTCACACAGTTAATGGTTTCCTAAATTATATTTTTATATTGGTTGTATTCATGTGCTTACTCCTGGAAGAAGTAGAATTCTCCATAAAACATCAAGGTTTACAAAGGAGATGAAATTTCTTTATTTACAAAACACAGATTCACAGATATAATGATATTATGTAAGCTTACATATAATAATAATAACCATAACATATAATAATAATAACCATAATGAACCACAAACAGTATTTTGGATATTTAATATTTTGTCTCAATTTAATAAACTACAAAAATACCTCATAAACACCTCACATCAATGGAGGCACTTCTCAAGATGATAAAAACTTTGGCCACTGGTTCATCTGACAGAAGTAAGAGTAGAATTATGCAACAATATTTTAGTTGAAATCGTCATTAGACAGTTAATAGACTCAGTGAAAACTTGAAATCCTCTCATATATGAAGAAAAAAATGTGTTTCATTTATAAATGAAACAGCTCTATATTATTTATATAGACACATGATGCTAGCAGATTTTGTACTCTAGGCTTAAATCATGTTACTGAATTATCCTTCAATGTTATGCATTAAATGCTATACGTTGTTTTATAGGTGTGTTACTATTTATTCTGAAATGTACGGAAGACAGAAGAATCAATATTTTTAGAAGTGAATTGTGCTATTAATATTTCTTTTAGAAACATCTTCCCATTTTCCCTAAAATAATGGAAAGAACTTTCTTAACTTTCAAATGAGATTGAAATGAGGTTTGCTAAGGGAGAGTAAACAAGCTAAGTTCATTAGTCATGGAAGTTTTCTTTGAGGATAGTAATGTCTAGCTATGAATAAATTAAAATTATTATAAATGTGCTATCATAATTATTATTACTATTATACATCAGCAACATAGAATGGTGGAATGACCAAAAGTATGCATACGAATAAAACTTTGTAGCTTTCTCTTTTCTTGCTAGAAACTGAAGTGAGAAAATATTCACTGAAGGCTGGAATTACCTTACTGTGGATGGAATTACTCTTGAGTAAGTAGGGTCTTGATCAGCTCTAGGAAGAAAAGACATAAGCTGGGAAATTCATGCTTACTATAAATTGTAAAAAAAATACAATTGATTTGTGAAGAACTACATTTACACTGCAGATCCCCCACATCTGGATAAGAATTATAGTAACATTGAGCATATATAACTTTGAGGCAGTACCTACAAAAAGCTGATAAAAGGGTGGCAAAATAAAGATATAAAATGTATCTCAGAGAAAATGTAGTCTTGGGGCTATAACATAGAAAACAAACAAGTATCTCTATGTTCTGTTTTGAATTTTTCTTTTAAATTAATTCTAAAGCCTTTCCTGTAAATTGCTATGTGACTTTTTCTTACAATTAATTCTGGAGTCAAAGCTAAAATAAATCATGCACAAGTATGTTATCTAATTGGAACATTCAGTTACAATGTTTGACCTTGAAACTTTTCGGTAGAAATAATCAGAAATGTAGGTGGTTTGACAGAACAAGATATGCTCATTATCAAACACTTTCTCAGTGTTTTATACTTACTTTTTGTGAGTTCAAACAGGGATTTGACTATAAAAAAGTGGGGATGTGTCCTATCTATTTGTGTTGATTAAGTTTCAAGATTTTCATTACACATTTTTCTGAGCAAACCTTATTTGGAGCAAATGCAACAATTACTTTCTCTTGTAAACCGTGATTCCCAAAGCCTTTGAAAGCATTTTATAACACTTACTTTGGAATTGTTTTTGCGTATCACCTGAAAACCTTTGGATCTCATTTTCACCCATGTTCCAGAGTTCAGTACATACTCCACAAAAATACTTATGTGTCTGTCTCTCCTGTACATGGTATTCTTCACTGCACATTCATGTGTGCATATGGATAGATGTGTACAGAAAATGTATGTACTTTGCAGGGCCAGTACCTACATCTTACAACTCTGTTAGCTAAACTTTAAAAATAAATATCTCTCATTTTTAACATTAAACACTCTTTTGAAATCAAATATGAAATGGGAGAACTAAATAGGAGTGTGAGAGTCCAAAATGAAAACCAGTGAAACCACGTATCATTTTCTAATTATGACAAAAGCAGCAGTTTTAAAAAAATAATGTTATTTAATCTTCTACCTTGTAAGAATACAGGGAGTCACCAATCAATGGGAATAGGAGTTTACTAGTATATTATAAGTACTATATTAGGGTCTTTCAGTCCTTACAATGGCTGATATACTAATAAAATGCATATGGCCTGAGAGTTGAACAAGACGTTTGGTCTAGAGCTCGCTTTGGCAGTGTAGTTTCACTGAAACGGATGGCTTTGCCCTGCCTTATACTAATGAAAAAAATCTAGACATTCTATATTTTTTTAATGCTTAGAGTACATAGAAAAATGTGTTTTATGTGTATCCTCTCTCAATACACTGTATTTCTTGTTTTCAAAACATAAGGCAACCTAAAGCTGTAAGAGTCTCCGTCTTCTTGTTTTTTTTTCTGCTAAATTACTCTGCAGTGAAAGCACAGTGTTACCATTTGCATGCTGAAAAGCTTTTCCAGGTGACTTGATCATAAATGAGAGTATTTGAGGATGGGAAGAACAGATGAGAGATACTGATACTGAGAGTTTTCTTATTGCCTAAATTCTGTGCCAACATGCTGTCATCATGAAGGGATTTATTCTATCGAACCTTTTTGTTCAGCTATGCACTTCCTGTTAATTAGATCAATACCTGTGTCTATCAGGAGATGGTTTAATATTCTTAATGAAGGTTCATTTAAGGTTCATTCTGGTTACAAGGTAGTTCTTTTCTCATATTTTATAGAACTCCTTTTACACCCTGTATTTATCGGTATTCATTTGTAAGTGATCTTCATTTAAAATTTGTGTTTGAAATCTGGAGTAGTTGCACCACTAAGCAGAGAACACAATGAATTAAAAATAATAGTAATAACACTCAAAGAAATTTCATTTTTTCTTTTATCCCCTTTAGATGCATGCACACTTTCATTTCCTGCCAGCACTGCCACTTACCAGTGGCAATTCCATTTCCTGAACTTGCATGGAAATACATCTAACATTACAGCAAATCATTCACTCTAAAAAACATACCCCTTTCTTTAATTTCAAATGGAAAATATTTCTCTGTTATACATCTGAGTATGGGAAAAGTATGTTATAATTGGAAAGCAAGATAAGACACTTGAAGACAACCATACATTGAAACACTTAACTACCAAAAAAGAGGACTGGAGACATCAGGTTCACCAATTTCAATTAATTAAGTCAGCAAAGTTGAAAGGTGTTGAAATTTTTCATAAATCAACTTTCCATTAAAAAGCTAATCACAGCCATGATTCTGACATGTAGCTGAAATGTGGCTAGTCTGTATTTAGTACCCTCTAAAGTCAGACTGTTGTTCAAGAGATAAAAAAGATAGGATTCAGTTTTTAGGCCTCTAAACATACAGCCGACATTATTTATCACAGATCAAAGAAAAACTAGTACAAAAAGTAGAAGTAGTTCTAGCAGAACAGAAATCTGAGTGTATACTGGTTTTGTTTTACTGATTGTCATCATAAACTACCATGACGTCCTTTGAAGCTGAATAAAATCCATGACACTACTTCTGTCAAGAGATATGTTAAACTATCAGTTTAAGGGCTGGTCTTTGGATGATTGATATCAATTCTTCTGATGTTGTCATAGGTAAATATCCTAAACTGAGTAGATATCATGTACTATACATGCTATTTGAGGAACAGAAATAGCACGAAGTTTCACAATTCTAGTTGCATCATACAGAGAAAAAAACCCCAAAAAAACCCAAACCAAATCAATCCGAACCAAACAAAAAACAACACCAACACACACAAAAAAAACCCCCAAACAAAACCAACCAACCAACCAACCAAAACAAAACAAAAACAAACAAACAAACAAACAAAAAACCCAAACAAAAACAAACCAAACAAACCAACCTTGGAAAAAAATGCAGGAAAGACACTACCTAAAAATGTATTTTGGAGGATGGATACCTCCACATCAATTTATGTCAACTATATATTTTGTTTCACTCTGTTTAGCAGGTAGTAAGGCTTGAGAACCATAATTTCCATGACTTTTGATTTCCATGGGATCCTCTGGTCCTTCACAAGACCGGACACATTGCCTCAGCATAGTTTTTGCAATATTTTCAGTCTGCATCTCCTCATTTGATAAGCATTAGTTCAACAAGTCACAGACATCTGTATCTGTGAATTTCTGTCTGTTGAGAGAGAAGGCTTCATGATTTCATATAGTTTTAAAGATTTTTGGACATTAAATCTTGGATGTGGAAGTCCCTGACTTGAATTCATCTAATTTTGGTGTCTAACAGCCTGACTTTGATTCCTCAAAGCACAGTAAAAAATACCATTTTATTAAAATCCCCAAATTTCTTCATTTATTTATATGGAGAGCAAAAATCAGTTCTGCAGAGGGCTAGTTAGGAAAGCACACATACATTTTTTCTGCTGGTTTTTCAAAGTAATAAAATATTTTTCACAACGCTGAATGTGTTCCTGACATGTATCGGCTAACAGGAGAAAAACTACCCAAATATCTAAGTCAATATAAAATAGTCAAGACCCAAAAGGTAAAGGAAATGTTTTACCTAATCTATTTAACATTTTTTTTCCAGTTTTGAGGGTTTTTTTAGTCCTTTCTGTTGTTTACAGTATGATCTTTTATTACATTCTATGTATAATTCCCAGAGTAAAAATGTAAAGATGTAAGTATAACATGTTTTACATAAAATATGGCTTAAAACACGCCAAACATGACGCTCCCTGTCCTGATATCATTTATCCAGAAAGCAAACAAGAGAAAGTAGCAATTTAAATGCCAGTTCATTAAGAGGAAATAAATCTACTCTGAACATCCTACCTTCTGCAAAATTTGACTTCACACTCTGAAGTGCAGCACACTGATGATAATAACCTCAAACACATAATGTTTTTTTTTTTCTTTTCAATGATATTTCCACTCCCTTCTGAAGGATAAAATAAGGCTGTGTAAATAAGTCCTTGCTTGCAGAACAAAGATAGCATGTAATAATTTTAGTACTTCCAGGTTGGAAGAGATAAATGTATTTGCACCACTTCAGCAAAGTGCTCTAACTTCATAGCAAATACAAGCTCCAGAAAATGCATTGTTTTAACACCTCGATTCCCTAATTCCCAAGAAATTCCTACGAAAAGAGTAAAAATTTAATTATTTTCCACCATGAAATTATACAGTTACACTTTTCTGCATTACTTCTAACAGCATTAGAATTCAACTTGTCTCTCGCCTCAACATTCCAACATTAAAAGGATTCACATGTAAAACATATAAGTAATATATTACTTGCTCTTCAAACTTCACAGCTTTTAGACTACTAGCTAGTTCTAAAAAAAAACATGGGAAATAAATATAACGAGATGTTCAGAAGAAGCATTTACACTGTAAATGGACTGGAAGTATTTACACTTACATGTACCATGTGTTTTTTTCTTTATGGCTACCATACTTAATCCCATCTTTTACAAGAAAAAATAAAATTTTATTCTCTAAGAATTTAGGAGAAGAATTTAGGTATTTTATATTATGACACTTTACACTACTGAAAAAAAGACATCTAAAAAACTCCAAAACTTAGTTTTTCTTTATTCGATATTAATGAAATTATTTTTAAGAAAACCTTGCCTCAAGAACTAAAATCAGTTTACTGGACAATGCTCATTTCTTATAAGAATAGCTTACTATATTGGATACATCCATAAACATGAGTTTAATTTAGAATTTAATTTCATTTTAATTAACTTCTTCCTACATGTTGAAGAGACCTATATCTAACCTCATTCAACTTCACAAATGACTTTGTGTTAACAACCATTTTATCAACTTTCTCCATAAGGATTATATATACAAAATGAATACACAAAAGCAAAAGGTGAAAGCAAGACAAAACCCATTCAGCAATACTATGGAATGCAAAGGGGAAAAAAAAATTGTCTCCTTAATTCCCCTAATCTAAATTTAAAAAAAAAAATTGATGGCATCTGTTTATATAGAACATATTGTTTATTATTATTTAACAATACTGTTGAAATAATGGTGGGTAATAAAATCAAAAGCCAGAGAAAAAGAATGACCTTTAATATTTATTACATTTAGCTTTATTAGTTAACATCATTGATCCTTAAAACTTTGTTTTCTGGGTACACCTCAAAGAAAACTGTCTATTCTAAAACATGAGGGACAGCATAACAGTGCAGTTGAACAAATAAATCATATATGGCAGCCAAAGACGAGAAAATGTAAAACAACATCAAGGTGCATGTTTTTCTTAGATCACCAGCAATTCTTCTCACAACTTGCCAACTGTCATTATAGTGTTACAAGTTGTTGTATAAACATTGGAAGAAATAGCCTGAAGTTTATAAAATTATAATCACAATGCTCCAAGCTTTTATCACTTTTCTTATCTTTTACATCTCTCAAACAGTGAGGTGGAGAAAGCTTAGAAAAGTGTGATCCAGCTTTAGAATGTATAAACTCCACACCTATCGTTCTGTTCAGTATTTTTTCCTTTGCTTTTTCTCGCAATCCTACATGTTTGGCCTAGATTATTCAGTATTTACGTAAGTATTTAACTAAGCCCGAACTTTATGACAGAAAGGTGAAACAACTGAGGGATGACACCAAAAAAGATGAAAAACTTGAAGAACTTGCAGTAAGGAAAATGTCCCAACAGTACAGATGACCCAAGGCCTGAAGACGTTTATGAAGTAAAAACTTAAAATATTTAAAGTATGAGAAGGTGGATAGGATGTTGTTAAAACTACTGAAGGTGTTTTCATGTCAACAGTATCTAACTTTAGCAACTGCATTTTGAAATGCCTCTGCAGCAGAAGCCTGAGGCCAGACAAGATAAAAGGAAAGTTAAATGACACAACCTGGCTAATTTTAACAACTGGAGCCTACACTCCTTTATTTACTTACTCTCTTCATACCTTCATCTCTTGGTTTTTAGCATTTTTGCAATCATTTCTAGAAGATAAAAAAAGCATAAAACTAGGTTCAAAAGCAGTGATTTTCTCACTTCTCTTCATGAACCTCAATATAACGTGCCAATTTACACTCCAGTTTTGTTCAATTTCTTTATGTGCCTGAGAAGTAAAAGAAGTTTCCGAAGTATATTTTAGGCAGTCTGAAAGAATACCTTTTGCTTTCTTTTCCAGACTCCTTCATCACAGTCCTACCTGAGGCTCTGGGTACTTCTGCAAAGAAGGTGAGCAAAGCCCTTGGACTGGGTGGGTCAGCAAAGAGAGGGAAAGAAGGTGACTGCAAGTTCAGCGGTGGAGGAGACCAAAGGGACAAAACATTCAAAGGAAAAGGTAGCATTACCTCAGCTACAAGATAAATAAAGCAATCCCTTCCCTCCTATTTCAAGCAAAAGAAACACAGACCTAACACTAGGAATAAAAGAATCTTTCCAAAGTACTATGGAGAAGTCCCATTTCCAAATCAGGAGCTGTTGTCTTGTGATATGGAAATGTCTCTCTAGTGGAAGAGGAAATGGTGGCAGGTTTTTCTCAAATGTTACCCTCTGTGCCCTGTAGGAAGGAGAGCCTTGCTGAGCTAGGCAACCCATGGGAAAAGAGGTGGTTGGTTACAAGGGTGAATAATCCGCTCTTACAACTCTAGGTTAGTTTGTAATCTCTCAAAGAAATGCACAGTGACATGGCTGTAAGCACAAAAGAAAAGGACTACACAATGTGTCCAAATGGGTTCGTAGAAAATCACAGTCATGGTCCATGGTTCTGCATTACAGGAACAAATAAAGCAGAAGCTACAGAAGCAAAATTGGGCCAAGCTGCATAGAAAGCTAAAAAGAGGTTCTCTGTGCTAGGATTCCTGAAACTTCTCCCAGAATGCAGAAAACAAGACAGAAATGTCATTGACGATTCAAAGTTGAAATGTATTTTTGATTCTTACAGTGAAAAAAGAAGCATAAAGATTATCAGAAAGGGGTCAGGAAGGCAGGAAGCTCATGCAGGAAGGTCAGGTTTCTCTTCCACTATTACAAAACCCAAGTTGTTGCATTTTCATATCAAGAGCATCAATCAAGATTTTACAGTTAAGAAAGAGGAACACCAATGTCTATTTCAGAAAGCCTTCAACCAAGATGTGCTGAAATTTGTTGTACTAATGATGTACTCAACCACCACAAAGTCAAAATATTCTGTATCCTAAAGCAAAGGTTAGGACAGATGCTCGAAATATTCAAGCAACAGAGAATTGTCAGAATACACTGACAGTGAAACAGAGGAGAGTGAAGCAATGATACATATGAAGTTTGAGAAATAAAATTATGACATGAGAATAGCTGTTCTTAAACAAGGCTATTGTTAGAATAATCAGATCAGAAGCTGGAGGGAAGAATGAAAACCATTGGGACACTAATACTGGGAGGGATGATGTACAGGTAAGACAGAAAAGGATGTTATTATTGAACAGATGCTCTTTATCACTAATCATAATGCACATACTTCAACATATCCTTACCGAAACAAAACCAATGTAAATAGCAGTAATAATAAAATCATGATGGTTACACTTGATTTTAAAAAAGGACACTATAAAAAATGTGAGGACTTACTCTGAAGAAAAAAGACAAGTTAAAAGCTGGATTTTTAAATGTGTTGTAGAAAATGTACAAAAATAAAATTCTCAAGATTCAGAATAACTGCAACGTGCCACAAAGAAATAAGGAAGGTCCAAAATGACACCAATATGGCTATAGAGTAAGGATAAAAATTACAGTGACAAATCAGAACAAAAAGTGAAGCTGTGTCTGAGTTAGGAAAGGATGATCATAAATTCTCACACTTGAAATAAAGAAATGCAAATAAGACAGGCCATTAAAAAAATTGCAAAAAAATACAGAAGAACAAAACCCAGAAATAAATCCTTGTTAAAGCACATCAGAAGCAGAAAGCTCATAACAGTGCCTTTAAGGTCAACAAAGGATTAAAGTATAAAACAAGCACAAACAGCCAAATGGTTGTTTTGCATCTGAGGTGACCCAGAGGCTGGGGAGCTGCACATATAGCAAATCCTTTTACAAAGTACTTAGAAAGTAGAAAAGTGAAGCGAAGGGTCAATGGAAGAGATCACAGAATAAATAAATGAATCAGTAGTAACAAATAATTTACATTAGACAGTATTTATGTAAGTCCTAAAGGAACTCAAGGATGAAAGACCTTAACGACTAATGACGGTGTGTAAACTTTCACTTAACACTGTTTCCCTACCAGAGGCTTTGAGAATAATTAACCTGGTGAGAATTTTCAGCAGAACTGCAAGGAAGACCTGGAAAACTGCAGACCATTAAGAACAGGCTTGTACCAAACAAACTAGTGCAAATTACTCTGAAGAAAAGTACTAAAAGGCACCCAGATAAATAAGATGCTATGGACAAGAGTCAGCTTTTGAAAGGAAAGGAATGCCTAGTAGATTGATTGGAATTTTTTCAAGGAATGAAGAAGCCATAGGATCCATCCCATCTGGTTTACTTAGGCTTCCCTATGATGTATAATTTCCATCAGCCACAATTCATCAAAGAAAAATCAGGATCAGGCTGTTTAGAGAAAAGAAGTCTCTCATATGGAACAGTAATTTTATGAAAGCATGGCAAGAGAAAGTATGGAGTAATGCTGAACTATCACACAGAAGAGCATTATTAATGGAGTAGCACATGAGTAAGGAGTAAGACCCATGTTGTTCAAGAGATTCACACCACAAATTACCCAGGAAGTGACCAGTGAGGTGACAAGTCCGTGGTGATATGAAGTTATGCAGGACCACAATAACAAGTACTATCTGTTAGAGAAACAATAAAGTGGAATATCCAATTTAATGCAGAGAAACTTAAGAAGCGGAAAAAAGTCAAACTCAACCTTAACTATCCATTAATTAATACTAACCTAGCCTGAGATCTTCAGATCTTTACCAGATTGTTTTGGTACATTTCTCAGTCCTCAGTTTAAAAAAAAAAAAAAAAAAAAATCAGGAAAGAAATAGAAAATGAAAGAAAACAGTGTTACACCTTCACATAAAATCACACAAGGGCTGTTCCAGCTGTGTTTCATTGACTTCTGAGATGAAAAACTTCAACAATAAAGAAACTGAGGGGTGACATGGATGAGCCAAAGTACAGAATCTGCTAGAAAAACATGAGCAGCTGGAAAAGTGTATGATTTTGAAAGCAACTAGACAAATCTATGGAAGAAATATTTATTCAGGGTATACATTCTGGCTCCTGAATCTCAAACACTTTCTAATGGGGTAGTTTTCTAGCACAGTATCATTAAGCAATTTCTCTCTTCATTAGGGAAGTGTTACTAGTTACTGCCAGAAACAGGATACTTGACAATATTGACTTTTGGTCTCACCCAAGGGAGCATCTGTTCTTGCATGTTCCTGAATAATAAAACAGACAAAATCTGAACCTGTAAAATCTTGATTTCTTTTTATGTACACTTTTCAATTGCTTTTCTACTAGTGAAACTTTATAACCAAGCATGCTTACCCTGCAAAGTTCAAAAAGAGTTTAATTATGGATAAAACAATGCTGTGGCCTTCCCCTGAGTAAACGAAATCTTCTCTGAAACTTCTTTTGTTAAGAAAATTTCTGAAAACATATTTGTTTAAGATACTCTATAAATAATCTGGGAATCTAGAGATCTTGCTGAAGCAGCTTTCATCTTGAAACTACGTGGTGGGGTATGATATGAATAACAGAAGATAGCTTTAGCTAGAGCTAAGAATCTGGTTTTGCTTTCTACTTCCCTCTGTGCCTGAAGGTGGCAGCATCAAGATGCTACAAATTTAGTAGTAATAATCAAATATCAGTTAATATCAAATAATCATTTACTCCTAAAATTAAATTTGATATTAAAACTTTAATAAAGAATCCTTTAACTAACACATCTTAAAAGGGATACGTGGATTAAGTGCAACGGGCTATACTAAATAATTTAAAATAATGTCTTGATTATTTTCTTGGAGTCATGCAAAATAGTTTTTCAACAATAGTTTTTAAATAATAAATGCATGTTTATCTAAGCACAGTAGTGCTTTAGATGATAAGATTTTCTTACAACATATTCATAAAGCAAAATTTAAAAACTTAATATTATCTTGTATTTATTACATCTGTTCATATCCTGTTGCATGTCAGCAAGCAGAGAGCATCACCTGTTCATTTAATTTATCACTTTTAAGATCTATAAGTAATGGAAATATTGCTTCATCTCTTCAAGGTCCTCAACTGAAGCATAACTGGCACTTTTCATATGGTGGGAGATTTGATACAAAATTTTGGGAAATCATACACGAGGCTCAGCACAGCTGTATAATAGAAGTCTGTGAGCAAATGAGGCAGTGGTGCAAGCAAACACTCAGATTCACTTGGCCATATTTTCTGCTCTGAAACGGATAGATCAAGACTAAGCAGAAAAGTGACAATTGAAAACAGCCTTAGCACTTATGCTTTAGTTTTTTTACGAATACAGAAAAAACTGCTTCCATTGAAAATTCCCTTCCTAGAACAGACCCCTCTTGACTATGAGCTTGCAACAAGACTTTGAATTGTGCTGCTTAATATCACATGAAAAAGGGAGAAAAATAAAGTAATTTTACAGACGTTTGTATATAAATATGGAAAGTAATAGCAAAACATTAGTGTACAAATATGTAATCATGGACCATTATAACTAACACAGAAATGGTTTTGTAATGGAAAGATTAGGACATCCTTACTTACTTATCATCAAATCACATAAGTCCCACAAAATCCTGGTCGCCGAAAGTCGTTAGAAAGTGTGAGATTTTAAGGCAAACAATACCATTTATATTTGCTATTTCCCACTTTCAAGCCTACAAACTCAACGGGAATCAGAATTCTGAATTGAAAACGCAAGTCTGAGTGTTCCACACTCTCAGGTACCCTCTAACATGTCAAAAAGATGCCCATGCACTAAAAATGTGACCCAAGTGTCAAAGGCCACTGCGTGCAGTTGAGCTTAAAGAATGTGACTTATTTCACCTGATGGAGGTACACAAAAGGTACCGCAGGTACGCACGGTCTCGATGGTACATCACTGTCTGTTTGGGAAGTGTCCTTTGGCAAAAGTATTCTGTAAGTGAAAAAAGCTTATTTTAAGCAATGGGGTTATATTCTAGAAAGTGATCTGCTGAACTCTAGCTTGAGAATCAGCATGAAAGACTCATGATGTGGTACTGGCACACCGCACAACTTCCCTAATATTTTTCAGTATTAATTACTGTCACAGTAAACAAACACAGAATTACCACCTGACATTAAAATCACACAATAATTCCCTTTAGTAAGGCTGTCACTTCAATTCCCTCAAGTTTTATTATCATAATTCATTCTGTATGAAAACATCACATAGCCAGGCTTTTATTTAAGCTATAATTTCTGGAAATATTTAGTCATGAAGGCTTACAAATCTTCCCAAAGAAAAATGAGGCACAAACATGACATTATGCCTTTTCCAAAAATGTTATTTAATTTAGGAGCTCTAAGCTTTGAATCAAGGACCCTAACTCAGCAGGTAACTTCTCTGCTAAGTTTTTTCATTTGAATTAATTTATATGTAAGTTGTTTGGGCTGCAAAATTCATACAGAATTCACCTATGTCCTATCTTTTTACAAAAATTATGTACATAGGAAGGAATATTTAATTTAACATCTCAAAAAAATTCAAACATTATTGATGTGCTTTTTAGACCTTTCCAAAAAATTCTTCCACACCCAAAAAGTACAAACACAGAATCCCCTAGAGCTAGGAGGAATCCTCTAGCCATACTAATGACTCTTCTTCCCATGACAGTCTTTTCCAGCTATACCCACTGAGGGAAGAGCCATGTGCTGGAAAATTCTGATACTAGCTGATTGTGAATCTTGAGTTTACAATAAAGTTGATGAAATAGATTGTTTATAAAGAAAAAATATTCCTTTTTTGGAGTTTTTTGCCTTTTATAGTTTGCCTTTCCCCACACCTCCTTAAGTCAAGGAAGGAACACAAAGAAATCAGCAGTAAAAGTAACTGGTATCATTGAAATCATAAAGTGAAGCACTCAAGCTGAGTTTCTGGTTGTCAGCACAAAATTAACTAACCTACGTTGCTAAGGCAGAATATCTTAACTACAAGATCACATACACTGCTTCTTAAATGATTCCATTTTCCCAGGACACTGAGTAGATCTTCCATGGAATCAAAGCACAGTAATGAAGGAAGTTGTTCACTGTAGGACCTCTGTCTGACTTGTTACAGAAATGGTAACAATATAATACATAAAACACAACAGAAAGAAAAAAAAAACCATAAATAAGAAAAGGATGGCTTCCTGGCTCACACTCTTGAATTCTATCCTATGGATACAGTTTTTCTTCCTGACTTCAGCAAATTAGAAGAGCAAATTTCTCATGCTTAATTATTACTGCAGTCTTTTCTATTTTTAATTACTATTACCTGATCTAGGGAAGTGCACCCACTAAATGGAATGTTTCTTTCTTCCAAATGAAATAGAAATGGACAGAAATTTTCCATAAATAATGCCTTATGTAACACTCAGGACTCAGAAACTAAGCAGTAAATGTTACTCACATTATGGACATCTGTGACCTTTCACTCCCAGTAATTCTGTTTCCTTTCTACAAATTGGGGTTAATTCCACCCCTTCCCCAGAAGGATGTAATGAAGATTAATTAGTGTTTGTGAAAAATTCAGATAGTATATTGATGCACACTGCTGAAGAACACTTGAGGAAATTAATCATTTCTTCTTTATAGCAGGAACTGAAAAGACCAGAGTAAATAATATATGGGACAATGCAATGAACAATTAGGACAAGAGAAAATATTGAAAAGCTGCTTATTACCCAAGCAGCATTTACTTTGTGTATTCCCTAAGTAAGGGATCCTGTAACTAAAGATTGCTCTAATCCAAATTCAAAAGGTACAAACTAAGAATGAGCAGTAATTCTGGTTCCTCCCCTTCCTCATTTCCAAGTTCTTTGCAAACTTAATAATGTGCTCTTAAAATTCAATACAGCAACAATGATTATACTATAATGCTATTTTTATTTTAACAGATTGAAATTTCTGAACCATTTTTAGATCCAATAATTGAAGACAGAATGAAATATCTAATTACCATGTTAAGAAGCCATATTGACTCCAAAGAAAGAGATTGTGGCTAATTCACTGTCAGACTTGGTATCAGAGCCAGTAGAAACCCACTCTTCTATGCTGATGACTGATGATTATCTCTCACTGTCCATCAGTGGTAATATTGCAGAATGGAAAATATGCAAACTCTATTTTTTGCCTCAGCAGACCACAAGAGAATACAAGTTATATTTAAACTGGAATATAAAAATAAGCACATAATTAGTGCAGCATTTTAAATAAGTTATTTTTAATTACTGTAGTCAAAAGGTGAGACTTATTTACAGTTGTAGGAGCACAGTTTTTCCTGGACTCCTGTTGTTATGGGCTATAATATATTATCTGGTAATCTTCACCAATTACAAGCTAGTAGTATTTAGCAACACACAGTGCTGTTAAAAATGTTTTTTAATAATCTTCAGTAAATGCAAGTTTCAACTTTTGCTCCAGTTTTCAGGTTTCTAATAATAGAGCATTTGAGCCTTATAAATCTTAGAAATCTAATTAGACAATGTTAAGTTCTCTCTAGCTGAAGTCACAGATGTTTCATACTGGGAAAATCAGCAAGCCCCAGGGTTTGTTTGGTCTAGTATAGTGTCAAATTTTCATGGATAATTTAATAGCTAATAACTCTAATTCTTTCCCGTAAACCAAGAGATGATAAATAGTAATTGCTCTAAAGCCATAAAATCAACCCTCCAGGCAAAAAAAAACCAAAAAAAAAACCAAACCAAAAAACCTCTAAAAAACATTGAGGAGATTAATTTCTGGTACTTAATGTTTCTTTATTACTAATTGTCCCTGAGTTGTATATATCTTACAATATGAAAGAAAATGCAAATAAATTCACTGAATTCATGCAACTGAGAAAGAAATTACATCAAGGATGCTCTATGTATCTTTGATCTATTACATACACTGATTAGATAGCAGTGAAATAATTTTATTTCTTTTTCTTCTCAGGTTTTCGTAATAATAGTTTGTGGGCACATCTCAGATTTCCTCCAACAAAATAGCAGTTTCTATCTAGAAAAGTGGTATTTTCTGCTTTCATCTTTTTTTTTTAAATTTTTTTTTCTCCTTTGCAAAATTATAAAATACAATATTTTTTATTATTTAAACAGAACTAGACATGAAGAGCTAATTATTCAGTTTGCATTTGAGAGTGTTCTGTGACAAGACAACTTGATGTTTTTCTGAAGAATGTCAGTTACATTTAGTTACATTTTAAAAGGCTGACACCAGGTGAGGGTTATTTGTTTTTTATAAATTCATTAGCCAGGTCACTGTGTGGAATGAACTGGGTACACTGGTTTACCAGTGCTCTATTGCAAAGGTTTCCCAGACTGGTTTAGATGAGTCACCCCACAAATAAAACGGGTTTACAGAAATTCCACCATTTCCTATGTTCTATCAGACCAGCTGGTACCAGCTTTTCACTCTCCTTTTTAATGCAGAGGAAATGGTCTTAGTTTTGAACAGAATGGAAACAGAGTGCTGGAGAGAAACAAAGAGTGCGCAAAATGCTTAAATACGGAAACTCAGCAGAATTCACTAAACATAAATTCTGAAGACATACTACTGTACTTGGGAATAGCAGTTTATCTAAACAAAAGTTATCTGGAAAACTAATGAGAAGGCTCTTAGAGAATTATGCTACCACTGGAAAAATATGGCTGTGAATATATAGTCTTTGAAAAAAATGGGTTTCAACTGGTCATAAATTAAATGATCAAAAGACAAAACTAGGAAGTTATAAACAACAGTTCTTTATCTCTGTTTCTTGTTTCTTCTATTTCTAATTACTCAAGAGAAGAGTATCACACAGAATTTTAAAGACAGATGAATATAAGGTAAATTATAAGGTTAATAATAAATAATCTTTAAAGTTGATCAATTCAGAATTGAAAGGAAAATAAAATATCCAGAGAATATTTAGTGGCCTAAAATACCTGGAAAAAGTTCACTGATTATCCTAATTCAATACTCATGTCTTGCCATGGAATCAAATAGGATGTACAAAATATGCAAAAGAAAAGGAGAATAGTATAGAATGTTCCAATACCATTATGTATATTAATCCTTAATTTAAAAGAGCATTAGTGGTTATTGTTTCCCAATTTCAAGAATCAAACAGTACAGTTCAGAAAATGATGAGGACAGCTGCCAAGCACATCAAAAACTCCCTTAAGAGCAGAGATCAAAGACAATGAGTAACACTGTGAAAACATAAATTATAACAAACCCGAGAATTTAAGTAGGATGTTCTGTTTTCTCTCTCTCAGTACAAAAATATCTATTTTAATAACCAAATGACAAAAAATATTTCAAATATTTATATGACAAATTTTTAATATAATTTTTATATTTCATATATGTGTACACTATCCAGCTGTGGAAGAACTTCTATTTGGACAAGATAATCACGTAATTTCCCGAATAGATCTGTGCTTACTGATCCCATTTGAGAATGCAAAATGTAACATTATCCAGCCACTGTGCCAACAAACAAAAGTTCTTTTTTTTCTCAGTTTTGAAAACTAGATATTGTCTATATAATTGATTTTAAAATATTTGAAAGGCATAAAAGGTTTTTATTTTCTTTTGTTTCTAATTCATCTTTAGCTCATCTTTTTTTTTGCTTTCCCAGAAGTAGTACGTTGATTATCTAAGCTGATCTTCCTAAGACATGATGAAAATAAAATTGAATATACACACACACACACACACACACACATATATATATATATGCACTGGATGGAATTTGTAGCCTTGGAAAAAAGCTATGTTCAATTGCTCTACGACACGCTGATAGAAATATTGTCCAGGAAGACATAAAATAATAGATACATTACTTTGAACTTGCTTTGACAAAGCTCTTGTGGTAGTTGGGAAAAAAAAAAAATTAAAATGGGGCGACTCTTCTTTCCATATGTATTTCCAAATGCTGAATTAACGCGTAAGACTCAGAACAAAGAGTTGTAGAGCTGCCACAGAAGTCTGGAAGTCATCTGCCAGGTAGATATACCCCAATAGGTAAGATAAGGACTTCAATCATGTCTTTTTATTTGTAAACATTCCGCATTTCTTCTCACAGTAATGAAATTTGCTAAAAGTTATTTGAGTATTTTGAGTACTGCATCACTTCAACTGGAAATCGTTGTTTTTTCCTTGTAATGCAGAGGGATCTGTCCCACAACACACTTAGGAATATTAAACAAGGTTTAAGTCTATAAATACTTAGTATCCAAGTACCTTAGAATGTTATTAGTATCAAATACTACTTTTTTCTGCTTTTTACACATCTTTTTGGAAAGAACAATGGAATTACTGGCATGCAATGAGAATAAAATCAAATGCAAGTCACAGTTCTGCAAGAATACAAAATTGTCTACAGGATAATTTTTAATAATCTGTGACTACGTTCTTGTTATGTTTTCTAAATGCTCAGCCTCAAAATCAGCTGGTTTATGCTGAGAATTCAAAACCTTTACATTATTTTTAAATTAAATCTTACTTGGGTAGATTTATCTCTTTGTACACAACATTGCCTGCAGGTTTAGGTACATAAACAATTTACTGGTTTAACAACACACGACATACCAGCTGAGCTGTGGGAACTGTGTGCACAGCAGATGAGAAGCAAATCCAGTCAATTCAGATGGCAAACTGAGGGACAGCAAAATACCTTTTTTTACCTTCTGCTTAAGATTGTACAGAGCTTCTGTGCCCCGGTGTACGTCCAAGGCAGCACAGTAACTGGCTTTCTTTCTCTTGGGAGAGATCCTGTGCAATCAATTCTGTTCTGGTATTCCCTCTTACACAGACCATGTCACTTTACATCTATTCAGGTCCTGCAGAAGTAAATATCCTAACCTGAGAACATCTGTCTCCTTAATTCCAGCTCACATGAAAAAAAAGTATTTTTGTGAGAAACAGGTTACTAAAAAAGCAATAGAAAGGAGGCTACAATGTGTAAGAAGTCTAATTCAAAACTGAATCACAAAGTTAATTACATATTTAACTTTCTCCCTGAAAATACCTGTCACATTGCCTATCTTCTGTAGTTTTAAAAAGTCTCTGATCAGTGAAAATATTTCTTTCTTCTTAGTCTTCTATTATAGCTAAGGAATAGCCTTCTAAAAGTTGTATGCATTGCTCTTACTAGCCTAACTGGCTCCCAAAAGAACTACCTCTCCAGCTGGCTTCTCATCCTCTCTGCTTTAGCTTACAAGTATCCATCAGAAAGTCATCCCCAAACCAGAGCAGACTTAACCAAAAATTATTTTAAAAGCTAATGTAGTTGATATATCAAACAGGTTTGTTGGGTTTTGTTGTTTTTTTTTTTTTTTAGTTCTGGCATTCATTTACATTATTTTTATTTCTCATCAGTGTGATGTGATAGGTTATAAAAAAACCCTTAAAATTCTTCTTGTGTATAGAGCACTCTATTGAAGTGCTGTCTTAAGATATTTTTCATCTAAAGAGTTTCTAAAAAGTTACGTATTTATTTGGATCTTCATTCCTGAAAGATATTCTGGCAGCAATCCCTCATCACTTCTTTTGCCTTTCTATAAATTGTATTAGGAGTCTTTGTCCACAGAAAACAATAAGACCAGCATCTATGCAACAACTTAGATCCAGGAAAAGAATTTTCATGTTGTAAGTTGTAAAAAAAAAAAAAATCCAGTCAATTATATGCAATAGCATTTTTTGTTGCGTAATTTGCAGGAAACAATTTGATTGCTTTGAAATTATTGCTCTAGAAAAGCTAATTTCTTTCTATGCATATTTTAAATACTTAAAAGTAATTAGGGAATATACTTCATAGGCAATTTTAAAATTAAAAAACCGAAAAACCATAATCATTACTGCTATGAAGCGTTTCTGCAAAAGTGCACATTCTTGTTAACTGTTAAAGGAAGTTATTCTTCTATCTTACCAATTTTGTGGCTTTGAAAAAAGGCCCAACGTTAATTAAACCTAGCTGGCATCATCAGGTTATCAGGTGTTATACTATAAAGTGAGTGCAAAGTGAATTTTGACTTATCACTATCTACAGTTTATTTTTATTATTATTATTTTTTTTTTTAATGAGTCCTCAGAAAGCCTGATAGCTTTGCAAGGTATTAACTGCCCTTTGCTCATTTCATGTATCTCTGACTTGGGGAACTTCAGAAGGCACCAAAAGACCATCTCAGTAAGAAAAACAAAGCTCCAATCAAACCAAGCTCTTGCTGGTGGTCAGGGTGTTAATGGGCACAGAGCTACAGCAAGTCTGTGTGGGTGTTGTTTAAGAATCCTTTTAACTCTGCGTGTTCTCAGCCTGTTCTCAGTCCTTTTCCCAGCAACAGCAGACAGAAGTGTCTGGCTGCATAGACCTGGAATTTATTTTGTCCCTACACCAACTGCATTAAGCCACCAAAACAGCCTGCACAGGCACATGCATGTTTAATCACGTTTCTTTACTCAACTGTAGCTTTATTTTTAAAGCTACACATTTCCTGGTTTTCTTAAAGCTTTTCTTTATTTTTTTGTTTGGGTTTTTTTTTGTTATTAGTTTGTTTTGGGTTTTTTGTTTGTTTGCTTTGGTTTTGTTGTTTTGCTTGTTTTGATTTTGTTTTGGGGTTTGAGTTTTTTTTTGTTTGATTGGTTTTTGTTTTGGCTTGGTTTTTTTTGTAATTTGTGTTTGGTTTTGTTTTGTTTTTTTTTTGTTTTTTTTTTTACATAGAGCTAGAATAACCAGCAACAGGTCTAAGTTGGATAGGTTACAGTAAAAAATGCTATACTACTGCAGGGGGTGAAATGCCAGAGCAATTTGCCCAATTTCTCCACAGCAGCTTTGGAGTACCCTTAAACTGTTCAAGAATCAAGTGGACCTGGATGTGAGAAACGTGATTAAATAAGACCTGCTCTGAGCACACGCTTGAACAAAAATTCTGGAGCTCCTTCCCATATTCAATTATTCTACAAAAATGTGGAAGTACCTGGCTGTGTTTTCCATCAAAATTATTTTATAATATCTGAAACTGCAGAGATAGGGTGAGGAGAGAAAAGTAGTAAGACTTTAGCCTTGCAATGAGTCCAATTACCAGAGAGATTTTTGGCTCTTGCTCTCAACACTTCTATTAATTTTCTCTCGAAGGTAAAGCACATAAACACAAATTAAAACCAAAACTCCTTCTTTTATCCTAATCAGGAAGACATATAGTCTAGGTCCCTCTTTGCTTTCATGAATCTTAAGATATCTGTGGCAGTTATTTCTGCATTTGGCACCAGTAAAGGCAAAATTAGATTTAAAGCACAAAAAAGAAAGTGATTTCACTACCTCTATCAGCATTCTAGAAAGCTTTTCAGGCCATGAATGGTAATTTCACAGATTCATCTAATAAAAAGCTTTAGCCTAGTATCACACCCAACTGGGATTCACAAAAAGAACCATTCTCCATCAGCTTGCATGGTTTATGTGTCTTCTGTTCAGCCTTCTAGCTCCTGTGAATACTCAGTTCCCCTGTAGTTTATACTCAGATTTTAACTCGCGACCAAAAAAAACCAATTCACTGAGAGGAAGTTTTCTTACTCAAAGTAAGCCTGATTGAGCAGAAAGGTGGATAACACCACACCACTCTCCTTCTCTAACTCCCCACTGGTTCTTTGTCCTGTTTCTGCCTGTGGAAAAGCCCAGCTCCCAGCCTGCTGCACTGCCAGCCCCTGGTGCAGGTCCATCCCTGGGGCCCTGCTGCCTCCTACAGGAGCCAGGCACTTGGATCCATCAGGGGTCTGGTTCCAGCCTGCTTCAATCACTTGGAACCTGTCAGACTGTGAAATCCTTCAACAAAATTCAGCTGCTGTATCCTTGGCTTTGTTAGATATACTCAATAGGTGAAACCAAGGAGAGTTGTCTTTTCTTTTTGTTACCCACACAGCATTATCAGCAATTCTGTGTCCAGCATAGTCTGTATTTTTCAAACTTCAATATATACTCAAAACATGTAAGCTCACGTTTTAGGTAATGAAATGATGTTCAATTCTCCTATGAAGTCTTTCATTCATTTCCTAAATTGATTTAAAAAACCAGTAGTGAAAAGAGCAGTCAATTCTATCACTGGCTTTTCAACACAACAACAAAAAGAGCTTCACTATTGAAAAGGCATCATAGATATCACAGTGCACAGTTTATTAGCAATACAGCTAAAACATAATTTTGAAATAGAAATTTAAGATTATACACAAAAACTATCTAAAACCTCAGTAATTAAAAATTTCAACAATCTATAAACTTTTCCTTGGGACAAATGAAATGAGTTCTCTGTATTTAGTTACTTAGATGTTCATCTAGAATACAGACAGAATTCAAGATATGAGTGAGAAATTTGGTCTCTATGTTTTATCAAAATAAAAAATACTAGTGGGTGGCTATGAAATATATTTTGTAGTAAAGGGAGAGAATAATAAACTAGCAAACCACAGCCTGAAATGCCAACCTGCTATTCTATCTATTTTAAATGAATATACTTTCAGGTTGATTTTAGAAAGCAAGTAAATACAACTGTGAATCATCCTCTCATAACATGAGTTTACCCAGTTATGGTCTGTAAATAGACAAATATCACCTATTCACACTAAACC
Source organism: Phainopepla nitens (assembly GCA_013400175.1). Classification (NCBI taxonomy): domain Eukaryota; kingdom Metazoa; phylum Chordata; class Aves; order Passeriformes; family Bombycillidae; genus Phainopepla; species Phainopepla nitens. The sequence continues at coordinate 1,127,222 of VXBQ01004573.1, read as the reverse complement.
ATGGATTTTTATCCACTTCTGATTGCTTTTGCTTAAAACTTAGGATACTGTTTGGATGCTTTATCAGTAAATAGATACATTCCAAACTGAGATATATGAATAATTACCCTTTCACTAAAAGTGTTCACTACTTTACCTGTGATAATATAAATGCAAGTTTTGCATTTTCACTTGATGATACAAGCAGTTATACACACACTTTAAATCTATTCTTTTAATGAGTGTATTAACATTGGTGTCACTGTTTCTTTGTATTAGCCACGACCTTCAGCTATAAACTTCATGCAGCCTGGCTGATTATTCTTGTCCACAAGTTTGCACTTGTCTATAAAGGAATTCTGTATTAAATTTGCATTTGGGCTGAAAAACTTGTTTTTCCTAAGACATAAAAATTAATTTGATGGTAATGTCTAAATATGAAGAAAATTCACATAAAAAGCAAAGTGATATTCCAACTTGGTCAAACAGGGTTTTGTTTTGCTGCTGCTCACACACAAGATATTACTATCTTTTCAAATGTTCTCCTTTTACAAGCCAGAAAAACCCACAAAAACAGATAATTGCTTGGCAACCACTTCTGTCAGCCGTGTTGTGCCCTGTGCTGATCACCATAATGTCACAACAGTGTTTTGCAGTTGCCTTCAGTGGCATCAGGCTTATGCACAATGCTCGTCTGCATAAATTGTCCCCTGTTGACTGGCACAGCTCGGAGAGGACTTCTGTTGCCAGCAGCGAACAAGCTCTCCCTTTATATCAAGTGCTACAGGCCCATGTGTTTGAAGTGGAAAGATCAGAGTTCTTAGATCTCAGATTTGTGAAGCTTGTTAAAGCTTTTTATTAAATTCAGCTAATTTCAGAACTGCAGGATGGTGAGGTTAGTCTTTTTTTTTTTTTTTTTTGCAATCCAGTGATACAGTGTTCTTTTCTCTATTTTTCTATTTACACAATACTTTTGGAAGCTGAATATGAAAACCATGGTGCATATTTTCCCAATATATTCTGCAGTCCATGCCAAGCTGGTGTTATTTATTGACTGGGGTTGTTTGGACTCTCTCAAATTAGGGTAAAAATTACTTACAAGCATGTCTTTTGATTGCACTGCAAGCTGTCGTAATAAAAATTTAAACAAAATGTATTGAAAAAAGCTTAGATACAAATCAATATAGGGGAAACCAGATACACAGATTTTCCACCGTACAGAAGGCAATGCATCTGGTGTTGTATTGTAAGAAAAGATTTAATTCTTAACAAGTGAAATCATACTGTCATTTGCAGAAAAACAAAAAAAAATAATGCTCAGTAAGAACTGCAAGAGATCTGCTCTAAAATACCAGTCATAGAGACAAAATGTCAAAATAGCATAAAAATACACTGACTATACTTTCATAACTTTGTATTACCTCATGAGATTTGTCAGACAATAATGGGTGACATTACATTTCTACATCAGGTATCTTTTCCAGAAGGGGGGAGCAAGGGGTGGGAAGAGAGAGAGAATTATCTTTCTGACACTGATGTTTGAGAGGCGATATTAAAATATAGATGCAGAATTTCATTACTGCAAGACGAAACTTCCTAAATAAGGTACATGTACATAATTAAATTCTTTTTGTAAGTGTTTGAAGTTCTTCTTATTGTCAAATATTTGAAACTGTGTCATTGACAATGCAGGCATCTGTTTAGTAATTCAAAAAGGACACGGCTCTGTGAATGTCACATCAGGATATCAACATTTTTCAGGCAGCTTAGATATTCCCAAACTTCATATTTAACATCATGATGAGGTACTGCCTTATCACTCTGTAGTGTCCACAAGTAACAGTCTAAAGATTAGAAAGGATACTTGGATTTAAATGCAACTGACATAAAGAGTGCTCAGATATTTTGTATTTCTGTATTATAATAGCCAATTATGGCAAACAATGGTTTTTCATACCAAAATTTGGGTAAAATCTGCTTTGAATTCTACATGAGAGATCAAACACACCAGCCCCAGCTAAAGAAAGGTGTGAATTCATGCTGTGCTTCAGCATCATCAGGAGGGCTGCTGTCTCTCTGAACTGCACACACCCAAGACAGGAGGGTGCCTTTGCTGGTTTTGGGAACTTTGCTGTACCTCCCCTCAGGTGTCTGCAGCCAGTTAAAAGAAGAGGAAAAGGTTCATGGCTCTTCACATGGCTCTGCAGTTATATGTGTGCACTGTGGCAAAACTTTCCAGTCTTAAATCTTTTTTATGGGGTTCAAAAATTCATCTTTATTTAAAATCAAGTATATTTAAAGGAAGATAGAGAGGACAACAGCACACAAAAAACAGATATTAAACTTATTTGTCACAGTAACCATGAACTACATAAACACACTGTTTAAGTGTTCTTCACTTCAGGTCATATTTGAAACGGGTGAAGCCATCTAAGATGGAGTTGACTAACCCTGCCTGGTGGCATTTATTTTGAAGATAGAAAAATTTTTTCTGCAATACACCTAATTTTACTTCTTCTTGTCTAGCTAAATAAACTATGGAGCAAATCTCTAAGTAAAGGAATGCGTAAAGCAGAAAGAAAAGAATGCAAATTAAAACAACATGTAGACTAAAGAACTATCTTCTACAAAAGAATTAAGTGTGAATTAAAAAAAAACCAAAACAACAAAATATCAACACATCACCAACTTTTATCAGCACAGTATATAACACATTACACAGCTGTACAAACTATATTTTACATTTGATGTCTTCTCTTTACTTGAAAGCAACGTTGCTAAGCTTGAGCTGCAACTAAATATGAAAAAAATGATTTTCAAAGGTGGACATGTTACTGAAGTTAGTTCATACTCTCTTCAATGACACCAGGTGATGGCAGATGAAAGTGAGTCATTGTTAATTTGTGAATTTCAACCTTATATCCTTTAGCTCACAATAACGAATCTAATTAAATACATTTTATTATCTTAAGTTACATGTGAATTGAAACAGCCATCTCTATTAGTATTAGAATATGAAAACTCTATGCAAATCAATCTGTCTGTGACCAAAATAATGTTTAAAAATCTGTGCAACAATCAAAGCTACACCTGTAGGTATTACAGGTTCTGTCAGTCTCCTACTGCGAGAACCTAGCTCTGCTGTAACAAAAGCATTATGTCCTGCACAGGAAAAATACAAAAGCTTGCTGAATTACGAAATTTCAATTTCCCCAGATGAAATCCTTCACACACAGCAATTCAATATATGATGATAATTCCTGTATCATCACTGCCAGAAATGCCAATCTCTTAGTACTTCACGAAGTTTACCATATAACCTTTCAAATAATTAACTAACTCCTCCGAAAACTATTTTATAATGTCACTTTCTGAAAGAGAGATGAAAAAAAATTCCCTCTTTTGGTTACTTGATTATTTCAAACGCAGATTTAAGTATCTGTTAAGCAGAAAAATTCAGTAGAGAGGTATCATCCATGTCCACAGAGCTGAAAGGTACAAATTTTAACCTTGTTACGAAGACTATGAATCTGGGTTTCCTTTATCCCAGATAAAGGCTGGAATCACTGAAATGCAGCAAAAATGTAAATCAGTATTGCATCTGTCTTAGTGGCTGTTTCTTAAAATACTTACTTTGTTCTTTCAAGGAACACACACAGCTGCTCGTCCTCAGTAAGACACTGCAGGTTCCAGATTCTGCTTGAGAGAAGTCACCAAATGCTTCTCAGGAATAACAATTCAATAACAATTCTCATGCTGAGCATTTCCTGACTTCACATCTCTCTGCACGGAGCGTAGATGTTCTGCTGCGTTACCCTGAGACAGGCTGCAGAAACCAGGCAGGGATACAAAATTACTCTAGTCTCTGTGATTTGTTTTAGGAGATGCACTGTCTCCTAAAGGCACACTCTCTGCAAGGCAGACAGTAGAATTTTCTACAAATATAAGGATATGGAAGTTTATTTCACCCCTCTACTCTGAAAGTGCCTGCCTGTTAATTGAAACTATATTTTACCAGATAACATGCAAACAGTTCACATCACAGTGATAATTGGAATAATCAAAAAATGTATTTTTAGTAAAGTTTCAAAGGTTATGATAATGCTTAAACAATGTATTAAATCCGAAACTCTATGTTCAATTAACCATTCACTACACAGTTTAATCCTTAAAGAAAACACATCTAGTTAAAACCTAAGATAAAATTTTTCCCTGCTAACACCTGGGATGAGACTTAGTGAAAAACACTCACCCAAACCATATTTTGCAACCAAAACAATTGCTTTGAAATCTTTGGGTATTTCCTAGAAATTACTGCAACTGCAAATCCAAGATGAAAGCCTTTTTTGTCATGTTATTTGCCACATAGATAGTATTTATTTTGGATTAACTTGTTTAAAAGTTGTTATTTCTGCACTGTACAAGCACTGTTTGTGTCATTCATAAAGATCAAGATGGATGGTTGGCTGAAATATAATGAAAAATGAACTGATTTGGAAGGAAGAAGCAAACAGTATTTATGATCAGAACATCACTCATATAAAAGATGATGCAGCAAGGGTTAGATATGAGGATTTAGAGCTCCACAACTTTCCTGGTCAGGGAACTGCCATTAAACAGGAGTGGTCTCAGAAGAAAGGTAAAGAAAACTGCATGAACTTTCAGCATATTTTCAAAACATCTAGGAAGCTTACACAAGCCAAGACAACAGAGATTAAATGTCAGTCTAGAAGTTAAGCTAACCGTGATGCTGAAACGTGAAAATACATATATTTTTACTTTCCTTTACTTTCCTTTAGTTCACGACAATATGTGGTAAAGGCAAGTATGTTATCAATTCTAAGATAAGGAGACTGCAAAAGATATGGAACATTTTGAGGATCAGACAATAATGCTAATATTGATTGTTCCTAATTCTCACACGAGAAAGAGCTTCAATTTCCTTATAATAGGTCAATGGACAAATGGAAGTGTTTTTTTTCAAAGAAGACATATGTGATCCCAGATGTAATTTAAGGATGAAAATTCTCTAGATTTTTGGGTTTTGTCCCATCCCACCTGTGGTAACTTTACCAGCTCTATGCAAGTAAATTACAAGTATTCTACAATGACACCAAAATTATGTTCTGCAACCAGTATAAGAATTTTTTTTCCCCACTTACATTATGTATAAGTTCCATTATTAAACTTCAGGTATTACTGTCATTATCACAACAGCAATGAGACAAATTAAAAACAGTCTATGGTGTCACTCAAACAAGAATCACCACAAAATAACAGAGTACAGAGTTAAGCACAAACAAAAAAAACTCTTAAATAAACACTTGGAGTGACAATTCAGTCTAACACTAAAACTACTAGGAAACATCTATATGAGGTACGTCAATAGGAGGGACAGCAGCATTTGTATCAATCACAATTTATACAAAGAGAACATAACACCCCTAATAGCTATTGCAACATTTCTGCTGATACCATTTTTTAAGGGATATTCCTTTTACACTTTTTATTTCTTATTATATCAAAACTGCTCACACTGGATCTACTTGGCTCCTTTTTGCTTTTGAAGTTCACCTCTCAGCCAGGAGTCCCCAGGCCACTTGCTTGAAGCCATGAGTAGAGTTTATACCAATGCTTCTTGAGTTAGGCTGAGCCAAAGCCCACACCAACACCCATTTCAGACTGAACTCACTTAAGAATCTCTTATCTGAAAAACATTGCATGTCTGAGTCATTTACACTCTTTAAAGAAGATCTACAACTCTTCTATTCTGTTTGGAAAGGAGATTAATACCACAGAACTTAAGAAAAAATTGTGGAAAAATAATCTGTAATTCAGTGTGATCACAATTCTCCAAGCGCACATGAGTGGTTTCTACAATAGAAGACATACTTCTGAGGCAAGAAGGGAAGACAGACCTCCAATCTATATGACTATTCAATTGTAGAACAGTATGCCAGATTTCTCATAAATGAACTGAATCATCTGGCTACTTGTAACATAAAATCTTTCACCTTTCTACAAATTCAAAACTCTACTGACTGCCATTCATTCTTTTCTCTGTTACAAGATCATGCTCGCCAAGAACATTCACATTCATCTGTCACAGAGTACATATAAAACATGTTCTCTTTCTGAAACTCAGTGTTCTTGCATTATATCTAAGGTAGGGCTGTGTCAGTCAAGGTAAGATTCAGACCTGAGTTGTAAAACTATAAAAATACAAATACAGGAGACACATTCTAACCTTCAAAAGAATTCAGAAGAAATAGAAGGTTTGTTGTAAATAAAAGGTATTCATTACACAAAAGAGTATTAAAACTCATAAAGGTGGCAATTCCCTAAGTGGTCTGAAAAGTTTATCAAATGAAATTTATTACATCTGACAGCAGAATTTAAAACACTTTATGTTCCAAAACACTGACTCATGAGAAGAAGGGGAGTATAACTTTCTCTCTTTCTCACCTCTTCTCCTCCCCGACTTGACTGCTGTTGCTTCAGGTGAACTTTTTGCTACTGTTCTGTATTAATTCTCACCTAGATGCTCCTTAAAATCCAAAGGAAATAATACAGAATGTTCAGAGGACGCAGAAATTTAGTAGTCAAGAAACTCCAATTTTTTGCAAATAACTTGGTTATAGAAAGGAATAAAATAACTTTGTTATAGAAAGGAATAATATAAAAGAAAATAAATGGAAAGATAGCATTGGAATGCATTTTTGCATTAAAATTCTATTTTGCATGGACACTGGTCGAACAGGCTTCTAGGAGTCTGGCAGTCATTAAGCTGATTTGTATCTTCTAAGAGGGGCATATGCTCCTCTCATTTGTTCCACACATTAGCAGCTAGTAAGTAGCAAACCAAATCACAGGATACTAGTTTAGCTTTGTCTAAGATGGGCAATTTGTTAGACTGCAATTCTTCTGTGAAGAGTTATTTATATCTCACCATCAGTTGGCTGACATCTGGGGTTGGCAACACCTGACAGTGCCCTTAATGAGTTCACCAGTGTTTCCACTGGAAATGCTGACTGTCGTAACTGCAACATTACATTTACTGCAGGGAAAAAAAAAGTACAAACCTGAATGCAATAAGAAGGTCAGTGAAATAAATGTTACTTCGTGCACTAATAGAGATAGTCTGTAAATAGTGCAGAGAAAGGAAGACAAAACTTCATACATGAACTTTCCCTGATATATGTTCACAAGAGTATTTATTTCATAACATTTTCTATCGTTTAAAAAAAGTACTTTCCAGTCATGAACTTTTTAAACTGTTAATAAATGATGGTCAAATTAACTTAAAACAAGACAGTTGTTTATCCTCTCTTTAAACATTACTTGACCTTTATATTCCTGGTCAGCAAACATTTGAAAATAGTTCTGTTGTTTGACTGCAAGCCTGAGTGATTGAAAAGCAAATGGGAAATGAGATTTGCACGTTAGCTGTAGGCTTCCTGGAATACATGCTCATGCCAAAGGATATTGTCATCCTAAACTCAGTCAAGGCTTTGTTTGAAGGGTACAAGAATTACTGACAAGCCTCATTCAAAGCAGCTTAGCACAAGTGTAAGTGAGGTCTTACAGACACTGGTTTCACTGTCTTTAGGGATCAGGCTCTTAGGCTTCTACAAGTTCATTTGTGCCTGCCATCAGCACCGATGCCAACTGTACCTACTGAGGAAGGTAACAGCAGCTTAGGACTCTTTCCACCCACCCCCCCCTCCCCCAGAAAATACATCATTTTATAGTGTTTTGTGCATATTCGACTGAAATACGGCTAAGACAATATTCTTTTACAAGACCTATCTCATGTAAGATACACTTCTTCCTCTTTTTCAAAAACCTAAATATACTTATGTAAAATAACTGGTGCAGTCATAAGTGATAGTTTGTTCTAAGGGATTATCTGTTTTGTCCTAAATGGCTTGTTAAATGTATCAGCAAACTTTAACCATGATGACAATTCCCCTACTCCCTGCATCTACAGCATTTTATCTATGATGATAATTTTTTCCCCAGAGCACAGAAAATAGCAATAACCCTATCTATGAATTTGTAACATTATATATTATATTCAAAGATTATTAAACAATAGAATAGAATCTACGATTTGTATCACAAAACCATTTTCATGTATTTATGAATTCTTTTGGATCACCAATAAGATGTGCCATAAATATGTTACTGATTGCGTGTATATTATTCAAAACCAATAGTTTCATAAAAATGGAACATGAGAGCAAATTCATTCTTTCAGATGTGTTGTGACAGCTCTAAATCCCATTCAAGATGGACAGCATATCTGGAGGCTCTCACATCAAAAGGAAAACAACATTCTCCATTTAGGAATTAAACCTAATATACCTATCTTTATGGCAGTAGCAATAAACATTTTAGAAATCTCATGGGGAAAAAAAAGAAAAGGAAATAAACAACAGACTGCAACACAAAATAAGTTATCTTTAAAATATCTTTACTGAAGTTTAAGTTCTGTGATCAAAGTTCTCATTGTTGAAGTTGAGTATGAGTATTTTCCGTAATCTAACATTAACAAATATAAAACAGAATTAGATTTTTATATATCAACATTTAAAGATATCAAGAGCCTTGTTTCACACTGGAATTTTAAATATAATCAGAATTCATAATCAAGGGCATTTTCAAAGTCACTTTATAATTTCCCACCATCATTTCACATTATAGAATGGAATATTCATTTGAAGAAACTAAATATAGGATATCTCTTTATTCTTTCTCATTCTAAGGCTATCTTTGGTATCAAAAATGCTCCATTTACCCATAATTATCTTTTCACATAGTGTTCCCAGATGTAGAACTCCCAAAATGCAATTCTACTCGTCTGCACCATGGCTGTGAGGAAGCTTGAAGTATATTAGAGGTTATGGAATACATTCTGTACTTTTTATTGAAGTATCTTATGAAAATGTGTACACGGTGATTTAACACTCAAGCAAATTACCTCAAAGACAACATAAAGCTTTTCACTAATGGAAAAAAAAAAAGGAAACCACTGTGATTGATAGTATTGGAATTTGCTATCATAGGATATATTTTTCTATTGTCACACTCTTCTTAGTTTCTTGGGAGGGACAAATACTCTGTAAAATCATGACAGCCAATAATGGCTTTAGATGTATGGCACATTTTATACTAAAGGTCTAATGAGAGTTCTGTATAAAAGAGTAAGAGACATAGCAGCACATAAATGGCAAAATATGCAAAACCAAATAACAAGAAACCCCAAAAATAAGTTTACAGAAGAACCATCCACAACTTAATATTACTAATGGACATGCAATTGTTGTTGCACTGCATCTAAACTATGATTATGACTCCGTTTAATCTCCTTGGCCTATAAAATCAATGTAAAATTTAAGTATTTAATTTATTTTTTTTAGTTTTAATTTAATTTTTTTCATTAGATTCTGCACACTTTAATCAGAGTTAATATTTGGTATGCTTCCTTGAAGTAAATGAATGAGGGAAATAGAACTATTCCATCAGATTTTCCTGAGATATCATGGAATAATCTACACAGGTACTTTGCTGCTGCATCTGAAGAAAATTTTATAAAAGATTGTAGAACTTATTAAGTGCCATAACATGTAAGCTTATTCAGTAAATGCAGATAAATAACAAAAGCCTTTACAAAGGGAGAAAATACATGACAAAAGGCAAACTGTTGCTATTCAAAAGAATGAATTAGGATAGTTAGGAAGTCAACCATCTGGACTTTACATGTCAATAGCTGAATATGAATGATTAGCAAGAGAAAGAAGCCTAATTTAGTGTGTCTCATTTTACAAGACAGCCATGGCAGAGAAAAGATTTACCTCATCATTAAAACAAAACTGGTCAGAGCCTATTAATCATACAAAAGTACAGATGAAGTTACAAAATATATATATATATATATAAACAGACAAAAATGCTTAATGAATTTCTGCTTTATAACTGGAAAAGTAAAAGCTGAGCTGAAATATGACCCAGAAAATTAAAATATAAAGCTTAAAAATTAATTGCAGAACTCAATAAAAACTGAATAATGAGCTACATCCTTGCACACTTGACACAGATATGTGCAAAACACCTGGCCTGTAAGGTAAGCCCCTCCTTTACATGGCAGACTGGCTATAAATTATGTGGAAGTCCTTAAGGTATCTCCTCATTGCCTTCCTTTATATTTGAATAACTATAACAAACCCCCTGATGGTGAAAATGCAAAAGAAATGGAGATTATTTTTAATTAAAAGACTACACAATATTTTTGCCTCAGAAGTTAAAATAAAAATTAAAAACTAAACAATTCAAAAACCTGAGGCCATTGCTTTCTTCCATATTTTCCTGAGCAATGCTCTCTTTTACATGTTCAACTGCACTTTGTGCGTACAATTAAAACACATGCTTTGGATACTGTGTTCCTGAGAGAAAATCAATTATAAGCAGTGCTTTGTGCAAAATAATTGAAAGAGAAATTTTATCAGTTCTTCTCAGATTCATGTAATATATAAGTATACCTCTGTCAAAAGGTCAGCATTTGCATGTGTACTATAAGACAAATAAAACACAAAATAAAATTTCATTCGATATAGAACCTTCTACTGCAAAGACCGTTGCTCACATACAAAGTATTGTAGTTTTCTCCATTCACTGACTTCTATGAAATTTGCTACAATTGATTTTAGTAAGAAAGGATTTTCTGTACATATCAGTTCCCCAGGCAATTGATAAAACCAGCACACATCCACTACAGAGTGTATATACAGTGGGCTACCAATGTCTTGGTAAGGGTAAGGAGCAAAGCAGGAATTGCAAGAGCTCCCTAAATGCTTAAGAAGTAATATAGAGTCCATTGAAACACTGGGCATTAGTAACCAATCTGTCTCTTTTCATATGGTGGTGTAAACTATGAAGGAGAAAAGAGACACAGATTTTCTCTTGTAATACTGAGGCTTTCAAACTAGGTTTAATGATTTGATTAACTTCTGTTCAAGGTCATCTATCCCCAGTTTAGGGGAAGTTTTGTCTGGATCACACTGGATTCTATTTGTGACTTGCAGCAGGAGATGAGCTGGTCTTTACTTTTGCTGCAAGCCCTAACAGTTCATTATTGCCATCATTTGTTTCACCTCAGTATCCTCAGGATTCTTCCTCCAAAATGCTTTGAGATGCTTAACCACTTATTCTCAGAATATTCTTTTCAAATAAGATATGAACACACAGCTAAAAGAATGGGAGAAATTAAAAATTTGCATTTTGTAAAGTAAGTCATCTTAATATATAATAATCATATAACAATCTTCTTTTTCTGGGAGTTGTAATTAAACCTCAGAAAACTGCAGATGTCCATGCAGTCCCATTTTAAAGGGGAAAGAGAAGAGATGGGAAAGGTTCAGCAGACACACAATCATAAACAAATATAATATAGTGAGACACATTTTGTAGAGCTCTACTTATAGTTTTCTTATTCCACCTTTCTCCCCAATTACTACTGAATTTATAGCTGGAAGTCAAGAAATTATAACATCTGCATATTTTGCACAATTAGCAGTGTTGTGTTGTAGATAAGGGGAGGCATTTGCACATACCCCAAAAAGCCTTTGTCACAAGAAAAACGAGCGCAGCAGAATGCCGGAAAAAAATACTGCTCTAACATAGTGTGGATATAAAATATAACCCCTACACGCTGACTTATTCACCACTTGAAAATACAAATGTTTGTATCTTGTTATTTGTGGTAACCTTAATCTTAGTCAATTTCTGTCTTTGGTTTGATATTAAAGACCTGCAAGAAGTGACTGATCTTGCACAGCCATCTCAGTATTGTTCATATACTCAGCAGTCACTTTGTTGTTTCCAAAATGTGCTTCTATGTTGATAGTTTTAAGGTGAAGCAGTACTTCAGAGATTCTACCCACATCTTGAATGACTGTATATTTAAGTCGCTTTTTTTTCTAAGAGCTTTCTTTGAGAAATAAAAGCAAGAACACTTGGAGAATTCGCACTCTTTATGCATAGAGTAAATCATTTAAATTATAGATGCTCTCTATGGAAAACAGAACATATTTAGACCTAAGGCATTAGAAAAGAAAGATAGGTACTTTAGATTTATATCCTCAATAGAAGATACTTTGAAATATTCAGGCAGAATATACTGCAACGTCTACTGTTATATTACTGTTTCCTGTCAGAGACTACACAGATTATTCAGTCTGCCCAGAATGAAATACTGGATGTAAGATCATTTCCCCAGGAGGAAGATAAAAAGCAGCTAACTTTCAACTCTGCTTCCCATTCACTCTGAAAGTTACTTTGTCTCTTACCTTGACATAGTTTACCTTCTACCATTTACTAAATTCCTTCTGTCTTACCAACAGCTGCCTTGTGTTAGGATAGGGGAATGAGCATCTCCTCAAAATAGCCACACCAAAACATCACACTTGTGTCCTAGCTATCAGGGATACATGCTGATACCTTTCCAATCTCCTACAGGTGCACACTGCTCCATTTGCAGAGAAGAGCCTTTAATGTGCCTGGATTGCATGCACCTGTCCTGGTTTTAACTGGGATAGAATTTATTCTTCTTAGAAGCTAGCAGTACTAGCTGCATGTAGCTAGTACACGCTCTGTTTTTGATTCAATATGAGAATGTCAATAATCCACAAATGTTCCAGTTACTGTTAAGGAGTGCACACCCTAATTCTACGACTTTTCCATTTCCAGGCAGTACTGGGACAGCTGACCTGAACTGGCCAAAAGAATATTCTGCTCCACAGAATGTCATGCCCAGTGTATAAAATGGGATCAAAGGTCTAGTCACAGCTTGAGGACAGCCTGGGTATCAGTCAGTGGGTGATGTGAAATTGTACTGTGCATCACTTGTTTTTTTTTCTTGTCTTTTCTCTCTTTTCTCCTCTTCTTTATATTATTATTATTAGTAGTAGCAGCAGTAATACTAGCAGCAGTTTAAGTCATTAAACTGTTCTTATCTCAATCCATGAATGTCAGATTTTTTTATCCCTGATTCTCCTCCCCATCCCTCAGTGTGTAGGGGTTACATATGTGTAGATGTGCTAATCAGCAAGCAGCTGTGTGGTATTTAGTCACTGCCTGGGGTTGAACCATGACAACAGCATATGTGTATGTACATATCCCAGAGCCCACCAGAAAGAGCTCAGAAGTTTTCCACAAGAGGTTTTTGGGACCAAGTGCAACTGCTCTGGGAGTAAACCTGAAGCACTCATGTGGAATATTTCTCCAAGTTTGTACTAAGTAAGAGAGGATTGCACTAACTTCCTCAGGCAGAAAGACACCACCAGAAATGTTCATGCAATATCCACAAGCAATAGTTAATCATTACAGAACCAGTAACACATAAATCCTCTATTTGTATTACATGATGCCAGAAGGGAAACTGTAGATTTTGCAAACACTCTGAAGAACAGTAAATTAACAAGAGCTTTCTGCATACGCTAATCTTGACTTTGTAAAGCTGCCATGACTGTCACTGGTTTCAGTCTAAAGGAGAGCCACAGACTGACTTAAACGATGCAGTATTAGCCAGTGATACATTTAGCTTCTTTCTCATCTATGTTTTTTTCTACAGACAAACAGTTTGGGAGTTTATGGATAACATTAAACAACTGCAACAGTTTTCAAAAATATTTTTTCCTCCAAATTTACTGCTATCCATGATTATTTGCCCTCTCAGACAACTGGAGTTATGACACTGTTCTCTAATCTGTGAATTTCTATAACACGCATTGTTATTTTACAGTGAAAGTGAAAAAAAATATTTGGAATTACAACTTTTTGTTTATGTCATCATGGAGGTTTTTGATACTTTGATGTATTCTTTGATACAGAAAATACCTCAGTAAAAGGAACATCTGTCAGTCCAGTGTGAGACAGTAGCTCTTCAGAAAGTTTCAAAAATAAAACTGCATTGCCTTCCTTACGTGATATGTATCCCTGCCACCCCTTTTCGTCTGCCTCCTTAATTCAATACATTGTCAAGAGCTTTTAAGTATTTTGATACTATGTTCTAGCAGCAATAAATATCTAGACAGAGGAGAAGAGTAATAGCGGGGAGATACCAGCAACAACATAACTTTTGAACTCAAAGCTATCATTTTTGGTGCTTATTGCTATATTACTATTTTGCTCTGATCTAGCCTGAATTTAACAGTTCCTTTTTTTCATTACTCCTTTTAAGAACAGCAAGAAAACTTTTCTGAGCCCCTTGCACACTCTGTCACCTTTACTTCAATAACAGAATCATGAAGTTTCTAATCAGTCATGGATATACAGATATAGATAGATCTAAGTTAATGCAGAACTTCACTGGTAGCTTCATTTCAGGGAGTCAGGATATCAAATTATGCTTTCAGGTTATGTTAATTTTAAAGGGCAATGATAAAAGTAGTGAAATCCATGTCTTCTTTATGCCTGAAGACAAAAGAATCATTGCTGTGTTCCTTAAGAAGTTATTTTCTGATGGTTTTATTACAGCATTCTCTAATCCCAACAGAGAAAATAAACCCCCAGATAACCGGGAAAATACTAAATATAAAATTCAAAGGGTTAAATATACCTTTTAAATAAAAAGTTTGAGTGAAAAGGCAGTACAGTAGTAAAGTCTGCACCCATGTTTTTAAACTATTTCGGGGAGGAAAAAAAAGGCAACTATTTAGAGAAAAATGTGAGTTCTGTTAACAAAGTACAGAGCTTTCTTCACATTAAAGAATGTTGCTGAAAAGAGGAAACAAACTTGCAGAAAGAAAAAAAACCCCATGATATAAAATTTTAAATGTAGAAAGTTAATCACTTCTAATAGTTCAAATTACTTACACTTGAACTATATATTTTTTAACCTTTCTGGGACTGTGGTGAATTCCAATCAATGTAGGTAGCCTGTGGTCAAAGAGAGCTTTTATCTTTTATAGACTCTTGCAAAACTGCAGCCTTTCGTGTTGCATCCTGACCTGCAGATTGAGTGCTTTGCCTTTATCACTTTGAGATTGGATTACTCATTGAACCCTGCACAGGTCTGCCTGCAAACTCTTCTGCCACCAAAGTGCAGAGGCAGGATTTATGTCTTTATCCAATGAAAAAAAAGTGCATACCACCCCTGAACTGATAAGAAGGAGTTAAATACTAAATTTAATTAGCTCCTCATTTAGGGTGTTGCAGCAGAGCTGGAAATATCAGCCTTCTTATATCTTGAAGTTGATTAAAACATGGATTCTGATCTAACTTCACAAATAAATACAGCCAGCAATCTCCACACTTTGGTTTGGAGTATCCCATTGATTTGATTTGTAATCTTCAGTCATCTTCAGATACTCCAGTTTTGGAAGGAATTTGGTTTTACATTTATATGAGATCGTTTCTCAGTTTAAAACAGAAACACTACTTTAGAACTGAAATCAGTGGATTCCCACCAACAGTTTCATGAGGCTCACAGTGAACATATTCATAAGGCTTGACCATTAAACCTGTATTTTATCCAACAACTCTGGAAAGTCTGACAAAATTGTATCCAAGGGAAAAAAACATTGAAAACAAAGCTCAGAAATTGTATTGGCGTAAATATTATAACTCCATGTCCAAATTAATTGTTGCCACTCTGTAGCATTTCTGATCAGCAGCTATTCATGAAGTCCAGTGTGGTTACATGGACCTACAGAGCATGCCAGCTGTAGAGCTGACCATGGCTGTGGGTACACGAATTTTAAGTCATGGAAAAACTGGAACTGAGTCACTGGAGCAGCTTTCCATTTTTCTCTAATTGAGGAGTGATTATGAAACACTAGCCATTAGTACACCAAAATTAATTAAGAAATAAGAACAAAAGTAATGAGCAGAACAATAAAACAGTTTCTAGCTCTGAAGACTTAAGCTCTCTAGGCAGCTGCACGAAATTCAAGCTGTTCCTCAATTTACAGCTGCATGAAATGTGCGCCTACGTGTACACATGCTTTAGGAAGCTGCATTTTTATAAGAAGTGATTCTGATGCACTTTATAGTTTCAAGCAATCTGATAGGTTCAATACAGAGTAAAACATTAAAACCAAAGCAATAAAATTTCAGTAACTGCTGTATTTTGCTCAGGGAAGAAAGAGGAATAGAAGCAGAGAAGAAAACATGAATCTACCCATAGGTTTAAGACTGATCTGCTCTGGAAAACAACCTTGAACCTTTGGGTATAAAATGCAAATGAGAAACATTTGCAAATATGGAGGAAAAAACCTCCCCAAACCAGCACGACAAATTCATATTAATTTCTCAACACAGCAAAGGACATTAAAGCTTCAAAATGAAAGCAACAGCTAGTAAAAGGCAAACAATTAGGACCGTGACCTTATTTCCGCTGATGACATAAGATAATCAGAAAACAGAGAACTGGAAAAGTTAAGATTTGCAATGATATAATGAAAACAGGTACCCCATTTGGTTTAAATGTCTGTCCAGCCACAGGCTTAATTCAAAGGACTTAAGTCTTTGAAGAAAAAGGCAATTAATGTAAATAATGAAGTGCTATAGAATACTTACCATGGAAAAGTGAAAAATTGTACAGCTACTCTAGGTTTTAATTTCCTCTAGAAAAGCTGAATTTTTTCAATCTTTAAATGATAAGAAAATATTCTGGATTTGCATGATAGTGCAATTGTGCTTGCTGCTTGGAAAAAGCTGGTAGTCTTACAAAAAGGAAAATACGGTTATTTAGGTTGTTAGCAAAGGTTGGTTTTCTTTTTTTTAAGCTCTCAGGTTTCTTACCATCCTCCTTAGCAAGATACACATGGTCTATACACAGCAAATATTAATTTCTGAAAGTAAGGTTTTCATGGACTTCCATTTGTCATGTGTGCTGGAAACTACATTTGTGATGACACTTCAAAGTTTTGATATGAAGGAAAAGTGAGTCAGAGTGACCAGAAGCTTAGGAGAGCTTTGTGGGGGGAATAAAAACCTCAAAAACAAACAAACCCAAACCAAACCAAACCAAAAAATCAAAACAAAACAAAACAAAAAGAACCCCAAACCAAAAAAACAAACAAACAAAAAACCATCAGAATAAAACTGAGCTAGAGAAACAATTCATTGCATTTCCTGAAATTTAAAGGAGGGTTTTCAAAGCACAAAATGTATTTGTAAGATGCACTCGGAAGAGACATTGTTGAAAGATGAATAAATAAGGACTGGCAAGGATATGAAGTATCTAATTGTAGGATGGTGAAATACCCAGAAAATCACGTGTCAAAACAACTTTCTTGGGCGCACTGCTGTATAAAGTCCAAGAGACTTCCTTCTTAATAAAAATCTTGAGCGACACAGATATTAATTAAAAATATATGCTTCCAGGCAATAAGAAGAGAACAGTCTTTTAAGCAGATATCTTAAAAAATGGTACTAGCAGGGTAGCCCTAAAATATAGCACAGAATATTAAGGCAAGTGCCTTCATGAGAAGTGCAAGAGCAGAGAGCTGGGGCAGTGACCCATTTGTCAGTGGTCTAAGCCCATGATTCAAAGCCTACAGAGTCAAATTTACGAGGTTACTCTGGCCTTTGTTCACAAATATGAACATTTCATATCTTTATTTACGGGAGGCATAAACTATTTATTTTGATTGTCCCAAAGCACCTGACAGCCTCCCTAGTCTTTTGAGAGAAAAGAGAATTATTTTTCTGTTACGAATATATCCTGGAAAAGAAATGAAGTGCAAGCTTTCTATCACTTAGACTGTGATTAACTTGCTTACAGCAGATTTTGTGTTGCATTTCATTTGCTTAGGGCTAGTTTCTGGCACTGTCAATTACACTGAATAATACAGAAATACTCAGTTATAGAAATTACATGATTTGTTAGAGCCTCTGCAAGTGACAAAATCAGCATGCATAAAATGGTCTTATATTCCTTCTGGTTCCCTCATGGGGGACAACAAAATATAAGGAAAGAGAACAACGTAAAGCTGAGCTAAGCTCCCCCTCTCACTTCTCAGAGGCTTTGCTATCTGCCTGCACCATCCTGCTAGGAGCTGCAAGGCAAGGAAAATCAAACGCAGGTGTCGAAGAGAGACGAATGACGTGTGATCAGTGACTTGTGCTTTAAAGTAATAATGGCTTCAGATTTTGCATCCTGATGACCAGTTACCTTATTCAGGTATTATACATGTTGCAAACAATCAGAGGCTTTGATGCTTTTCGAGGAGCTGTTTCCATAATCCAAGCGTCTCCAGGTTGCAGCCCCATTGCACCCAGAATATACAAGAAGGTTTTCAAAGTCTATGTGGAGATAACTAAGCCATCTCTTTAGTGTCCTGATGTTCTCCGAGTAGGAAAAATCCAAAGCTATGTGACTAGAGAAGATTTACAGTCTCTTTCTATTCTTTAGCCTCCAGTTGCACAATACTTGTCTGAAATGGCCTTCTTTGAAAATAAGACTACAGGATAAAATCAGCTGGCATATTTTTTAAAGAATGTGTGCACTTGGAAGATTACTTTCCTCATACGTAGCACACTATTTGCTGAAAAGGTCTTGAACCTCTGTTAAAAATAGTTCATTCTGTCAGGAATTTTCAAAGACAAAAATACCTATTTACTGTGTAAACACACAGAGAAGCCTGGAAAATGAGGCAGTGTTCTTGGCAGCTCTGGGTAATCCATAATTGCTCCAATTATATAAACGGCAATTTAATCTTTGCATGGGGGAAAACCTAGAACAAGTACACAGGCTGCATTACTAATTTATTAGAAGATTAAAACACCCAGCTAAGATTAAACTAAAGCCTGTTAGGGTTCATCAGCACATTTGGACACCAACTCTCACTTACAGTTAGCAACCTGCACGTATCATGCCCCACTAACAAGCCTCACTTGTTAGTGAAAGCTTCTACTAACACGGCTCCACAGGCAGAGACAGGAGCTGGCTCCCAGCTGGTGGTGCAATCGGGGTGAGGAGCGCACATGGTTGGCTACCAGACTCTTAAATTTATCTGGGATCTTGGCTTATGTCTTCAAAATAAAGACGGAGAGATAAAAACACTTTCTAAAGAGTGAAATAACATTCAGCTACTCCGCATAGAAACCAAAAAAACTGCCCCAAGTGTTGTGCCTGGTTGAGTAATGAAGAAATACAGCAAGCTGACTGTTAGCATGGCAGAATGTGATTGCTCTCATACAGACAACATAACCTTTCTCAGTAAAAAGAATGTAAAAAAAGAGAAATCTTTGCATATATTAAAAAGAAAAAAAATCTATATAAAACAATCAAAAGTCAAATCCTTTAATTCTGCTGATCCCTTTATGAAACCACTACCAAATCACATCGTTTCCTTTCTACCTGTATCTGACAAATTTACAGGTAATGGGTAATTTAAACATACCAGAACAGATAAAGCTGACAGATACATGGGACACATATACCAGGTTTTGAAGCTAGATTGCCCAATAAAATTATATTAAATAATACATACTCTCTTATAAAATAGATTTCTCAAAAGCTTTGAAGAGAGACTGCTTCTATATTTAGCTTACTTTTAATTCTGAGAAAGCCTAGAAATTTTAGATCCCTTTTGGAACATAGCATCTTGGCTAGCAGAAGCTGCAGAAGAAGTACTGAACCCTCAACTAAAGAAAATAAGTCAAGAATGTTCACAATGAAACCATTTTCTAAATAAATACACTTCAGCGATGTGTGATCTTGCCCATTTTAGAACTAGCACCCTTTGATTTCAGGGTTATTGGCATTTTCTGGTTTTATTTGTGGTATGAAGATTTTGATGCTACATTTCTCCTTGGCTCTATTTAATTCTATAGCATTCTCTACTTTCACACTGCTGTCATTTATCTAGATGGCCAATCATATCTCACTCCAAAAAATATAATCTCTGGAAATTTTTATGACCCAAAAAAAAAAAAATCTGGGCATGAAATGGAACCAACTGTACACCACATAACAGAAAAAAAATGTTGACATTGAGAGGCAATAACTTGAAAGATTAAGTATACCATTTTATGCCAATTACAGAGAAATAAATTAAACTAAATCTTCACCGTGCAAGCTATGGCACATAAAAGTGTGACTAATCCGTTTATGGAGAATTTTCTATATATTGTTACATTTTGTAACCATTTTTTCCCCTCTGTATGCAATAAGAATATCCATTTCCTCACAACGTACTTTCCTATCAGTTTCTCCTTTGAGATTCAAAAAGCAGTTTTTGACAAAAAAGATAAAAAAACCAGCAAATATTTTATCCTGATTTTTTCTTGGTTTTTACTTTTTTTTTTTACCTTAAGCTTGAATAGCCATTAAATAAAAGTAAAATCTGTGCAATAGCCATTAGAAATAAAAAATTAAGCTATGTTCTCAATTATAAGCAACATTAATCTGTCTACACGTGTGTCAAGTGTTTTCATAGATCTTTACAAAGAGGAACTTTTACATTTTCGTATGTAAGGTACCTCATTCCCCGTGTCCAAGTATTTATAGAATGGAATGAGGTTCATGTACAAGGAAATGTGAAAAATGCAAAGAGCATTCAACCTAATTTGATGTTTCTTCTGGCTTAAAAAGTGTCATTATTGAATCTTTTTTTTTCTGAAGTAATTGCGTCCAATTAAAAAATATCCTCCAGTTTATGTCTCTTATCAGTAAGATAAAAGATAGAAATAAGGTGAAAGGCATATAAGGATATTTTTTCTGTTGTTTTATGTTTCTCCTTGGCAATATTTTACATTTTTTCATAAACAATGTTTCCTGTCAAAAGTAGCTTCCATTATTCAATAAAACATCAAAAAAAAAAAGAAACTTGGTGTCCATTCAGTACTGTTGATGATGTCGAAAACAAGACATTAAGAATTTCAGTCCTTTTCTCAGCAGAACCATATTCCAGTGCTTGAATGAACAAGGCAGTTCATTCTCTAAGAGAGGCTTCTTTGTTTCTCTGGGGAAATGCTTATTTTTGCATTTGTATCCACCTGAAAACATCTGCAACATCCCCATTTGATAAAGTCCTAACACACTGTTGGTTTAGTCAGATTTCAATTTTCCTTTCCTCCATGAACTTCATTATAGATGGCTAGTTATTTAATTCAATAAAGCAAGCCTAAGTCATATAGTCTCTATACTTAGTTTGTAAAGGACTTTGCATAGTAAATAAAAAGGTTTTATTATTTGCACTCCCTTCAGTGGAGAAAAATGTTCAAGTTAAATAATGCAATTAAAGGTGAGAAGAGAGTAATTTTCTACATACTCTCTCTGGTGATTTTATCAGTAGGAGTCCTAAACCTTTAAACACTTTCACAGCAGCAATCTGTTCATTTATCACTTGGAAGTTTTATTTTAGCTGTCATTGCAACCTTCTTTAACACACTTCTTCTGAATATCATAGGTCTATAGGAGGCCTGACATACACCTAAGGTACCAATTCTTAATTCTAACGACTTTAACAAACAGTAGTTACATTGTTTGAAGCCAGTGGGGTTCCACAAGGTTTTGTTTAGAGTTTTTGCCTGTGATATCCTCGCTAAGAAATGTGTATTATTTTTCTTCCAATATCGAATTTACAGTTTTCACAGAAAACAAAGGAAATGCAAATCAGAATATGATATTTGCCATCAATAGCTAATTCAACATAATATATAAACTGTTCAAATATGAAATTATTTACTGATATACAGATACAAGTCTTATCGGAGGATCATTATCTGCAGTAGCTTACCTACATCATTAGACTGATGCTGGAGGCTGAAAATCTGATTTCCACTGAAAATATACACAAATGTTACAGGGCAACTGTGGAAAGTTTTCCATTACAAATTTAGATTACTATTATACCCAAGATCCTTCAGAGGCAGGCAAACAATTTCCTTATTGTTCTGTCATTTATGACATCTAATTCTAGAAGGCTTCAAGTTTTAGTTCCAACAAAAATTTTTTTTTGGCTTTGGGTTTTTGTGGGTTTTTTTGAAATTAAGACAGTTGGATGTCTGCATGGGAGAAAACAGGAAATTTCAACAACACTCTCTAAAATTACTTCAGATAATTAGCCCTGTTATTTATGACAATTCCTGTATAGCAAGTACTAAAATACAACATGACAGAATAAATATGAATCATAAGTCCCTGGAACAAAAGTCTAGACCTTAAAAAGACAAAGCAGGTGGCCTTTAAAAAAAAGGTTCACAGAAGTGCAATGGATTTGAAAACACCTGAAGTTAACAGACAAGAGAGAAAGATAATTTCTAAAAACACCTTATTAACTCTATAAAGAAATCCTAAATTTTAGATTAAGTTAGTTTTAAACCTATACTTCTGCATTAAAATGCTATATGCTTGAGGAGGGAAAAAATAAGTGAATTTCATGAAAAGAAATTTGGAGGTTTGTTTCTCATCATAGTAATAATAATATTGATAATGAAAATAATAATAATAGTAGTAGTAGTAGTAACAATACCAAATACATTTCTCATATTTTATTTGAATTTCTTAAAAGTTTAAAGAAGTATTGTGTATCTGTATTAATTTCACTTGAAAACAGACTTTTTCAGCAACAGTCTGAAAAGAAAATGACCCGAGAGGCCTACGAAAGATACTTCCTAAAGAGCAATTTAGATATCCTGTGAAATGTCTTGATTTGCTTTACATAAGTCTGTTGCTGTACAAAATAAATGGAAAAAGTGAAAATACACTTTAAGGAAAGTATCAAAATGAGGAAGTATGCACACTGAGGAATTCAAGACTACAATTTGAGTTCTTCCTCCTAGTTTGTCTCAAACTGAGACAGGTTTCAAGATAAAACATGCGATTTAATTAACAATTATTTAATTATTATTTTATAATTATTTTTATAATTTTTAATATTTTTAATATAATTTTATTTATATTTTAATTTTAATTATTATTTAATTAACAATGATTATTTTGAAGGAATGTTTTCATTTCTAATTTCCTTTAAAGCACAAAGAAATTGACATGGGTTGGAAATAAAGAATATACTTCTTTCTTCTGAATAAATTGTCAATACCCTCTTGGGAACCTAAAAGCTAAGCTTTGGACACCCATTTACCCACACGTAAAACCTTCCCACAGTTTTACTCTTGAAATGTACCCATATTCTGGTTAACTCATGTTCTTGTCCCTATCCCTTCCCATATTGTGTTACTTCTACTTAAGAGATTACAGCTACTCCTGCCATGACTCTCTGAAAATGCAGTTGAAAATCCTCCCTGTGTTTTACAGACACTGTTCTGGAAAAAAAAATCTACACCATTTCTATTACGGCAAACACTGAAAAGCTCTTTACAACAAAGCTTTTTTTTTTTTTGAACTCAGAAGAAATTAAAATTCCTCCTAGATAGCTGAAAGGCTTTCTCAATCGCTGCACACAAAGTGGGAGGCTTTTCTACATGTGTTTAAGGATAGGACAGCACGGTGGTAGCTAAAGGGCTACCAAATTTCCTCCTTCTCATTTCACATCCTACTTTTGCTGCAAGGAACCCAACAAGAAATCAAGATGGGAAAACATTTTTTTTTTCCTTTTGCAAGCTCATGTTTAAGAACTACAGGGAAAGAACCTTGACACAAACTATGCAAAATTTCTGATTTCGAGCATATCAAAGCCAAAAAGGAAACAAGCGAGGCATGCTTTACTTATTCCACCATTAGAGAACACTTACAACACTTTAATCCATTTATTTAAATCTGCCAATAACACTCAGCATTCAAGTAGTATATTTCAAGGAAAAATTCTGAGCACATGATATAAGGACTCAAAATGCACATGGACTGCTTACTTATTAGTGATTTCTCAATGAGGCTTCCTGTCTACAAAGAGAGTAAATAAAATAAAAAGGGAATCTATCTTGCAATGATGTAATATGTATTTAACAAAACTTAAAAAAAAATATTGTGTCATTTCATATCAGAATCGGGGCAATTTCAAATCAGGGACAATAGTTATTTCTGTATCAATTCATCAAGACTCTTTTACTAACCAGTCTTATAAAAATATTTTGATGTCAATTGAGTTAGAGAGATGCATTCCAGCCGATAATGATTCTAGCTCTGCACACGTGTGGGTTTGGGTTTTGCTTATGCTGTGATGTTTTCACTGCACGGTAACCATGTTAATGATTCTTCAGTTAGACATAAGGTATGTTTGCAACATATCTCTTCATTGTTTTCTGGTGATGTTGTACTGGATTTAAGTTATTGAAGCAAACTCATTAAAGCAAAAAGCACTAAATGCATGCATCAGTTCTAGAACATATTGAAGAATTTTGAAACTAAGAAGCACATTCAGCACCTTGCAGAAATTTAATTCTTGATCAAATATATATTGTAAACTTAACATAGACAGACAATCTCCAGGAAGCCCTTGCGGTGGGTTTGTAGTTGAAAAACACAAAGAAAGGGACAGTTCACAACTTTGGTATAGTCAAAACTCCTGAACGGACTGTTAAACAGTTAGTATAATTTTTATAAAAAAAATTAGCCTACAGACCATAACCCCATAACTCAGATTCAAGTTTCAGACGGCTGACACTCCAAGGAAAATGAGGGCTTTAATATACATATATATACACAATTATTATTGGGACATCACTTGCTCATTCTGTACCTTTTCATTATGTTCTACAAACATCACTGGTTCAATTAAAAACAATGCTGTCTCCCTCTGGGCTCCCCCATTTCTGCTTCCATTCAACTGCTCTAAGCACCATGGACAGGTTTAAGGCTCACTGCAGAAGTGGGAGGACGCTACTTCAAATTAGCTGACTGATTCTTGCTAACGTAGCAGGAGCCAAGAAGGCAAAGAACAAAAGGGGAAGAAACCTTCCTTCCTGACCTGTGATCCAGCTGCCACTGTCGGTGCAAAATATTGCAGAATGCAAGATCCGCCTGAGTTCTGAGCTCATGGGGAGCCTGGGGGTCACGCCATTCAGGAAAGATTGATCTCCCAGGGTCATCCAACTCCCACAACTCAGATGGATGTGGGAGCTGAGAGGTCTTCCCTGTCAGAGTAGCAAGATATTGCTGAGTTTGTAAGTGAAATCCTGCAATTATGAGAGGAAACTGCTGCCTCTCAGGTGAAGGAAGGTTTTGGAACAAAATGCTAGATGTGACAGAGGACTCCATATCTTAGTGCTCCCACTGAGCTCAGCAAGATCTTGCTTCAGTTTAGCTGTAATTATTTATAGGGTCCCGTTTTCCCCCCCTTTTTTTTTTTTCCACTATGAGCACCATATATAGAGAAAAAATTAAATATTGAGCACCTGTCTTGTCTTTTCCTTCTGTAAGAAAGGAAAATTAGTTTTTTAGACTAGTTATTGCTTTCATCTGCAAAGACTTTTTTGGAGTCAAGAGAAGCAAAGGGCAGCACATGCAAGCCTGTTCTCAAAGCAGAGGTGAAAGAATGATTCAGAAGTTATAATCTACTTCACCTCTACATTTTAGACTCAGGTAGTTG
The DNA here is from genome assembly GCA_013400175.1 of Phainopepla nitens. Taxonomy (NCBI): domain Eukaryota; kingdom Metazoa; phylum Chordata; class Aves; order Passeriformes; family Bombycillidae; genus Phainopepla; species Phainopepla nitens. The sequence goes on along the minus strand of VXBQ01004573.1, from coordinate 1,101,744 downwards.
TCTTGGAAACCATGCTTTTAATCTGTGCTGGTAAATACTATGGGTAGGTGATGCACCTACCCTCTCCACACGCCAAGGCCACTTGAGCAGATCTGTAAGTGCCTCAGAGACTGTTTTGCACAATCATGGTGCTCCTTCCAATGGAACCATCAGTGCTGAGGACTGACTGCTGACTCCTTTCCTCCTGTTACCAGGTCATAAATGAGCCAGACTTTTAAGAGGGCTTATCAAAAGTTTTATGTCAAGATGTATACCTTTAAAGATACGTATAAACATAGATACACAACTATTAAACACCTTGGTAATGTCTATATCATGCTTCTATTGTAATTTTTCAATGATTCTCTCTACAGACCAGTGCAGTGCATGATTCCATTTTCCTTTTCTGACCTCTATATTGAACCTTTACTAATGAATCCTTTGGTGCCTTCATTTTCATTTGACTTCCTTCCTGAACTAAAAGCATGCAAATTGATCTGAGTTGCTTTGATGAAGAGTAGTCATGAGTCAAACTTACAGCCATGAGAGAGACTGTGAGCGTATTCTGAGTAAACCCAATAATGTTTTTCTGTAATAAAACAAGTTACATACTTCTGTCTACAATGCCTTTATGTAATCCAGGTTTCATACTGCACACTCTGTGAGGCTAAATATTGGCTGTGCATGGAGACAAATACCAAATTAATGCCTATAAAGTATCTTACACCAAAATTCACCAGAAAAAAAATTATTAAAGTATTAGCAAAATTTGTAGTACTTTTCCCTAGCAGGCAATTCTTCTGAACACTAATTTCTTGGCAGAAGCAGAAAAAGAACTGAAGTCAGATATATTTTGTCATCTGTTATTTCCACTGTCTGAGGCTAAGGACTACAAACATTTTCTGAGAGTTACAGCTGAAGCAAAACCAATACATTTCAATGTTATTATTCATAGTTTTTTATTTGTTTGATACTTGATTATGGCAAACTGTAACACTTAAGCAAACTTTCATATTTTTTAGAAGATTAATAATGCTTTGCTTTATCACAAACACCTTTCCTTGATCTGTCACCTTCATATTTGGCAAAAAATAGAAGTAAATAAAGATGCTTGTGTTTGAGAGGAAAAATACTGAAAACATGAACTGAATATACCCCAGAGACACAGAAACAGGAAGGAAAGAAAATAAATACTCCTCAAAAAAATTTTTTTGCCTTTAAAGAATGTCGTTATTTTTGAGGGAATCATGGATTCTTTACAGGGCAATGAAGTATAAACAAAAAAGAATGATCCACCTTATAAATATGAGCTGTGAAAAATATGAGCTGTGGGCATGTTTTCTCTCTCCAGATATATTAACAGTTGTTTGAAGTTACTCTGTAGTCTAAATGAACCATGTGAGCACATATGACATAAAATACATGAAAGACTAAGAAAAATATGAAGCATTTTTTTTCAATAATGAACATAAGCAAAATACATATTTTAAAAACACTGGATGCATTTAAATTAGGAGAACAGGAAATATATTTTAGAAGAAAATCTACTTGTCTAAATATAATTTATTTTTCTAGACCATGGAGGCTTTGAATATATGTCTTCCTAAACATTTCAGTATTACACTACAGGATGGGTAGATGCCTAGACATAAAAGAAAATTTTAGTATTGGAAGTAATTTCCTGTCATAGCTTCCTACTTCTGATTTCATTTGCTCTTAAGAGTGGAACACAGGGATTTTCCTACATGGACATATTCCACTTATTTTCTAAGACAATAATTTTCTTTAACAAACAAATGACCAATCAAGAACAAAGTTTGAAGTACATAAAAAGACTTCAAAGCTAGAGCCTTCATTGGTAAATTTAATTTTAGTATCTGAAAATGCAGATGTGCTTTTAAACTGCCCTCTTACGCTTTAAAAGCCACCACATAACTTACTTCAAAATCAAGAAAATGCCATCAAAGTTCTACAGCAATAAATCTTAGTCTGTCAGTAACAGAAAGAATGGCAAAATAGCATATAAGTAGTATATAAGATCCATAGCCATAAGAGCTGCTCTGATCCTGTGCCATTCCTATCAAGCATTTTAGAACATAGGAAGGAAAAAAAATAGCATGTAGTGACTGGTAAGGAATATAATTCTTTCTCAGGACCAGTTAAATTACGATTTAACATCTTAATCTTTTGTAAAGAAAGATAACCCTTTGAAAGAAAATGTAATTTTATGAATGATTCTTTAATAATTTATGTGCAAATTCCTCCATAAACATGTAAAAAAAATAAATGTTCTTTTTCTACAATTTTTCTTTTGCTTTACAAATCCATCTACAAAAGGGAGTGAAAGAGGATCTGGGGAACTACAGATGAGATCTGTGGACATGGCTTTAGTGGTGGGCTTGGCAGTGCTGAGTTACAGTTGGATTTGATGATGTCATAGGTCTTTTCCAACCTAAATAATTCTATAAAGCCACTCATGTTTGAATAATTAGGATGATTTTTTTTTCTTCATATACTTTTATTAACAAGTGTATTTGGCATCTATATTGGTGGATTTCATTCCATTTATTCTTTTTCACAAATGAAAAATCATCTAGTAGCAGTACTAGTATTTAAATCCCAGGTTGCAAACTGTTCTATTAGCTCAGCACAAATCTATAACTGCATCAATTCACCAGGAAATTGACTTAAATTTCCTTCTTGATAAATATTCATAAACTCATATTTAGGCTACAGAAAGCAATTTATTCCCCAATAGTTACATTGCTTTGGTATCTAAATCATGCTTAACATCAGGTAAAACTTGTAAAAAGGCTCTGTAAGAATGTAGCCTCGTCAGGACTAAAGCACTCTCATAATGTACTATGACATAATTAATCAAAAAAGCTTAAAGAAGAAGTCTCCTTTAAAAAAAACAAACATCACATTGTCCTGGCAATTCAAGCTGTGGTAGAGGGACATTTTATTACAGAGATATGAAAGCCCGTCTTTTTCTCTCTTCCTGTACGATCAGGAACTAGAAAGCTGTTGCCATCACAGAGCTTTCAGCCATGGAGCAAGAAAAAAACTGCCTCTTACTCACCTCATGCAAGTGGTTGTACTGAAAATCACGCTGTGAAAAGCCAGTGTCTATAAAGGAGGCAGAGGAGTCCTGCAGCTTTATTTGAATAAAGGGAGAGAGCCCACTGTTCTCTCGAGGTTCCGGAGGGCGCAGACTCCTTTCATCCTAAACTCCCGGCCGCACGTTGCCCTCTTCCTTCCCCCACTGGCTGAGGCACTGGGAAGGCCCAGCCTTCCCAAACCACCTAGCACAAATCTCCCCTGAACCTGCCATTTCACCCCAAAGCTCAGAAACTCAGGCTTGTAGAGACCCACTGTTCTGTTTCAGGATCCAAGCTGTCTGGGCTCTGTAACAAACCTGCTGCTCAGAGTTAGTCAAGACATTAAGATCCATTTCAAAGACGTTAACGCCCATACCTTCACCCATGGAATTGTTTGTAAAGACTTTAACTCACATCTTCCCTCTCATGGTAAAGTGTGCTATTAAGTATAGAGGGAATGTCATGTCCATTGATTTTATGTCAAGGTATTAATACTTCAAGAAAACGGAGAGAGATGAGAACTTCTCCAAAAGTGAACTGTAAGAATTAAGGTAAAATGTGAATCACCAAGAATAATGAGAATGGAAACATGAATAGTTCTTATTAACTGGTCACCTCTACATTAGTTTCATAGGAAGCTCTGAAGAGATCACTAGCTTATTGCCTATGATAAGAAGCAGCCAGAGTTTATAAATCAAACTCATGTGTTCATCTTTATTTCTAGCTACCCTACCTTCATGGTAAGGAATTCTACACCTTCTCCTCAGAGATTAGAAACTCAGTGCTGATTTCCAACTGAAAATATTGCACTTTTTATTTAAAAGAAAATATTCTTTGTTAATGCACAGACTTATTTTCTCTCTTTTGGTAGTGGATGTACTTTCTCAACTCAGAGTGATTGCATTTCTTTTTTTCATGGCTGGTCATTGGCATCCTCTGACTCATAAAGGCAGGTTTTCTTTCTTTTCTTCCTTTATAATTCCAAACCAGAAAGCTTATAACAAATTCTAACAGAAATTTATTTGTCACTCTCTGTGTAACATTGCACTTCACAATACCATACTCCTGTGCAAAACATTCTGACAACAGTGTAAAAAAGAAATAAAAAATGTTCCTATACTGCCTGCTGTCCAAATTCTGATATGAGAGCATGACAATTTACCATCCCTTAAAAAACTTTCTGTTAAAAACTGAAGCCTCAACAGAATTTCTGTTATCCCATGGCTTTCAAACCATGATATCCTGCCTACTGAAAAGCTTCTCACAGCATGAGAATCACTTCCAGCTTTTGGAACACAACACGCTGCAGCTCCCCAGGCCTTGGTGATGTGAGGGCCAGGGGTTCATGGCCTTTGCCTCTGCTCTCAGCAGCCAGGGCTGGCCTGCAGCCTGAACTGCAGCTGCACCCCGACACACCTGCACCAATGCAGTCCTCAACAAAGGAAACCCGGGAAGGCTGAGACTGCTTCACCTTTTTTAAAGAAACGGTGTAATGACAGAGGATATGCACTAAAAGACTGCATAACTGTGTTCTGAAGATTTGCTCTGTGAGAGAAGTCCCAGTTTTCGAATTTGTTGGTCGTTGCTGCCTGTCTTGAAGGGATAACATTGGGAGAAAAAGCAATTCCTCCTCTAATAAATAACTTAGATTGGGAGTTTGCATGGTACCATATGGTACCAGTTAGAAAAACTTCAGCATATCACTACAGGGCATTGCACCATCCTCTGTAAACTCAGTACAGATGAAAGCACATGTGGATTACCAGTAACTGCAAACATCCTGAACTATGCTGAGATTTAGACTCAGTGTATATCATTCACACTTTATATAATATTACTGCTATTGTTTATGTTGCTGTCTTGATATTTCACTGCAGCCACAATCCTAGAATATGTACTCAGACAGACTGAACTATCAGAGCTCACAGCGTGAAAATTTTTGGCGCAAAAGCAAAATAAAAAGTTCTTTGAGGAACATCACTCAAATGGCTCACATGGAATTAGAAAGCACTATCAGAGGTGCTGTAGGAGTCCTTCCTGACAGAAAACCATTGCAGTTAGACAAGGAGTAATCAGACACATGGCACAATGAAAGAAAGGAAGCAGTAAGCAAATGGAAAAGGTGAAGGCGGGAGGGTAAAAGGAGAACCAGAAAAAATGAATGGAGAGATAAGCCAACAGGGAAGCCACAGGTAACAACAATGAAAACAGAACTGTATGAAAGAACTAAAAAAGCAAAAGAAGCCAAAGGGGAAAAAAAAATGTTAACAAGTGTTAATTAGGAATAAGAAACATGAAAAGATTATCACAGAAAAAAAAATGAGAGGCAATATGAGAAACAGAAGATGAAGAAACATGGCCTTGGGCTCAATGCTATTAATTTAATTACTAGTGATCTGCCAGTCTCTGACTTTTCTGCTACAAGGCTGTTCCTGCTCATTGCCGACTCTCACAGCGTAATGTTAGTTTTCAATGACTCTCTAGGCTTTTTGACTGTAGGACTGCAGTTCCTGGGGTTTGGTATTGCACAATTGCTCAGAATAAACTGTGTTTTACTACACTTGAAAACATCTGTTTGTGGACTAAGCAGATTTGGAAAATGACCCAAACCCACAACTTGCTTCCGTAGAGCAATATTATTCTTTTTTTTTCCACAAGGCAAACTCCAAATTTTATAACAATACTTTTTTTTTATTTATTCAAGACCACTGCTTGCAATGGTTACCCTAAGTGCTTCTTCAAAGAATGCATTCTTTCTGCATCTCAAGTAATAATTACCGGAAATTCTTCATATCAATTTGCAAAGCCTCATGCTAAATGTTCCCTCTAAAATGGTGGAGAATGCAGGTTTAATTTGGAGCCTGTTAAATGAGACTGCAACAGTTTAAAAGACAGCTAAATATAGTGTTACACATCACTGTAGTTCATTTCAGCTGGAGTACCAGTTATTCATATTCTATTACTCATAATTTCAAGCAAGTGAAGGGAAAAATTCATTGACCTTGAACAACCTCAAATATATTTGGTCTATAAACTTCGATATATCCTTCCTTCTGACTGCAATACCTTTTGCAATGTGCAAGTTCTTTTCTAAGAATAATAAAAAACGATCATCTAATCAAGCTTTTGAAACTACTGAGATTGAATCTTTAACTGGAAAAAGTTCACTATTGTGTATGGTGACTAGTATTAATTACTAATTTTATGCAAAATGACATGGCAAATTAATCAGCGATGAGCTATTTTGGTGGATATATGCCAAACCTCAGATTGTTTTGGGCAGAAGTAGCATGGCAGTAAATATTCAACATGCTGTGGGACGTTCTGGTTACACTGGTCGATCATTAATTTCCTTTGATCCCTAGAAAGTAATTTTTGTTGCACTCAGCTGTAACTGATTGTGAACAGCTTTTTTATTCAGGCTCCTAATGTACTTTTCCCCAGTTGCTTTCCTCTGATTGGAACTGTTTGTAGCCACACACTTTATCACACGGCACAGGGCCATTGCTTTTCTGTGAATTTATACTAATAGTCATTTAATATTACAGGTTAATATGATTTGCATTTATAGTGTTATTCTAAATGAAACACTAGAAGTACAGCGACAACAAATATTTGAAATGATTGATGGAAATCAGGGAAAATCACAGATGTGCAAAATACTTCTTTTCATCTGTAATAACTAAGAGTAATATCAGTATGTTACACTCTAAGCAGAAATAGCTATTAATGGCAGACTTCTCTGCATCAGACAGGATATTGTAAGCATATTGTTCCTTTCAGGTACATTTTTATTACCACACCATTGCTATAACATCAATTATTACCATTGTATTGACCTGGGGAATAGCTTTTCTTTTAAGTCGTCCTCAAACCCGCTCTCACCAAATTTCTGGAAGGAGAAAAATGTGCTTTACAGCTTTTTATTTTTCATATCTACAAATTCTGGTATAATGGAAACCAAGCTGTATTTCAAAATAGTCTAATAATTTTGTTATATCTGGAAAACAAATAAGCATTTGAGTGTTCAACTTAAATATAAAATCATAAAATTATGGAATCATTGAGACTGGAAGGGTCTCTGGAGATCTGGAGATCGCATAGACCAACCTTATTTGCTCAAAGTGTGGTCAGCTAAAGTAGATGCACAGGGCTATGTGTTCCAAATATCTCCAAAGCTGGACACTTAGATATTTACTTGTCAGAGATACTACAGTTTTTAAAACTGAACCAAAAAAAAGACATTTATTTGACATGTAACTTCTGTCTTACTTGTCTTGACTATTTTCCTATTTTCCTATTTAGTCATAATGCAGAACATTATGACTAAACCATTATTATTTGACCACCAAAATAAATTCAATTTATTGCATATCAAAATAATAATATAAAATTCTGCAGATATTTAGGAAGAAAAAGTAGCATTTCCCCAATCATGCAATGACAGGATAAGTTGATACATATTTTATAAGAACAATACATCAAATTTTATAGGATATTACAAAATCTGTATCATAAAGCGTTTGTTTCCATGAGCTTAGGTATAGTCCAATTTTAGGTTCTGTAAATCTCACGTTAGTAAAGCTCTAGCATAACGATATCTAGGTAGGTGACAGAAGAAAGAGAAGCCTCCCTAATTAAATGTCTCCATTTTGGTGCTTATGCCAGCAGTGACAGATGATCAGCTGCCACCCTGAGCACTTCTCTCACCAGTCACATTCCAGTATGATTTAGGCTCTGAGACAGTTCTGGAATCTCGGAATCAGAATCATCTTGCTTTCTTTCTCAAGAAGGAATAACTTCTGAATTTCTGGGTTCTGATATTGGAAATACAGAAGCCCCCTTGAGATGAAGCCCTTCAGTTATTACCTTCAATATCTCATAACCACTCCTATCTTGTTCTATTATAATAGATTGGTTCCTGAAAGTTATTTCTAGTGAACTTTTTGCCTTTTACTTCAGCCTATCTGCTTCACTCTGACCTTCAGACTAAAAAACAATGCATAAAAGGATGCATTTATCAGTCAATCTTTTATCAAAAATATAATGCATGAAAGTTAAAAATTGAAACTTCTCTCTTTTTCTATATTTCTGTTTTTAAAGAGTTTAAAGCTTTTCTATCCAGTACTAACTTTAAGTGATGGACAAAAGAAAGTAGTGGCTTTGCTTCTGATTTCCTACCATTTATATCCCTTAGTTTTTCTGACTATTTCAAATTTAAATAGATATTCATGTCATGGAGAATATGAGACCTGCTTACTTCAAGTAATTGTCCCACTATGAAAGTGAATGTATTTCACTCTTTTTGAGATCCAAATAAGAACTGGTAGGGCACTCAGTAAGTATGACCTTTCTAAATGATTCATGGTAAGGAATGAGCTAAAACTCAAGATATTTTTAATTTTCAAATTGCTTACATACCTTGTGAATTCTTTAACTCCCTGACAAGGTCAAGTTTTTAATGGACCACCACTTGTTCAAAATGTAAATGATATCATTAACTACCTGTTAATAATATCAAGTTCACCCAAGCAGGCCACTTTTTTTTACTATTTTTTGTATGTATTAGAAAATCCATGGAAGAAAATTGTTTGGATGACATAATGGTCCTGACTTCGAAAAACAGGTAGTGATATGGGTTACCATTAGCATACTCAAATGTTGAGTACACTGGTGAACTATTTTAATATCTTATTATAGCAGATAATTAGCAAATAATAATAATAATAATAATAATATAGGCAACTAATAATAATTATAAATTTTCTTTGTTGTTGTGATGCACATAAAATTGTCATTGATTTATTAGTAACTTGACATAAAAAAATTAACATAGCAAGTTTTGTAATAACAGCATGAAAATATATGTGCTATTTGCTATTGAGGATATTCATTTGTGCAATATTTGTAATTTCTCTATTTGCACACTGTTCAGTTCTGCAGTTCAGGCACTAGTTACACAAAGATTCTTGAAAATGTTTTGGTTTAAAATCTGTATTTTTAAGAAAACATTCTAGGATACTTTCTAAACACAGAAAAGAAAATGTGTCAACACTCGGCTTTTTTGGACTTCGTGTCCATCCTACCAACTTTCCCTAAAAGTTCCATCTCCATGCATAGATAAGTAAACTGCTCCAAGTATATTTTCCCTATTCTATTGTATTTGCCTATATTTTTTCCTGGCTTAATAAGTCACCAGGAAGCTGTAGCATACATAAAGTGGATCAGCTCCTGTCAACTACTATTCCAGTCATGTTTGATCTTTATGGAGTAGTTCCAGACTTCACAATCCTTGAAGTCTTCTTCTGATGCAATTCAAATCACCCTTTCCATCATGCTGCTCCAAGCATTCAACTGGCTGTCATGACAGTGACAGCTGATTACCTGCCAACCCTGTTACTTTTCTTCTACTATGGTTCAAAGCCATTTGGGGAAAATTCACATGGTAAAACAGATATATTAACCTCTCCAAAAATCTTTTACCTAGAGCTAACTACATACTCAAAGTGTTTTTAAACAAGAACAAACGAGTTAAAATACTGGGAAGAGACCACATACATCATTATTTTCTCTAAGGTACCAAATACTTTCCTTGTTTTCAATCTTGTATCGACAGATTATTCACTGGATTTTTTTCCTCAAAAAAAACCTGAGGTATATCTCATTTTATTTTTTCATTATTTATTCTGAGATGGATGAATAAAGGCTTCCTTTTGCTGTGAGAATAAAAAATTCTCTAGTTCTCTAGAACAGCTGTAGGAATGACAGATTGTAAAATCAGTTTTCATTGCACATGAAACACCAAACAGATGAAACATTTGAACATAGGATTTTTGTTAGTGATGAATAAGTAACTTCCAATGAATAATTTACTGAGCAAATTGAGCCAATTTTTCTACTTTCACAATATACACAAGCAGACCACAATTTTCTCATTAGCTGAGATCATTTGCCAAATTCTTGTAAGTTGTACTTGTAGCTGAATATTGATTATGAAGGGATCTCTTCAAGCCCTCCAGAGAAACTGCTTCTTGTTTGCAAGACAGCTCAGAAGGTTAAGCTTTGCACTGAATGGATGAGTGCGTAAGCACTTCTGGCAAAATTATGAATGCAGACTTCATATTTTCATGGAAGAAATATTGCATTTCACCTTCTTTGAACTTCATGTTTTGGAATAATCAGTGGTACACTGCATACTGCAGGAACAAGAAAAACACCAGTAAGCGCATCAAATGAACCTCCAACATCTGACTGCTATTTCCTTCCTTTAAAGTTATGTTGATTTTTTAAAAGCAATACAGATGAAAAGAAAATTAAAAGCTGACGAATGACACACAGTCTCATGGTTCTCTAAGCTGTATTTTATAAATGGTATTGGCATAGTACAAAGTCCTGACATGGCCTGCAGAAGGTTTTCTATAGATAATCTCTAATTAGATAATTATATTATAAAGAGATTTTTATTTTTTTAACCTCAGATCCTTCTGATGAAGCCAGCATCATTTAATAGTTCTTCATTGGGACAGTGCATAATAATGTTAATCATGAAAACAAAGCAACACTGAATGGTGTAAGTATGGAATGAATTCAGAACTGACAGATGTCAAATCAGAGCTGTCATCATCAAGATCAACGTTTTTAAGCAGCTTCTGTGGGATTAAATCATAATTAAATTACCAGAACTAGGCAATGCTATGTGCAGTTTTCATCAATAACTTGTCATAAAATACAATGTTTGAAGCAGACTAATGAATGATTAAAATAAATGATGAACAAGGAAAGATTAGCAAAAACTGTGCAGAATGCATATTAAGTGTGAGTGCCCATGCCCCAGAAAGCATTTTCTGATACAGTCTAAGGCAAATCAGTGTACATAACACTGCGGCAGAAAGGTGCAGTTTTAAAAAACATACATAAAAAAGGATGTGCTTAGACTTAATCATTGCATAAAATTTGTGACACTAACACAACAATACTGTATGCATGACAATATTAGCATCTTATATCTAGTTAAATAGAAAAAGAAAAAACCTCACAAAAGCAACTGAGGATGGAAAAAAATGCCTTAGAATGAGAGAAAGGAAATATTAAAGAGCTAACTTACTCAGATTATTAAATCCCACAAATACAGTTTTCTTTCATAAACAAATAAATACTGCCTGTATGTCAAAGAGGATTTTAACCTATTTAAGGTAAAATAATTTTCTTGGAAACACAAGCCCTGGTAATACAGAGTCTCAATTACTTAGAGAACTCTGCACAGAAACCACTGCTACCACTAGCAACAATACCAAGTGTGATCAGAAACAAAGTATTTTTTGCAAGAGTCAGCACCAGGGGTTCACTTCTATATGCTCTTAGGGAATAAATTTTAGGTTGGGATCTGACTGCTGTCCAATTTTGACTGCTTTGGAAGAGGAGGAAGACATGCAGAGGTGATGTCTTCTGGAGACACCAGGTTGGAGTCTTCATGTTAGACAGGAGCCTACATGAAATTCCCATGAACTGCTGATGTGTTACCGTACATAGATGGCCACCAGTTCCAGTTCTTTGCAGGAAATTCAGAGATGCTGAATGAAATTCAAAGATAACAGCTGGCTTAAGAGACAACAGAACTGTGACTATCTGGCTCTGTGTTTATAGTACTAAAGCTTTCAAGGCTTGAACAGAAATAATTCTAACCAAGATACCTAGCTACAGTCAGTTAAAAGTTGAATTTAAAGCGTTAACTTCAAAATAAAAATAGTTGACCATTGGATCAAAGTACTGAAAAATTAGATTCTTTTGCCCGTTCTTGCACTCAAAGCAGGACTGGATACCCCTCTGGAAAATATATTTGGGCATTCACATTATCCTTATGTGAAAAACAAGCTATTATGCTAAGATCTCCGGCATGAAAATGCCATCTAAGAAAACAGTCAGACTACCTGGCCATTAAATAACAGAGGTTAAATATGAGCAATCTCTTAACTCAATTTCACTGTCATCAACCCCATTCAATCTCATGCCACAGGTTATGCTACCAACCTTGGTACATCCACAGGAAGATCAGAGCTGTGCATGAGTGTGAATCTGACCTCTGCCCACAAATGAATCACATGGAATAAAGCCAAGTCATCAGTGGAGCTAAGACTAACTTCCATACTGTACTTTCCAATCCTCTGTATCCACCCAGATTCTACAGAAACAGCAGTACAAGCTAAACACAAGAACTTTTTTTGGTCTGAATTCCTTTAATACACAATACTTTTTATACTACATGGTCAGATCTAATTATAACATATAGATCTGCTTATAAATCTAAATAAATGAGCAGAAGATATCTTTGGATAAGCAAATAAAATGCTGATTCCATTGGATGCCACTTTTTAATCTTTTCTGATTTCTGATTTTGTAATATCTTCATCTGTTAATGCATCTTTAGCAGAGCAATAAAGCAGTTCTAAAAGTAATGAGCTGCTATAACATTACATAAATCTCCTACATCATCACCTTTTCTGTGCACATATGTTGAGAAGACCATAAAGAAAGCATCTGTCAATAGCTGTAAGCCACACTTAAAAATAAATCTGCAATTTACTAGCTGTGGTAATCAGGCACTCCAAGAAAAAAATAAATCAATATTTAATAACGGATGCTGTCCATAATTTAATCAACAATTAAGTTTCTGTATTCAAAAATCTAATTTGAATGACTACCATGTAATGGAAACAGATATCTTATCCTTAATTTTGCCAATCCAGCTTGTTATCACAATGTCAAAGGGTAGGTTTGTCTGGATGCCAGACAGCATATAGATATTGCTACGATTTGTCCGACTTTATTGACAGTTCTCTACTCTGCTCTAGGACAAGGCAGTAATGTTACTAGAAGTGTCACTAGAAGAAGATCAAAAGTCTCTGCTCTAGGACAAGGCAGTAATGTTACTAGAAGTGTCACTAGAAGAAGATCAAAAGTGACAATAACATGTAGAAAACACAAAGTTACTGGGAGCAACTGTTATGCAGCTGGAGTTTAGAATACTTGACACAGAAAACGAAACCAGTGAGAAACAGGAAAAAAAAATCAAGCACCATTTTTAAGGGAGGTACTCTTCGGATTTTTTCATAATGATCATGGAATAGAAGAGTTCAGAATATCTGCATAGTCTGTAGATACCTGCAGATAATCTCCTGTCCTCTTTAGAAGAGCAATATATGAGTTTATTGTTGACAGTCTAAAAGGAAGAGTCCAGGATATATGCATCAACAGCAAAGTGAAGTGGTTTAAAACCTGAGTATTCCAAGTTGTACTTTTCTGAAGAGGGACTATTACATATTCTGGAGCTACAGAACCAGAGCGGCAGCAATAACCAAAAGCAAAGCCACAGAGAATGGCTTACAGGAGTTGAATATAAACCACATGTACAGACCCAGGCACACCAATACAAGTCCTATATGCCACCAAAATAATTAGGTTGTATAACCATTTGCAATAATTGTAGGTATTGAAGTATTAAGATTCATGTCTTGCACCAAGCACTAGTAGTTGATCAGCCAGGAAGTACATGATGAAGTAGATGACACAGCTGATGATAAAGAATTAGCCATCTGAAAAAGTAAGACCTGCTAACAACAATGACCAAAAAATATTAAACCTGACTCAGCCACCTGGAAAATGTTAATGTATGAATGAAGGTTCTCAAGGAAGTCACTATAGATGAATGAAAAACTTCCTCCTAGACAAAAAACAATGCATAGCTGTTGCAGTTCAAAAAAAGGTTATTATTTTCAGTTAATTCCTCCTGTAAGATTTTTCATTTAGCAAGTTTTTGCTGGAAAATATAATTAGCTATTGACTTCCAGGATTCCTCACACAGTAGTGCTTTGGTAGTGATTCCATTAAAACTAAATTCAGATCTTATGCCTCACCAGTGGTTTCTGTGCATGCCATACATATGGCTGCATACTATCCATACAAATATGTCATTGCTGTACTCTGTATTAGCAAGGATACCTTGAAGCACATCTGCAAAAATACTTAGTTAAGATGGACAAGAATATGTTCAATCCCATTCTCTTTCTGCCTGTTATTCTACAGTTGTCCTTCCTACATTTGGTTTAATCTTACTTAGCACTGCCTAGCTAGTGAGGTTCTTGTTTCTATCCAGTGTGTAGCACAGTCATTGAGCACTCAAGTGGAAGAGATTCTTTGTCAGGGAAGAATTTTGAAAAAGGGGAAAGAGTTTAGGGTTCATCTCCTTCAGTAAGAAAGGGCAGAATTTACTTGAAATGCTTCACATACAAAACCCCTAAAAGGTAGACATCTTAACCTTGAAGAGAATAACATTGTACTACTCAAAGGAAAACTAATATAACTTTTTTAAGAAGAAGAAGAAGAACAGAAAATACTTACTTTGTTCAAAGTAGTTAAAATAAGAAAGTTCAGACATCACAAAAGTAGTTTCTTTTAAAACAACTTATTTGGTCACCTTTAATTTTGTGCTGTCACAATCTGCTCCTCAGAAGCTACCAAAGTGCATTCCAACCTAAAGTCAAGTGTCAAAGTTTTATACACATTTCCACAAAAATTACTTCAAATTATTTCTTCGTGTGACATCTCAGTAAATGTTAAATATACACGTTATCTGAAAAAAAAATCCAAACTACCACTTGAAAATGAAAGCAATAAAAATTCCAGCAGTACTCTTGGAGAACTTTGAGTGCTATAGAGTAATCTTGAGATGAATTGAATTATTCTTGTTCTACATGATAGATAATTTAACATATGCATTAAAAGTGATAATGATCAGAAATGTGATTCCACAAAATTGACATTTATGAATGTGTGGCTTCTGAGTGATAAGAAGAAACTTTGCATTTGCTGAAGAAATGAATATTTGAACTTCAGTTTTAAATCCATATAAGGCATAGTGATATTTTAAAAATAATAATGTTCAGGAATTTATGCAATTCCTACTTTGTACAAAAAAGAACATCATTATCTAGTGTTACAGATGTGAATAGCTGAGATAAAGTCCTGCAAAATTCACTATACCAAGTCCATTGGCAGTGCTGGAAATGGACCCACACTCTGGTGAATTGTTTAACAGCAATTGTTATTACTGTGAAGTTGATGGCAAAAACAGTGAAAATAAAGTCCAGCTTTGATGTTGTATGTTTTGCATTAATACAGAGTTTCTCTTTTTACTTCTGATTTCCCACAGACAAAAAGATGAAGAGTTGAACAGACATACACTACAGATAGATACTGAATTAAAAATGACAGGTAACTTGCATATGGGATAGGAAGTTTGCTCTAGTGTCTTCCTATTCACCTATGCCTGTCCACACACAGCAGACAAAAAATGGGATTTTATTCATCTAGGAATAAACCCATTATTTATTGTGGAAGGCTACTACAAGATTGTCTGTCTCAGAAAGTGAGTAATTAAAAAAGTGCTATCCCTGTGTCACATAATAGTAAAAAGTACCAGACAAATGAAAAACACCAATTAAAACATATGCAGGTTTAATATGCCTGGAAATGTCCACAGAACAGTCAAGGAAACTAACATTACAGTGGAAGAAAACTTAATGGACAGTAATTAATACTCCAGTACTTGATAAAGTCAACAACAACAATTGGTACTTCCATTAAAATTTATCTATGATGTAACACTCATGTTATACCTCCTGGGTAGGCATAGGTGGGAAAGAAGTAGAAAAAACAAATGTAGCCAAACAAACTAGTCAGACTACTGAATCACCTAATAAATAATTACTTGCATACCTTGGCTATATATTGTGAAGACTAATTTGTTTCTGCAGATGAATATGCCCATTTAACAAGCACAAAAGATGCACTCTAAGGCAGGTATTTTAGCTACTGCCAATTGAACAGAACAATGAACTAGGAAAGCCTTCCAGAAGGGTCATTCATTTCCAGAGATTTTGAAATGTGGACAGCAGAAGATTTTGGAGAAGCATGAGCAGATTTTTAGAAATAGTATTGAAAACAAGAACATGTTTTAAAAGTAGATTCAAAGTCTTCAAAAAGATACTTTGTGTAAGAACTTAGGGATCTTGACAAACATTTAACCAGAAATGGAATATAGATATGGTTATTTTGTTTTCATATTCATAAAGTAGATCTCTGTTACTGGAAGTTAAACAGCCTTTCGTCTGTTAGAGATTTTTACCACAGTTTATAAAAAGCTTTTTTTTCCCCTTTTAATAACACTTTCAATAGAAACACATGCTTTCTAATTATCATGCTTCAGGCCACATCCTTATTTTTTTTCTTCTTTTAGAGCTATAGATTCAGTTTTGTTCCCCCAGGAATTTGTGGTCATATGATAAACTGAAAGAAAAAGATAGCAAAAGCAGGGTATCTATCACAGTACAGAAGTAATGGCACTGTCCACAGGATATTACAAATTTCTCAAATTAAATATTCACACATTATCCTAGATTTTAATTATTCAAATACATGATGAATTGCAGAAAGCACTATATTAAAAAGACACTAAGTGACTACAACTTTGCCAGAACTGTTTGTATATGCACGCCAATAAAATAAGAAAAGAATGAGTAAGAAAATACTTTTTGATACTTATGAAATTGAAATGCAAGATGTTTTATCTAATAAAAAAGAAATAGTAGCGTAGCCACTCCTCACAGTCTGAATTGGAATGATATTGAAGTCTGATTTAAGTTTTGTTTAGTAAGTAGCTTTAGGTAAAGGACATTATAAAGATCTTTATTTATTCTACCAAGTAATCATCATGAATAATTATCAACCCTTAAGCTAAGCAGGAGCAGTACAAGTCTGACATACTACAGAGGCTGAGGCCCTTCTCACTCAGCTGAAACAATTAAAAGCCATCTTTAAGGGAACATACCTATTTTTAGGTCAACATTCTGCCAGAAATTACAGAATATGAATCTGATTAAAAGTGCTGATAGAAAAGTCCAATGCTAAGAACAGTCATGGAATTTTCATTCATTAGAAAAAGAGGAACTGAATTAGAAATGTATGCCCTATCTCACCAATTCCTTTTTTTGAGGAAAATGCCTACTAGATATTCATGTAGCTTGGGAATAAGAAGCCATTAAAGTGTATAAGGCCTGCCTTTGAAATTTGGCATGGAATAGGAGAAAAATGTCCTTTTATCTTGAAATACATATTCCTACTGAGCAATACAAAGGATGGAGGACAAAGAGAAGAGCAGGTTGATAGCTCTGAGAACAGACCTTCCTCCTTTTTCCTTTCCCTCCAGAAAGCAGAGTTTTGACCTTCTCAAGTTATTAGCTCAATAATACTTTTAATGTAAATCTTCCATGGAAATTTTTACAAGGTTTGTTTAAAAAATGTAATTTTTTTCAAATGAAAATGTGTAATAGTATAGATGTTTATACTTTCTTTGAGTTTCATGGGAAATTCACCTTATAATCCTATAATTTATATGTTCTTTTACACATTGTAAATTTATTTGGTTCTACCCTGCTCCAGAAAAGACAATCTAAAATAAACACAAGTTGTAAGCAAAAAGATATCAGGTTTACCTTGTCTGAGAGTGCAATGTGTGCACCAAGTTTAAAATAAAGAACAAGGTATAAAATAAATCTTACAAATTATGTTTGTAAAAAGCAGCTTAACGTTTAAGTTCCATGGACATTTTCTCTGCCCTACATGCAATGCTTTCCTACTATTACTTTTTTGTACGTTGGTAATAAGAGAATCGGACTAAAATAACTTCTTTGCATTGAGGAAAAAATTTTGTACATTGTTATTTCTAGACTGTTACTGTCAGAATAAGACTGCTAGTACATCAGAAGCATTAATGCAACCAAAAATTCAATTACAAAAACAAATATGGGTAATGAAAAAACAACAAAAATAAGAAAAAGAATGCTGTTGATGAGAAGGAACACTATACTCAAACCCATTCTTGAGGACAAAAGGCAAACATAAGAGAAGTAAACAGAGTCTACGAGCAGAAGGCACTTTCCCAATTATCAATCACAAAATCAATCTTTCCAAAATCAATCACAATTCTTTTTATACAGTGCTGAGTATTGCAAGCAGTAATGAAAAGATAAGGAGGATCATGATAGAAGGAAATCTGTAATTCTGATTGGAAGGTCAAACTTCTAAAAATTGTTATTGAAAAGACTATTCCAATTTTACTGTTAACATCTATTTTAATAGATAAGGAACATAAATATTGCAAATAGTTTTCAGTGTTTACTTACTGGAAGCATAGAATGGTTTGGGCTAGAAGGGACCTTAAAGATCATCTAGCTCCAATCCCCAAGTACTGTAGACTATTAATTTTGCTTTCAAGGAGTTTTCAAAAAACTTTTGTAGTCATAATTCCATGAAATGGACAGTCTAGTCCATTAAAAAATATCCTGATTATAGAAATTAATAAAATGTTATTGCAGAAAGATTTTTCCATACTTTACATTTGGTCTAAAAATTTATGGCACTGTAAGTTTTAAATACTTTACCTTTCTTTAAGGATAACTGAGTCTTTGATGTAAGGTTTCAATAAAATATCAAACATAAAAGAGGACAACATCCACTCTTTTCTAGCTTTGTTGCTTCTGTACGAAAAATGCAAATTTTCTTGGATCTTATTCATCCTTGAGTCACTGCTCTTAAACCAGGGCTTCTCAACCATTTTTCTAGTCAGCTCAACTGCACATCTCCAAAGTCTGGAGGATGCAGCCCCTCTCAATCAAATGGTGTCACTGGACAGAGGGAGGCGTCTTCCCTAACAAAGAGAACTGAAAACTGTGTTTATGCCCAAGTCAGGACATCAGAAATGACTGTGAATGGAAAAAATTGTAAATAGAGAAGTAATATGGATAGTCCTGTAGATGTCTGGAACATTTCCTGTGGCAAAAGAAGGTTAATTGCATGTTGCATATTCCCCCTTTCAGCCATCTGTTTTTATTTATTTTTCACTGATACTTAAATGTTTCTAAAGTAAGATGACTTAAGTTTGTATTTGTTTCAACATACCTTCATTTGTTTTTTCACTGCACTACAATTTGGCTAAATTTTATTTTATTTTATTTTTAAACTAAACTTTTAAAAGTATGTTTTAAATTTATTATATAATTAAAAATATTAAATTTAAAGTATTTTGGAGGAATATTTAGCTGAACTTTCATATGATGATCCCATAGTGGAGATTCTAAAGAACTCCAGACCTTATTAGTCCTCAAAAAACATTTTTGCTATTACATAGATAAAATCATATTTCAGTTCTATACCACTATTTCTCATCTCATTCCCAATATAAATAAAAAATTACTACCTTCCTTGTAAAAACTCTTTATTTATCAGAAAACTATTTTTTGCAACCCTTTCATCTTCTCTTATCTGAAGTAAGATTTTCTTTCATGTCTTTCTCTTAAGTCATACTTTCTGACCTCTAATCTTTCATTGTGAACACAGGAAGTGCTCCATAAATACTAAGTACTCCTACTCATCAGACAAAAATATATATATTTTTTTTTACTTATGCTGAATATTTAATAACCGGGGGATGCCTTTATGTCAAGGGAGTGTCATGCTTATCAGAGAAATTCTGGTTTACTGAAAGCATCCAAATATCACCATAATTTTCACCATGGAGGCCAAACACCATATACAATTAAACATCTATTATTAACCTTGAATGTAGGAGACTGTTTTCTTGTATCATTTTCTTTTTATTGCTTTAGATAGGTTTACGCACTAAAAACATGCCACAATTTTCAGCTCTGGGAGCTGACTTAATAATTTGATTATTTAAAAAAAAAAAAAAAAACCCAAAATAACCCAATATCATAAGCTCCCACAGCTTCTTAATTATGGTTGTGCTATTATATTTTTAGAAGAAGGTAAAATAGCAAATTGTTTTGATATGATGCTTCATTAAATATCTGTATTTAAAAATAGAACCTGGGCTGACTGGTATCAATTAAGTCTCCACAGGAAGCAGAGACAAAATAATACAGAAAATAGTACTTTCTTTATGTCCAAGATCATATAAAGCCTGTATGCAGGCAAAATGCCTGTGATCATGCAGAAAATCTTGCAGAAGCAGGACTTAAACTCAGAGCTCAAAACAATGAACAATTGCTTTTATTGTAGTTCTAGTGTTATAAGATGGAAGAGAAAAATACTTTAAAAATGAAAATGACTTTATAAAACAATGTACTGTCCTGAAATTCAATAGATCAAAGTAGCAAGTGAGCTGTGGAAAGAACTGCAGGGAGATAGGAGCACACTGAGTTTTCCATATTACTATCAAAAGGAAACCCTTGGAATCCTGTTGAGGGGAGGGTGAATGAAGAGAGAATGTTTCCTGTGAACATATATTCACAAGGAACTCTAGACTTCACACAAGCTCTGATAAAATACTCTTTATCCCCTACTCTGCAAACAAAACCTACTACTAACATACTTCAGACCCAAGCTACTATTCTAAACAGTTTAAAACTTTTTTCTGTTTTCATGACTTTTTACCATTTATATACCTATTATTCAGCATATTAAGAATGAATCCTAACCCAACTACATTGTTAACGCTGGTGAAATTAGGCAGAGATATGCCTGAGCCGTAAATTTCACAGGCAAAAATGAATTTCCTTATTCTATGATCCCTTGTTTAGAATTAACTGAAGAAGCAGGGGATCGCATTAACGCTTCACATCTAAGCACGACTCCTTTTCTGCAAGTTACTGTGCCCTAACATTACTAATTCTTCTAAATTTCACCATCATGATCTTTTTCTATAACTCCACTAAGATACCAACTATCTGCTTCTCATTTTCCCCTTTCTTATCTCCCACTGCACCTGGAGTGCTGTGTCCAGTTCTGGGTGCCTCAGTGCCAGAAGGACATGGAGGTGCTGGAGTGAGTCTGGAGAAGGGCAAGGAGCTGGGGAAGGGTCTGGAGCACCAGCCTTATGAGGAGCAGCTGAGGGAGCTGGGGTTGTTTAGCCTGGAGATGAGGAGGCTCAGGGGAGACCTTGTTGCTCTCAACAACTACCAGAAAGGAGAGTGAAGGGAGGTAGGAGTTAATCTTTTTTACCCGCTAAAAAGAGACAAGAGAAAATGGTGTTAAGTAGCAACCAAACAGGTTTAGATTGAACATCAGGAAAAAAATGTCCTCCCTGAAAGAGTGCTCCTGCATTGGGATAATTGGCCAGGAAAGAGGTGGGATCACCATCCCTGGAGATAATTAAAAGACATGGAGATGTGGTACCTAGGGATATGGTTCAGTGGTGGGCTTTGTACTGATGGATCAATGATTGGATTTGATGATCCCCAAAGACCATTTCCAACATAAACAATTCCACGATTCTAAGATCTATATTATATCACAGACCTTGGAAACTTTTCTCCCAAGTTTTCTGAAAATAAATCTGTATGAAGGATGCATGAAATAGCAAATGCTCAGTTTACTAGAAATTGTTTTTCTGTTCTCTTTTTCTTGATAAAATTCTTATAAACTCTCCACCAAACAAGCCACACTTAATTCACACTCTAATTATTTTAAAACTAACAGATATTTGCCTGCCCTAAGGTCAGTATAACCAAGAAGGAATGAAGATAATTACAAAAAACAATATAAAGTATTTTTTCTTTATGAGTATTGATAGAAAATTAGAAATAAAGAAACAATTATATTTTAAAGAAGATATAGTATGTTCTAATATTTTTCATTGAAAAACATATTTAAACATATTTATAAGGAAAAAGCAGTGCAAAAAGAATAGGTAAATATTTATGTGTGTCAGAAAATTATTTTTTCCTAATACTACCCTAAATTTGATACCTCCTTTTGATAAAATGCCTCTCAAATCTCCTTACTCTGACAGTTGGTTCTGTAATCCATTAGTATAATGACAGTGCTTATGTTATAATAGTTAAATTTTTGTCAATTATGTCAATTTTCATAAAACACCATCTTTAAAGTTTTATAGTTTTTCCCTAAATAAAAACAAAACAGAACAAACTCACCAAACCCAAACAAGCACAATTTTGAAGCTGAAACTAGCTACAAGGTGTCTAAGTGTAATTTATTCCTAGAACATTTTAAAATAAAACAATTCACAGTTATTGAATCAATTTATCCTGGCAACATTTTAAATTTTCTTCTATTTTTTAATGTCTTCTCATTTTTGTTTTCATAAGCCATACACTTCAACTGTGCCTCAATTTTACCTTTTTTAAATCAGGTTTTTATTAACAAACACCCCTCTGTTGACAATCTTCCCATTAGTAAAATTCAGTAAAATTTCAAGGGCAATTCATTGAAGCAGAAGTTGAGTGAGAGGCTGAATTTTCACAGCTTCCTACCCAGTCTCCCTAGAGTTAATTATCCAATGTAGTTCCCATGCAGTACAGAAACCAGAATGCTCTCCCATATTTACACTGTCACCAACTGAGATTATCCTTTTTGTGAGTAGGATACAGGTTTACCACAGTCTTCCCCAGCCTTTTTCCAAGTCAGGTAGCACAAACTCCTCCCGTCCACAACATTATTTTCATTAACTGAAGAGTTGCTAAGATTTTTTTTTGTGCTATTCTCCCATATCAGTCACTTTAACAGCCAAAGTTCTTCTTTCACACTTTTTCCTTCCTTGCTCTGTTTCAAAGCTCCAAACCACACAAATAGATGTTCTGAATCTCCTAAGCAAGAAGTTTTACGATCAGTCTATAACAAGTGAAAAGTCATATGCAGTCTGTGAAAACTCCATGTAAATCATACCAGAGTTCCTGGATAAAAAACTCTGGGTAACTACAAGGGGTAATGCTACAAGTAAACACAACACTCTGTTAATAATTCCTGACAGTGTACCAAAGCAGCCACTTGAAATATTTACCTTTATAACAGTTGTGAAAGCTATCACATTAAATAATCTCAAAAAGACCTACTTTGTATATCTGCTGAAAAAAGAACAGACATTTCTTGCAAGTGAATAATTGCAGAAGAGTCATGTACAAATTCTGCTTTGCACTTTTCTGGTAGTGGGTTTGTTCATACAGATAATGACCCTAGCAATTTAGAACTATTGCAATGGAATAGGCAAGACATGGGCTGCTATACACTGAACGAGCTCACTGACATTCATCAAAAAGAATATAGAATATTTTGTGCTGGACAGCAAACAGCAAATCAATTGTCAGTTGTACTTTGGCAGCTGTAACCAGATTATAAGATTACAAGGTTAATTTGCAGCTTGATTTGTTGTCTGACAACCTCGTTTGTGAGTTTAATATCTTGGTCACTTCAGAATGCATTGGGCTGGAACAGGCCATAACTTCATTTACAAGCTGTTGGCATAGATGCATTTTCCTTAGCATAAACGATTTCAACATATTAAGTTATTTTATTTTTAGGCAAATAGCTTCAAAACCACTAATTTGCAATGTAATTTGGCTGAATGCAATCTCCACTTGTAAACACTCTTGTTCTGCCTTTGACTGATACTCATTCAGATAAATATTTCAGATATTTTGGGACTTTTAATTTCCGCATATCAATTGCTGGCACTCTTCCAAATGTAAATCACAAACCATGTGGAACTTCTGAAACTCATTCGTCACATCACCAGGTCTCAAAATGTACTTTATAACCAGCCACTGATATGAGAGTTCTAATGCTCTCTACATGTCATAGTGGGCTTCTACTTGGCTTTGAAGGGAAGGTTCAGCTGCTGTGCTTTGGACAAACTTTTGGGATTGTTTCTGCTTTCCTGTAGATAGGAAGAGGAGTGGAATCTTCCAAGGGTATTTAACTAACTGCCACAGTTATCATCTAAATTCAGTTGTGAACACTCCTCACAGCAGAGTGCTTCTTCTTGGTTTTTGTTTTTTATTTTAGTATCTTTATACTTTGGAGAAACTAATCAATAATATATATTTATATAAAAAATCATTGTCATTTATGCTCTGATATGTAAGCTAGAAATTTACAAAAGGTAGGTAAAAGTAATGAACAAGATAACACATATGCAATGACTCCGAATGTTCTCATGATTCAACTGCTTAGTTTTTAAAACTCACTATGCCACAAAGGATGAACACTTAAATATTTTATTCTGCCCCATCTGTTCAACGGTATGAATATTAACAACATTCTCTCTATTCTATGCTACATGCATAAAAAATAATAATTACATTGAATTTATCACTATTCTCCAAATCACATCCCATAGAATAAGCATTCCTCGATTAATTTCTGTTATGGACACCATTTAATAATTCTGAAATCAAAAATGAAAAACTGTCAATAGACACCAGGACCACAAAGAATATCCTCAGAAATTCACAAATTACTTTGGGATGTTAGCTGTTCATAAATGTGGAAAAGATACAATGGAAAATTAGGTAATTTGCTTACATAAACTGAAGATTTCTCTGCTTCAGATTCAAATTCTTTCTCCCTTTTGAAATTACATTATACTAGGCAGCATAAATAAAACCTTCTGCAAAAGACTTATATGAATATTTTGCAGCTGATGCTCTTTCATAGTTTTTTTGGTTTTTTTTTTTTTGTTTGTTTTTTGGGGGTTTTTTTGTTTGTTTGTGGTGCGGTTTTTTTGTTTGTTTTGGTTTTTTTTTTTAGTAGTAGCCCTCTCTGAAGTTTGAAGGTAAGGAGACCTCTGCCTTTGAAGATATATGCTAATATGGACTTCAACTTCTTTCTGCTACTGAAGTATGACAAATACTACTGAAACTATTGTGAAAGTAATTAAGTTCTTAATAAGGCAAAATTCCAAACAAAAATTATCATACTTCTGATGACCAGTATTAAAACTTGAAAAATTAGAATTTTGATATCTATAATTACCTTTTAACCTTGGAACTATCCTTATTGTAAAGTCATTCTCCACACTCTCTTCCTGGATGGAAGTCCTCATTTCCAAACATGAAGAAACCCAGGTGAGGCTTGAAGTACAATCATCATGCAGAACATGATGTCAAAGAACTGACCAACACTGCTTTTCATCCTCAGCCTAATATTTTGCAGTCTTGTCAACAACATTTTTCGTGGTCTACTTCAGGGTTATGAATGAAAAACTGCCATAATTCTTTAGAGGAGGATTTGACTATGTTATTTCATAGTCTCCATTTGCAGTAGTGAAATGCCAGTATCGATTGCTTCTAATGCTACAATTCAAGTAGCAAAATGAAGCTGTTTACCCTCTATCTGCAGTATTAACACTGAAACCTATTTAAGAAGAAGAAATGCCCATGTTAGGGATGCTTTATCTCATTTTTAGCTGGAATTGAAAATTCCCAGTTAAGCAGTGGTGGCATGATGAGATTTCATGGCAGTAGACGTGGTACTGAAAAAGACTGGGCCAAGGTGACACTTAGATGAACTCAAATCACAGAAATTAGTTATTAGAATCTCAGCAAGATGATAAATTATTTAATTTGTTTTGCTACAGTTAATAAAACTGTGGTAAGTTTCTACCACAGTTCATTAAAGTCTTATTTTTTTCATTTGTGGGTGACCTTCATATAATCTTGGCCACGTTAAGGGAAGGATGTATTTCCCTCATGTCTTATTACCCATTACAGTTCCACAACTAAATTATTCTACTACAAAAAAATGTTAAGTGTAATTCTGAAGTATATGCATTTTATTTGTCTATCTACCTTTTATTTATGCACTATAAAAAATGTTCTTTACTATTACTTTGTAACAAGTTTTTGCAATCGAATACATGGGAGAGATGAGGTTGGTTTGAACTATACCACCAGCATCCTGATCCATTTCCAAATTTTGCAACCAAAACACTGAAATAACCTTTAGTTCCAGACCATTATCAATGTATGTTAAATCTACAAAGATCTCACATGTTAAAAACAGTAAACAGAAGTTAATTTTCATTTGTGTCTGTTTCTGGTCTTTAAAATGTTCCCTCATGTGTTTTTAAATGAAATATGGAAAAAAACTCTCCTCACCTAATCTGACATCTGAGTACTGAACAAAGGTTAAAGCTAAAGTTCCAGTTTAGGTCTGCCTCTAATGTGGACCTAAAAGGTCCACATATTAAGATTCATATTTTCTCCTGGTCATCAGGAGGGGAAATGTTGGAGGGTGATGCAGATTTATTTGGTCTCTAGGAAAAAGGATGACACATGAAAATAGCTGATATTCTTCTCTCCTGGAGAAAACAGAACTATAGAATAATCAGAGAAATAAATTGCCAGTGTTGTAATGATATCCCTCAAATATTAAAAAAAAGCAACTTTGAAGATGAGACTGTATTTTTTACATTTATGTGATACAGAAAGGGATTTGATTTAGGAACTTTAACAGCAAAAATAAGAAAGGACAACCTTGCTAAAAATGGAGACAAATCCTAATGCAAAGTCCCAAGAAACCAAAATAAATGGAAAGATTCTACGGATTTTCTTGGGTTTATTACTTTCATCCATTCATCTAGCCTTCTCAAGCTTCACTTCTTTTTTTTACCTGATCTCACAATAGTTTCCAAAGCTTGACTAATTTCAACAAGTTACATAAACTTATAGTAGATTTAGAAATCCCTGCTGGATGGTGACACATCAAATTTCATGTTTCTGTGCAACTTTTGAAACTTACAAGGAAGAGTAACTGGTGCCTGAAGAAGGGGGTAATATCATGAACTTGTAGTATCATATCAACATGATTAAAACGTTTACAAATGTTAAAAGCAGCAGAATACTAAGTGCTAAATACCAAACCACGTGCTTTTTTAGGATATACAAAGCCCTTGAAGGTGCTTCTTTATGTACTACATAAACAATAAATTATGAACCTTTATGTATATGAAAGTATATTATGAATCATTATATATGCAAGTTTAAAGCTATGTGAATTGAGGTCTTTTTTTTTTTTTTTCAGAAAGAGCATGACTGGATTACCCACTCTCTTACACAGGCATGCTTTGCTTGTCACGTTGAACTTGACATATTAATGTAAGACTTTTATTTTACAGTATTGCTGCTTTTAACCATTATTGCTCAGAAGCCAGGAAACTTTACATCAACAATTCCAAACCCTACCAGATGCCTTTATGTGCCCATAGGCACCCCATTGGTACCATGAATACAGGTACCAATACTTTCATTTTTATACTTTCACTTTTCTCCATTATGCTGTGTTCAGCATCAATCAGCAACTTTTAGAAAAGCTAACTCACAGCATATGCAATGAAGAATGTATTTATTTATGGAGACAAAGTAAATGGTACAACTGTGTCTGACATCAGGATCGGTGTTCAGGGGTAGAAAAGAAGTGTGTGTGGTTTTTCAGCATCAAACCAAGTTCTGAATAATCATTGGGCTGTTGACAATTTGCTGCTTGGACTTCCCAGGTTCTATTTCAGAAGTTTATGCCCATACTCGGAAAGTTCTTAATTAATTCTTAATTATTTTACTATTGTCTGGGAGCTACAGCTTATTGCAGGTATTAGCAATCAAAGAAGTGATTATCTTTGACAAAATTAACCTTTTTTCAAATCCTTTTAAATCTACTGTTTAATGCAATATTAGTGTGCTAAAGAATTAATAACATACTAGACTTCTACTAGTCCTCAAATACAGTACACTGGCATTCATTTGATAAACAGTAGGCAATGGCAAACTATATCTTTCAAAATTTCAGTTCTTTGGAATATTTGTGTATGTGTAAATTTCAAGCTATGGAAGGTTTTACTAAAGAAAAGCATAATGTTCTAGAAATAAATTTTTTTATAAATAAAAGTTTTTTGAAATAACCTATATTTTAAAACATCCCACAGTCAGTATGACTTCAATTCCAGTTGACCAACTTCAAAAAAAGAATACATGGGACAGTTTTCTGTCTAGTTGGTTCCTAGAAACTGTTAGTGATCAGTCTCAACTGTGATTTCGACATTTTTACCCTCAGCTTATTAACATATATTTCAAGGTTGCAAAAACTAGATTAAAGTGATAGCCCACCGAGTTGCTTCAGGCTACAGTTTCAGCTGACACAAATCATCTTTCACTGGACACACTTCATGGTTTCTACCATAAAATGATTTGTTGCAAAGCTGGTGCTTGCATTTTACGATCTATCATTAAACTGCAGTACTGGTCTACAAGTTTGGTAGGTGCAATAAGACTGAGCTTATCTCGATAAAATGCTCTAGCTAAAACTGTGTAATCATATCAGAATTACTATACCTCTAAGAATAACAGTTCACCAAATCTTATTTGTTACTTTGTGCTTGGTGCACTGGATTTATCAAGTAGTTTTAATGGTATTATTGATTAAAAAAACTACTTATTACAATTAAATTTAAAAAGTAAGTAATATACAGAACTTCTCATATTTATTGGTGAAATGGGTGTTGGCAGTATTGGAAAAAAAATCAACAAAAACAAGTTAATTTCTCTATACATTCAGCAGAAAATAAACATATAGGTTACAGTAACCATTATATGTGTCTTGTTAACAAAAGATTTGAGAGTATTAGTTTCTTATTAAAATTACTGTTATTTTTAAAATAGCTTTAAAATAAATACATATACTACATCCAGAACATGTTGAAATCTCATGAATCTGAAAAATATTATATTTGATAAATTGTTGTACATCCTTTTACGATAGAAGATAATTCAGAGACAATTATGACAATCAGCTGAGAATTTTGTGATTTTATTAAATTTATAATTATGTAGAGAGTTTTAAAGAGGAAGCTAGATGGCATTTCTGAAAATATACCGGAGTACAGCAGACCTGATTTGGTCCAGCTTTTCAATAAAACGTATGGAATTACCTTTTTCCATGACAGATTGTTGACTAAGTAAACTCCAGCAGCTTCAAAGGAACCATTTTGGACGCACCATATTCATTCTGTAACGACCTGTGTTTCCTTTATCATTTCTCTCAGACAACCTGACAGAGTTACCACGAATGACGCAAGACAATTATTCAAGCAGTCAGTGCTTTTAGGCAGACTCCCACAGCCCATGCCACTCAAGTCCTCGCAGTCAATCATGGAAATTAGCTGAAGACAGTTCATGAAAAGAAGTATTGACATCCACAGAAGCAGTTAGCAGTAAACAGTTATTGAAAAATTGTAAAAGGAAGACAATCAAAACAAGTGCAGTGCATTTGTCTGCGCTGTTAATGAGTGTTTATACATCCCGAATTCGCTAAAATGTGTTTCTTTGTGGGGAAAAAAATCAGCAATGTCCAGCCCAGGCATAATTAACAATTCAATCATCTGGTATTATGTAGAAGTGTACAGAAATGTTAGTAATATCTGGAAACTGCCATCGAATTTGTAAACTGACGCTATCTAGAAACTGTGATTAAAAGTCACTTTCAGTTTTCCCATTTCAAAATGTTTTGTTGTTGTGAGACAAAATGATTCTGCACATCAGAGTTAATTACAATAACGACATATAATATTTTACATCAGAAGCACCCAGTATTTCATATAGATTTTTAAAATTTATTTTCAGCAGGTACATATTAGGATGAAGTCAGATTAAGTGAAAAATTTAATTACTGCAGGTCTACTAATACCGGTAAGGGATTAATGCATAATGTTGGATTTGTTGAAATGCCTTTACTTTGGAAGCAATGTATTTATTCACAAAACCCAGAAAACAAAACAAAACAAGAAAACCAACCAAACTTCCCTCCCATCCCCCTCAAACCCAAAACCCTACTGCTTGAAATCTAGATATTTTCACATAATAAAATAGCATAAAGCAATGGCATAGTTAAAAACTGGTACGATTACGAAGTACAAAAGACTATCAAAACCAATTTAATTATTAGGGCAGTATGGTTGCTTTTCACAGGAAATCCTATTCCTCCAAACTATTTGACCAGTAGAATAAAAAAGAAAAAAGAGCATGAGAGAAAGAATGTGAACCACTGATGAGGATGATATGATTAAAGTCAAAATGTCCTGTTTCTGCTCTCAGTGTTAACACTGACGTGACTGGTGACTTTGAAGCAAAATCAATTCAGGCTACCACACAACAGCTTTACTACCCATAAAACCAAATATAATACTGCTTCTTCTTCCTACAAGATTTTATTTTAATATTATTCTATCTGCTCATTATGCTAAGTATATCCACGTTATTATTTGCAATCTAAATGGGCAGGAAATGTTATCCATCAAAGAATATGGAAAATAAAAATAGTGTGAGTGAATCATAATGGACATGACTCAAACAATGGTTTGATGGAAGACTCACCATCAGTCCCTGCCCCAAATAATTATTTGGGGAGACATTTATCCTTTAAAAAATAATTTTTCAGTTGCCATCCTTCTGTAATAGAAAAACACCATGTGTGGCAATGCTCTAGTAACCCCATACAGTGTCCCACGAGATTAATATAAATACTTGAAAATCAGTGTTATCAAAATCATTTAGTGATCTTTGAAATGCTTTTAAATCATATTTTAAAGCCATCCTCTGTCGTGTGACCAAATCAAAGCTCTTCTTTCTAAATTAAACATTATTTTAACAGTACTTATAGACTTCAATAGCTACTTTACAAAGTTCTATGTTTATTTTACACAGAAGTGTGCAGTTGGGAGATCCTTTATCTAAAAACCCAAATCCCTTCTCTTTAAAAGTTGTTTGAATATTTATATGTGCAGACTTCCATATTTTTGACACTAAGTTATTATACAACCCACTGAAAAAGCTTAATTGGATAAGAATGTCTGCAGATTCTCAAATTATTCTAAACATGCTTTAAATATTTTAAATAAGAGTTTCCAATTAAAATTGTACATGTCATATTGTCTTATATAATTCTTTTGTTCATTTCTGGAGATACAGCTTCAGCTAAAAAAAATGCATTGATGTGAGCTGAGCTCAATTAGTTTCTGATGTTCTGCCAAATTGCCTCATTACCTGTCACACTAGCACACTACCGGCACTTTTAAAGCTGAATTCTTTACATACACATTAATCTCTTCCTGCAAGAAAGTCTGGTGAGTAAAAATACAAAATTAGTTAGCAATGTGATTTACGCAAATTATCAGCTACCTGATGAATAATCTAGACTAAAAGAGGTGATAAGTAGGGATAATATGTAGCCCATTCTCTGGTATTTAGAACTGTTTCAAGCACAGAACTTGCTAAATCCCACTAAAGAGTTTTAGACACATCGGTTGCTCAGCAAATTCATGAGTATTTAAATAGCAAGCAAAATGCACAAGTGCAGAATGCCCACAGTTCCAATTGCTTTTATTCACCTTGATACTTCTTGGTTTGAAAGATCATATAGATGTGATACATACCCTCAGCCATGGCATTAAGATCCCACAAAAAAAAACCCCAAAAAAACCAACAAAAAAACTGTTGAAGGCTTGACAAGCCTGCAGATCCATTTCAATTTCAAAATCAAAAAGACTTGGTTGCTCTTAGATCTTTTCCCATTCAGAATGTAGAAGACCACAGTGTTAAATGAACAGTTTGGCAGACTTACCTTGGCAATATGCTGTTCTGGGTAACACACTGTGGATTTGTTGAACAATACTACTTAAAAGATCAGCTTTCTCAGATTCAAGCATAAAATTCAACGTGCACTCCATTTTCAGAAATATTTCTTAGTTTCTGAGGATATGGACAGACGAAGATAATGTTGGGAATACCTGTCTTCAAAGAAATTCCAACTCTTTTGCTAGTCTACATTTTGCAGTAAGATATTCCTACCACAGACCTGGTTTAAGGAATGTCTTGCAGAAATTATATAACACAGTTCTGTCTCATGGAGCTCGGACAGAGGGTGATTGGTTTCCTAACCTGGGTGATCAGGTAACAAGAATTGTAGTGTGCACCTTTGAAGGCAGAAATTACATATTTTGGACATGGCACATCAGAAGGTTTTGGACTACCTGTCTGATCTTTTAATTCTGATCATGCCCATGACGTTTTTGCATCTGTAAATAGATCTGTAAATTAACCAATAATCAAAACTCTTTAGTGACCTTCTTTAGAAAAGAAAGCTCATGAATCTGATGTATTTTGTTCTAAATTGACATAAACAAGTATCTCAAAGGAAAAAGGCTCGAGAAATTTTACTCTTAAGAGTTGTTGGCCAAACACTGGAGTTTAAAATCAAAGTCAAAACCCGCAACACCTAACTTCCTCAGGGCAACTAAAAATATTCCCAAATTCTACATATGAAGTTCTGAAATTACAGTGGAAAACAGTACTACTTCTTCCTCTATATCCTACTACTCTAAATAGTAAATTCTGCATACAAAATAGAGATCCATAACTTCCTAGCAGAAAATCAAGGAAAAGAATATGAACCAAGGCTCCAGAAACTGTGTGAATAAAGTGACTTTTCTGAGTTCAAAGTTTTTGGTTATTTTTTTTGGATTCTGCCAATGAAAGAGATGACTTAACAAGAGCTGTTATCCTCCCCATCATATTAAGTGCAAATATCAAAGATAAATTGAGGGGTAATAACCTTATTTGTTGCTAATGTACAATATTATGGCAACATTGCTGAAACCTCTAAATATCTTTTTCTTGAAGACAGCAAAGCTCAAATATATGAAGAAACTTATTTCCTTGAAGTATGTTTGATTTCATTTATCTTGAATACAAAAACTTCTGGTATGAAAACTGGTAACTTATTCTGTACCAATCAATGACCTGACCATCTAATGTTTGAGGATTAGAGGAGGATTAAATTTTCAGTTTGAAAACAAAGGAAATATATGGATATATTTTTCTTCCATTCCTAGCTAATGTTCTCTGACAGCAGTGAATATTTATGCTTCTGCTGGGGAAAGGGAGAGGTTTACTTAGCATAGCTGGAGTATGAAATAGGTTTATGGATTTTCCCAGTGAAATCCATACCAGTTTGGAGCATTAGTGTATTTTGACACAGAGGTCTCACAAGCTGTCTTGTTTATTTTTAAACTTCCATTGATTGTAGTATCTAACTAGAACCTTGAAAATAATATTTTTCCCAATACCCTTTTCATCTTTTTTCACTTAGCAGATATTAGACTCTCCCCAATCCTTGTCTTTGTGTAAGCTGACATTAGAATTGATGTCTTTAAATTAAAAAAAAAATAAATAAATCAAGCTAGGTATAGCACCTATCTTGTCAAATACCTTAACACATGGAGATCAAACACAGCAGACAAACTATGCGAATAGCATTTGTTAATTAATTGCTGCTGCAAAGACAATATGAGGAGCATCAAGCATTGCAGATTTTATTAGTGTCTGAGAAACTTATGGCTTTGTTTGTCTGTTATTTTGGAGAAGAAAAAGAAATTGGTTATTGAGTGCCAGGTCAAAAAAAATATATTTGGAATTTGGCAGTTTTTTACCTTAAGAAAAGAACAACTTTAATTTACAATGCAATCCATCATTTTAAAACACACTGCACTTTTAGGTGATGCAAATAAGGTTTTGGCTTACTCCAAAATCACCACATTATATTTTATCATTGAGTGTGTGCATTACTTTTTGTAGCTGCGTACCCACTTAACACACATATTAATTTCAACAATTTTAATACAACTATATATTAATTTATTATTTAAATTCATTATTATTTATTTAAATTTATTTATTATTATTTTAATTTATTATTATTAATACATATTATTTAATATAACTATATATGAATGCATTACACTTAAATCTCATTTTTGTAAGTCTATGCTTTTGTTTACAGACATATGCTCAAAATATATTTTCATCTCCATGAATATTTATCTCCAGAAAAGGCATGTACCTATATCCTATCTAACCTGACTTTATTTTCAACAGGTCTTACCATAAATATCCAAGGAAACTCTCTTTCAAGCAAGAATCAAGACTGGAATCTGGAGTTTTAGATCTCTACCATGTGCAGAAATCCGTATCTCAGCTTGGATGTGTATATACTGCAGGCAACTGCTGGACCTCATATTTGCAAACACAGAAGAACTGGTCAGGAATACGAGGGTCAGGTGCAGTCTTGGCTGCAGTGACTGTGAGACAGTGGAGCTCAGAATGCTGGGAGAAGGGAAAAAGTTAAAAATAGGATCACAACCCAGGAAGGTTAAATGGGTCAGATGCTGTCCAAGGATAAAGAAAAGGTCAAGGTGTTCTTCCTGGAATTCACCAGTAAGGTATTCCTTAAGGAATTCAATGCTCCTGAGAACAGTGGGAATGTCTGGTGTAATGAAGACTCACTCCTAGCAGAGCAGTATCCTGTAAAGAAACACCCGAACTACCGGGAACCATGAGCCCATAGAACAAAATGTAAGCTCCAATCAGTGCTGAGAGAGCTGGGTGCTGTCACTCTGATGACATCCTTTGAAAGGTGGTGGCAAGAAAAAAAAGAATGTCCCTCCTGTCTTTAAGTAGGACAAAGTGGAGGATCCAGGAAAGTGTGGGCTAGTCAGCCTGAACTCAGTTCACAGCGTGGTGTTGGAAAAATACCCCTCAAAACCACATCCAAACACATTTAAGGGCAAGAAGGTGATAAACCCAAGCTATCCTGGAGTAGAGAAGAAGGAATCATGCTTGACCATCATGACAGGTTGCTGATGACATTACTGGATCGGTGGTCACAGTGGATAGCTTAACTTTAAGAAGGCTTTCCACACTCTTATAATAAAACACAATGGTCAGAAACGGAAACACAGGACATTTCACTTTAACATAAGAAAAATATTTTGTACTGGAAGGTTGATCAAACAATGGAGCAGGTTGCTAAAAGAGGTTGTGGAGTCTCCATCCTTGGAAATTTCTAAAACCTTACTGGATATGAACCTGAGCAACCTGCTCTAGTCTAGCTCTGTTTCGGTGAGGGAGGTTGGAGCAGTCAGTCCCATGAGGTCCCTTCTAACCTCAACTGTTCTGTGATGTTTTCATTCTGTGAATCAGTAGTAAATCTCATTAAAGGAGAAAATCTCATATGTCTCATTAAAAGCATGGTACATGTCATACCTGAATTATGGTGGATATTATGGTGGTCTTACAACTGCATGGGTTAAAATGCCACTGAGGAAAATTATACAAAAAATATGATATTTAAAAAGACAGTTAGCTCTTTCAAAAACCCTGTTTTGCAAATACACTGAAAAAAGTTTTGATACATTTATAGAAAAAGAAGCGCATTGCTTAAAAGTGAAAATTATACTTCTAATAGAAATCCCATTAATGGTATTGAAAAATAAAACTTGACATTTTACTTTTCAGATATAGAAGAAACTAATCAGAAATTTAGAAAGTAAAGGAAAAAAACATCAAGAAATCTGAGAGTGAGAAACTATTATTTAAAAGTCCCCAGATATATAGAATGTACAGGTCTGTTAATAAACTTTTAAGTTAGGAATATAGTTTCAGATGGCTGAAATATTTCTCTTTAATATTAGACATTTGCCCAAAAGAATGAAGAAAGTAATGTAGAGATCAAACACAAAAATCAATTAAGATGCCTTAATAAATTATCTGTCCCAAAGTTACACTATTTTTCTTGGTATTTGTCTTATATTGAAATCTTTGTTCCATTAAAAGAAAATAAGGAAAAGATTGTATAAAATAAATCTTTTACTTCACACTTTCAGTCTCGTTTTCATGTTGTCAAGAAAATTAAACACTGCTCACTTCTTGTGTGCCTGAAATAATTTCCATAGTTTTGTACTTTAGTAAGTATAAAAATACAAATTACTCATCCCAGCCTCATTAAAGCCTATGAGAATATTCGTAACCATCAAGAGGCCTGAAATCATATCCTTGCTGCCCTACGTTTTAAGTTGTCACTGGGCATAAACAGGGTGAGTAGGGTCATTGAGAATCTGTAATTGCATTTACAACCTCTGCAAGAAGTAGAGATTGTGACTATAAACCTTGTGCCCCAAGATAACAAGAGAATGAGGAGCATTATGGTAATGAGGAATAAATTCAGGCTTTTTCTAACAACTTCTGGTCTCTGAACTGGGGTAATTGAACAAGTTTTTAAGTCAAATATTCTGGGTGAATTCCAGATCCTTTGTTTCTTTAAAGTATTAAACAATCCTCCTGGCCTTAGATAATAAATTTCTATTCGCTTCATGTCTTGAGCCATTGAAAAATACTTTTGAGAAGGATAAGATGATAAACCATATTGTATTCAATGGTGTAATGATGCTACATAACATAATATTATTTTACATCCAACGAAAAGAAATCTTTGCCATGCACTATCAGGAAGGAAGTGATTTCAAATATAGATCACCATAATTTCTCTTTACACTATGAAAGAGGCAGTATAAAGAAATTAGTAGTCATTGTAATATACTAGTGACTGGTGAATACAAAGAATATGAAGCTAAATGGAGAGCTGTTGAATTTGATACTGGTCAGGGAATTCTCCAGTATTTTAGAACAATACAAAAAGTACATTTATGCTTTCCATTCCCTGCCAGTGCACTGGATAGCTAAAACAGTGGTGTTCTTTTTTTTCCCTACCTTTATCTTCAACTGCATTATAGTGATTTTCCTGAACAAAAATCAGGAAATCAAAAATCATCAGATGGAAGGAGGCATCTCCTTCTGTATCTAAGTTCCTTATAGGGATGTAATAATTTTTAAGAGTAATATTAACTCAACATGACCATTCAAAAGGCAGGAAAGTAGATTAGGAATTTAAAGCAAAACCAGGAAGACATTTCCTTCATGTATATACTCACTACTTGTACAAATATATGTCTGCAGAAAAATTAAAACCATTAGGAAATGAATTTTATGTCTAAGGATACCCTTTTTTATTGTGACCAAATGTTTCGTACTAAAATTAAACAGTTGTAATGGACATTTTGTAAAAAAAAGGAACTAAAACCCAAGGTCAAGCAAGAATCCTATAGAGCTTTAAAAATATTCAGTGGTATCTCTGTGCTGAAAAATCTCAACTCAGTTTTCAGTTGAGCCCAAAGTTTTCCTCTGCTTAATGTTATGGTTCCTCAAACACATAATTCCAAAGCAATGTTGAATTTTGTAAGACACTGAAGAGACAGAGGTTTCAGACACGTAATGTGTTGTGAAAGACCAGGAAACAATTGTTGCTCTACAGAATGACTATAAAAATCCTTTTTAAGATTTTTAATATACATGTACTTCTGAACTGATGTCATTGTTCAATTTAAGGGAAAGGCTGAAAGAGACCCAAAGAAAGGGCATGATTCTTTAAGCTGATCTTGAGGGCACTCCAATTGCCAGAGCAAATTCTTGGCCCTTGTTTCATCTTCAGGATTTTCAAAATGCATTACAACTCAATTAAAAATTTTGAAAAATGCCACATTTCAGAGCATCATTTTGGATGATGTTTTATATTGAGAAATAGGTTACACCCTGCATTTTTTTTTTCAAAGACTCTGCAACAGCTAATTTGTCAAAAACTCTGGCAAAAGACCGTTGAGATACAGAGATATGGTGGCAAATGATGCTGATAAACACTCATGACCTACAATGGTTTGATAAATATCAGAGAATCAACATTCTACGATGAATTATAAGAGATAAGTTTATTTTTTAAAAATTCACACAAACCAAAAGGGCTTTTTCTATATCACTTTCACTATGTACACATCATACTTTAAAAAAAGTTTTAGATAGCATTCAGTTGTAGATATTCTTTTCTGCAGTTGAACAGTCAAAGTGTTAAAATTGCCACAACTAGAGCAAAGAAAACATTCCCTCATCATAAGTAACTGTAATTCCAGTGTAATTGAACTGTGGTCCATTAAAGAACATTACAGACCTGAATGGAGAGAAGGATAAAAAACCTATCTACCTACCTGATCAGAAACAAAATTTAATAAAATTTGAGAAAAATGTAATTGATTCCTGCTTTGATTCCTGAAGACAAAAATTTGTTACTGTGTTGCAATGCAATTCTTTTTTCTTCCAGACTTTCAATGCAAAGCTAGGATTAGTAAATATTGCTTCCCTTTTAGAAAATAGTATAATCCTAAAAACCATGATCCATTTAATGTTCAGAAGCAATTGGCCATCTGAATAATAATTACAGCTCAGACCATGCTATGTTCCTCTTCCATATCACAACACTGCTGCTATTATTAGTAGAACATATTCAGTAACTTTCACTTATTTCATCAGGAGATGCTAACTGCCTAACACTTCTAAATTCAAGTGCAGTTATTCTGGCATGCAAATCAAAATGTAAAAATTTTGGCTTAAGCATCCTTTGAAAAAAAAAAAAAAGGAATCCTGCATAATCCAAATACCGTTGTTCATTTACCACAGTTCAAAACCAAGCACATGTCCCCCCCCAGCACTGCTGGCATTATAAACTGCCATGTACTTTTAACTGGAAAGATTATACCTTGGTTAACATAGAATTTAAATGCCTTGTGATGTCATGAATTTTCCAAATGAGTAGGACCTACTGGATTTAGCTTTTGCTTCGCTGTGCACAATTATGTGGTGTGATGCCCTGGGCTACAAATGCTTCATACTTAACAATGCTATCAAGATCTTGTTCTTTGTAGACCTGCCTATGGTCTTTCATTAAAATGGCTTGAGGAGTGCAGGCACAGGATGACAGCAGAAGCCTTGAAATAAGGGCAGAGATTGAAACCAGAAGCTTACAGACAACTCAACCACATTCAACCTCTTGCTTATTAGAGAGGTAAAAAAAAAAAAAGTATTAAGGAAAAATAGTTTCAAGGGTAACATGTAGACAGAGAGCAACAACCCAAGTATGTAAAATACACCACATAAATACAGTGACTGAGAGCATGCTGAAAATAACATCATGTCTCCAAGGTTACACTGAAGAGAAGAAGAAACCATATTCATAAACATATTATAACTCCTTGAGGGGAGGAACCACCCCACTATGGAAATCCTCCTTCTCCTGCTGGAGGACTTAACGTGGTGATAACTCATGCCAACCTTTTCCTCTAAGACAGAAGCCACCAGCCTCAGGAGCCAGGGTGGCCCTGGGTGGGTGAATATAGCATCAGGAAAAGAGGCAGATACTGGTAAGAATTTTTTAGCCTTAAGCAAATATAATTCAAAATAAAAGCATTCCTATTATAAACAGACTACTAAGAGGCTTTGAACAATTTTTTAAGACTTGAACAGATAGTAAATCCTCTGCTTTGCACAGCTGGTGTGCTCCTTTGTCCTCACACAAACTGCAGCAGGTTAAGCACCGGAGTATGATGGAGAACTCACACAGCCTACTCTTGGGAGACAACCAACCGGTCGTCAGAAACAAACTTTATAAGAAAAGAACTATCAGCTTGTGAACAAAGTTCTCTGTACAGAGGAGAGGGAAGAAATTCTCCTAACCCAGGAAATAAGTCAGCTGTGAGAGGCTCGTGCTTTCAAAGCTAAAGAGGAGGATCATAATAGAAACAAAAATGAAGCAAAATCTGAACAAAACCAATCACATAAAAACAGAATGAACATGCATTTACTATTTAAAGACTACCAGTAGAAAGCGATCTTCAAACTCTGCATGTAATGCATATGATATAATCAGATTACACCACTGAAAACAGCAGAGTATGAAGAATATAGGATGAAAATATGTTCAATAAAATATAAAGATTAGAACAATTTTGATGCTATGTACCACATTTCTTGTTAGCTACTAGAAAGAAGCACCATGCAATGCAACTACAGCAAGCAGTTCTTGGCAGACAAAAATTACAATAAAATGTGAAATTTAATAGGCACTTTGACGACCAAATCTCAAACCACAATATTGATTAAAAGCAGTGTGCCTGGGATACCAGGAAGTAAAAGAGATTACTTCAGAAGCTACAATGACTGCAGGTACCATTTTGCTTGTCATTTACAGAATTAGAATCAAAGGAGGTGGGGGGGGGGGATGGGCAAGAGGATAATAATAGACTAAACCTCATAATTACACAATACTTTGAGAATTTAAATCCCACCCTATGTCTGAAATAAGCAAATCCCTTCAGTTTTGCTTTGCTTTGATTTTTATTTCATGTTTAGCTATGCATTATGGCTTCATTTCTTCCTGCCAGACACCCTTGACAGCTTACATAGTGTGCTGAGTTGTTCTTACAACCACCAGTGAAGCAGAGATGCACTACCTCTGAAACAGACACATGACTCTGAAAATAGGACCTCCAGATACTAACAACAAGAGAGGGAAAAGTGAGCTTGTTTTCAGCTTTCTGTTTCTTTTACTCAGTTGAAATGTGATAGAAGGAATAAGAAAAGACAGCATAAGAAACAAATGTCAAAATCCTATAAACCAAAATATCTCAGGCACGCCTTATTAATCTAGTCTGATTTACCAATTCAAACCTGGGGTGGAAAGCAAGAATCCTCTTCTGCAAAAAGATGCTAAAGAAATAAACTGGAAAATGCAGAGGTTTTGAAATGCAGCAAAGTTACAGTTGCTTCATTACCAGTGCTATTAAATAGCATCTAGTTACACAACAGTGCTGCTTTGGCAATAACAATTCTTACCTCAATTTTAACAGTGGAGGGAGTAA
Source organism: Phainopepla nitens (assembly GCA_013400175.1). Classification (NCBI taxonomy): domain Eukaryota; kingdom Metazoa; phylum Chordata; class Aves; order Passeriformes; family Bombycillidae; genus Phainopepla; species Phainopepla nitens. Next base: position 1,061,175 of record VXBQ01004573.1, on the reverse strand, counting down.
ACTTTTTCAGTTGGATATTTTATCCTATCTCCTTAAATCACTTTGACTGGATCAGAGAACTTTAAAATATTAATACTTTTTAAAATTTTTTTCCCAGGTAGAGTAATGTAATATCTTTAAATGAGTTCAGAGTTCAACTGTTAAATTATGTAGCATAAAACAAGCATAGCTTGCCATTTATCTCTGACATATTATTGTATTCTTAGATTACTAACAGCTCCAGCCCACAAATTGTGCATCAATTTGAAACTTATTACACTCATTTTCTCAAGCCTTTTCTATAAATTAGTATATAGCATCTTAAAAATGGTTTACCAGAAGGTTGAAATGCGAAATAACACAAAGCTCCAGGACACGTGTTACGTGTAACTGAGGACAGCAGAGCATTTCAAAGAGAAACCCTCACTGTACCAGATAAAGAACAGTCAAAGGGGATATTCTGTAAAGAAAAACTAATTTGAAATCTTGTACCTGGACCTGGGCAGGAATGAAGAAATGGAGAAGGGGTTAGAAGGGAAAGCAGCTAGGGTACAATTCCACTGGTAGAGGCTAGAGATCTTCTGTCTCCTGCTGAGTTTCCCACTCAGTGGCAGTCAGTAAGAATCATAGAATCATTTAGGTTAGAAAAGACCAGATCAAGTTCAAGCTCTAACATAGCCAAGCCCACCTCTAAATGATGACCCCAAGGGTCAACACCTACACTTCTTTAAAATACCTTTGGGGATAGTGAGCTAACCACTTCCCTGGGAAGCCTATTCCAGAGCCTGACAACTGGTTTTGTGTAGAAAAAACAAAAGGGCCAGGAGATATAAGCACCGTTTTTCCTGGAATATGCAGCAGCTCCCAAGCCAGTTTGCTCCATAACACTTGCTGGAACTCAGGTGCATGACAAGATTCAGACATGACTATATGAAAATGCACAAATCCTGGATCCCAAACATTGGAGAGATGGTGGTAATAATTACCCAGAGAGATTAAATAAGCAAAACCCCAAGGAGAGAAGATAGCAATGTACTGCTACTTACTGACAGACACTGCTACTTTTTTCTGCTAATGCCTTGTAGAAATTTAAATTTTAATCTCTCAACTGGCACGCCAAATGCCAACAAGAAAAGGCAGAATAGATTCCTGAATTTTCTGACTGTTGGGCAAGTAAGGTTAGCAGGAGAATTTCTATAGACAATTCCTGTTCCTGAGTAGAGGATTTATGTAAATCCAGCTAATGAGACTAAGCTGTCAGAAGCAGCAATTTATATTTAAAAAAAACCCCAACAAAATCCCTCAAATAGAAAAAGTAGCAGAAGCTTTGGGATTTATTCCTGTTTTATAAAATTCCAAAAGAAGAAGTAATTTTCCTACTAAGATGCCTTATTTAATAGATAAGGAGTGAAAAGACATTTACAAATTTTTATACAGTTCTCAGTGTTACTACGATGCTGTGCAAAGTTCAGAAAACAAAAGCAAAAAATCCTGAATATTTCTTCTCTTTGAATGAATCAGGATAAAACCATTTAACTGTACATATTTTAAACTGATGACATTGAACCAAGGAGTGTCTGCGTGTAAAGATACCACAAACAGAAAGCAATTGATTTTTTTGTAAATCTGTTTTTTAAATAGGATTGAGTGTCCAAGAACAGGCCAAGGGAAGTTCACTTATCTAATCTGTGAATATTTATGTAATTTAGTATATATTTCATGTAAATTACATATTGAAGCCATATGCTTGGTAATAGACCTGAACTCTAATTCTATTCTCCAAATTAAACAACTGAGCCCAAACCAGTTCTTTCTCTTCAGTTTACTGTGCCTGGAATTTAGATTCAACCAGAGAGGAAGAAATTAGTGTTGCCTGGTATAACTCTCTACTAATGAGTATGACTCCCACTAGATGAAAGGTAAGAGTTTCTATTTGCAGGGAAAACTTGCCAGGGTCCTGTTATAGTCAGTCACAGGATTCTGGAGTACAATAAGCAGAATGCATATTAATTATGCCCTTCAGGGACAGATCTCCTGCTACATTTTTAAATAGGTAACCTCAGTTCCATATCCTAAAGAAAGAAACAAGAATAAGGTTTAGTCACTTGAAGTAGCATTAATCTAAACTATGAGAGGATTAGAAATCCTGTCACTTCATTATCATTTTCACCATACCCTAGGATTTCCTAATAATTAACTATAGGTTAATGTCTGCTCCATACATTCTTGACCGTGGATCTCATTCAGAGGGGCTTAACTCTTTTTGTGCACTATATAGGCAATGCAGGTGTCTACAGATGGTTCTGAGTATTAGCTCTTGCAATGTCTAAGTGTGTTGATGGATCTTGCCTGAAATAATTTTGTCTGCTGGATGATGTCACCTCCTAAACTGATTTTTCTTGAAACTAGTCTTCCAAGTCACTTCAGTCCTTTGAAAACCACTATATAAGTCTTTCAAGAGATTCTCCTGACCCTCACCTCTTTTTGTTCACAAGAGCTATTTCTGTCTTGAAAGAAAGAGAAGTAGGCACATAGATGAAAATGCTAGTGGTGGGAATGGATTTTTTTTCTCCTAATAGAAACACACCTGCTTGACAAATGAGGTTTTAAACAAAACGGATGATACATGCTTGAATTCAGAATTCTTCCTGAAGCATAGGCAAAATAATCTCAACTGGAATGCTCTAGTACTTCATATATCTTCTCTAAGGTGACAAAAACTTAGGCAATAAGCCATGCAATAAATAAATATTTAGCATACACACCCTCAAGGCACTTCCATCACATTTCACCAGGAAGAGCAGTATTTAAAGTGTTCAATATAGACAGGATTGGCCCAAAACTGAATACACACAAATTGCTCAACTGTGTTAGAGAAATAAGATTGAAAACAGTACTTATTTTTATTTTTCAATTTTTTACTGAAATTCAGAAAAAAAAAATCTCCACTAGTATTTTTTTAAGAGGTAAAAGAATCTCTCCCAAACTGTTTTATATATTGAAATGGCTACAAGCTGCATCAATATAATAATGGAATTCAGAAGGATAGAAAGCTATCTTCTTTGGAAATAACTGCCCTCAGGATTCAACTAGCATCCCTGAAGAAATTCACTGCAATGAAATGTATTCATTTTGCCTTAAATTATCTTTAAAACTTTACATACCCCGGAATTACAGAAGTAAGGGAGAAACTCACATTGCTACAACCACCTGTACAAGATACAGTACGCCCACCCTTGCATTCCAGGCATTCATGACACAGTAGGAAATAATAAAGTTGATACTTGCCCTTTCCTGGCCCTGCTGTTGGATTGTAGCACTGCTGTCAACACAAGTGGTACTCAAGAAAGAGTGCAAGATTCTGTTTAACTCTCCTCTAAGCATCTCATGTCACGCTTGAAAGGCTCTATTCCTTTCATCTTTTGTCCTCATTTCCTATCATGTACGTGTTGTATACCTGTGTTCACTGTATTTGTGTAGGGAAATGTATCTATATGTGTCAAAACTTAACTGGATGGAATAAACTACTTTGCATCTGGAGACTTCGTAGAAACAGGACTCATTTAAAGTGCATCCTAAAATAAACCTCCTACTTGGCAAATAATATTATGTACAAATTAAAGGCCTCAGATATACAGAGTAGCAAGAATTAATGGCCATTTTTCTATCCTAATTAGAATAATTTATAATATACAGTACATCCTGTCAGGTACAATGTGCTGACATCTTTACATGAAAGGACAAAAAGAGTAATACATAACAATAAACTCTCAGGACAGCATCAATTAACACTGCCAGACTAAGCAGTTCTTTTTACTTATCTTACTAGAATGGCTTATTTAATAAACAAAACAAGACTTCTCAAGAGGATTGTAATGTCATTAGTTCTATTCTTCCTTTAACCTCCTATGCTGAATAGGGCTTTTTTTTTTCTCATGGTTAGATGTACCTGTCAGAAATGTGACATGTATTTTCTCATCCTGATACTTTATGTCCTTCAATGATGATTCTCCTAGGCACCCTCAGTGGCATTCAAATAGGACCTTGGAGTATGGCACCCTCTCTTTCCCCTCCTTTGTGCTTTTTTTAACATGCTTTTTTAACTCTTCATTTTTTCACCTCTAGGGTTCTTTTTTTGCTACTTTTACTGAAATATTTTCACTCAGCCAATACTATTTAAATCTTGGCATGATCAAAGTCTACCAGAAGTACTTGGAAAAAGAACAAATTACCTTATCAATTATGTTTTTGTATAAAGACCTGAAAGGAAAAAATAAAAAATGGAATAAACTTGGCAATACATCTGCACACATAAAAAACATCAGCCATTTTATAACACCATTTCCTTCATAATTTCCAAAGCAGAATAGACGACTCAAAATTTGAAGTTTTTGGATGAATCTAAGCAGGTGTATGGGAAGAATACAAAGAGAGGGCTAGGGAGCACCGTGAGGCATAAGGAAAGTGGCTTCTCATATCTCACAATGCCCTGGGATTTCAGTCAAGAAGAAAAAAAAAATTTCTAAAATATTATTTGAAAGAAAGTTAAAAAAAAATGCTGAAAGGCTGAGTATTTCAGGAATTCTTCTGGGACATAAGACCATGCTTGAAGTCCTTGGTCAGTCTGGGAATACAGCATGTTCTGAAATGAGCTTTTGACTTTTTGTCTCAGCTTAGACACTCCACCTACATGTTATTATCTCATAAATATCCAACACTCAAATGATACCTGGCACAGTGCCCAAAAACTTGTGGAACTTTCTCAGAACTTCTCCATTAATATCCGTAGTTAATAAATTGTGTTTTGGGAAGACAAACAAATTATAGGATTTTTTCTTAAGGCAGGGTAAAAAAGTATGGCTAAATATTAATTGACATAGGATCTCTTATCCTGTCAACGTATGCACTAAAACATATGCAAAAATAACACGTGACAGGTTCTTAAAATACCCAGTGTTTTAGAATAAAGTTGGCACAGAGATGATGACTGGAACAATAATTACTACTCTTTCTTTTTCTCTGGTTAACAAATCACAGTTTAGGGCAGACCACAAGGTCTTGTCATCCCCTCTAACTTGACGACTTAAAGATAATAACAATTTTAGTGAAAACTTGTCTTTTGTTACCTGTGTCCTTGAGAGACAACAATATTTTATGTAACAGTGGACAGAAGAGTTTAAAAATCAACTATTTGTTACAGAGGAAGCAGCTGAAGAACAATGAAGTACTATAAACAGAAGTCTGAACAGAATATGACTCTGAAATATTCCCCACAACTAAATGCAAACCAAATGTATACCAAATCTAAAGAGCTCTCAAAATTCATTAAATCTTTGAAACTAAATTGAAGTTTATATTTCTTAGAGGAATGAAAGAAAGTTGTATCCAGTAAAAAGATTTTCAAAAAGTGAAGTTAGAAAGCGTTCATATTGAAAAAAAGAATCCTTACCAAGTTTAATTTTCTAGTAGCTTAACAGTATTCTTTTAATCTTGCACAAGAAAAAAAGATGGTAAAGATTTTACAAGCTTTTAATATTCTATTTTCACACATGAATCCTTTTTGTTTCTGCAGTTACCAAATTATTAAGCTTATCCTTTTAATCAAGAGTAAAGTGAAGATTTTTCTTTTCTATGTAAACAGTTTCACAAACAGGAAGTCTATGTCGATTAATGCCATCTGCAATTCTTTATCAGCCTGATAGTCAAAAAGAATTAACATTCTCCATTTTATTTTCTGATAAACCAAAAAAACGATCATTTGAAGCATTTTTGAGGAGGTCCTTACCTTTGAAGCCTCTTGCAGTTTCTTTTGCAATCTGTTGAAACAGGATATTTACCTGTTCAAAGAAGATAAGGTATTATTACTGGTATCTCAGAATACATACTGTAAGTAAACCACATTCATTAGTTAGTTAAATATACAGGGATTAATCTTAATTATGTTCCCCTCTGTATATTTCTCTGATTCTCATCAAGGAAGCTGCAGGGTTCACGAAACGTGATATGCCCTGAGAATTGTAAAAAGGTTGAAAGAAATTATCTCAATGTGATTTGAGTAGCTTCTAAGTGCTGACCTCTCACTTATTTTCCATTTATGGGCAAAACACCTTTATTAGTCTATTTCTGCTAACAACAAAATTTTCAACAATATCTGAAATCCAAATGACTATGCTTACAGAGAATTTTGTAGTCCAGCATTCTCTTGCATCTTTTTCCTTTCCTCTTCACCTTCTCTCTCTTGTTAGCACCTCTGATATAAGTTCTGATGGATCAAAGCCATTTTTTATTTCTCTAATTGAATATTGTCTTGCACAAAAGCATTCTGGCTCAGAAGTGTTATGACACTAAAGATATAAAAATAAATACTGTGCAATTTAGCATATGGTACTGTTGTATGGTGCATACAAAGACAAGAAAAACATTAACTAATTGCTTGTACTACCTATTTTGTAATCTATTTTAAGAAGTTCATTAAATTTTCTGCATCAAATAACTTATTCTGAACTTACAAGCTCAGGAAACACACAAAGAAACAAATCTGCTTCCAGAGCTGAAATCAACTTATTTTTCATTCTTTTCATGACTTCAGTGATCACAGAATACATATTTTGTAGAAATCTTGCCTTATTTCCTGTTAGGCTGTAGCATTTGGAGGCATATCCCAACAGAGTGGAAGTCTCATAAATGCAGCCTTCTGATAAGAGCACATCAAATTTACTGTCTCACTTCAGTGCATCTGTTGTTTTTCATTTCTTTTCATCACTTTAAAAAGTACTGTAATGATAACTGAAACTTTCCTTCTGCCTTCAATGTGAAAACATGAAATAATGCCCCCAAGATTGCATATGCAGATGATAGCAGTGTCTCACTCTCTTTCACGAGCAAAATTTTAAGAAAAAGTCTTTTGGTAAAAGGTATGTTTTTTCCATTTCTGCCATGGACAAAGTTTTTAGTGACAGTGTTTCCAGAAAAAAAAAAAAAAGAAAAAAAAGAAAAAAAAAGAAAAAAAAAGAATAAAAAAAAGTAGTTGAGTGGAAAAGTACAAGGACAGGTAAGGAAAAAAATTTATTTGTAAACATAAGGAATGAACTAAGTTTTTTTACTCTTTCCTACACTATTTACTGGACTTGCAAGAGCCTTCATATTTATGCTATAAAACAATTTTCAGCTAAATATCTTTCATATCTAAAACTTATTTCAAAAAATAAGTCACTCATCTTTAGCAAAGAGATTGTTACGTAGTAAAAAATGATTTATCTCTGTGAATAAAAATGGGGTAGAAACTACTACTCTTGTGTCAGTATGTCAGCCTTTATAATCTGAAACACTGAGAAATATAAGATAGATAAGCAAAAGGAGTTTAGTTTAATTTAGAACACTGTGTTATTGATTGGAATGTCATGCAAAGATACATTTCATTCCCACATCTGCTCAGAAAGTTTGAGTACCATATTTTGGCAGAAGGACATTCAGCATTAAAACCTGTTCATGACTTCATACAGTTCTGTCCCTTATCTTTGAAGGATTCATGACCTTAGGAACTACTATAAATTTTTACTGCAATAACATAATTTTCTGCTACTGAATATTCAAAAATAAACAGAAAATACTGAGCTGAAATTTCAGTTATGCACAAATTATGAAGACAAGTTTTAGAATTCTAGTTTGGGGTACAAGGGCCATTTTGAAAGAGATACCCATGTATTTCTAAATCAAGTATTTTTTTTGCCTGCAAACCTTAAAATACATGCAAACAAATATTTACCAAACAAAAGTAGAAATTTACAGATTATTCATATTTCATGACATTTAAAAATTTACTATTGAGAAAAAAATATGTGCTTGTTTATAGACTAGAATCAGTCATCTTTTACCCTTACAAATTCTCATTGTGTTAGCAATGATAATCTGAAATAGCTTCTGAGCACATAATTCCTTATTCTGGGGACTGCAGAACGCATAAATTGCTTATTTTGTGGATTGCAAGATGGGATAGCTACATACATTCTCAGTGGTAAGTAAAGATATTCTGTCCAAAGGGTTATGTGCTAAAATAATACATTGTAGTCCGAAGGATAAGAAAGAGAAAATCATATAAACATATGATGAAAAATAGCCTGGGAAATTCACACTGTTTTAGGCCATTCTCTTATTACAAAGGAAGAAAGTATTTTTAATAAAAGTTACCTCCTCTTTTTTATTCAGTTGCATACCTGAAGAACAATAAATTTCATTTATTTTCACCTGCTGTTTCTTTAACTATGTTTTACTGTCAGTGATGTTCTTCTATTTGGGGGTGTTGGAGTTGATTTTATAGCAAACAGAAAGGATATTTTTACTGTAAATATTGACTAATCTTTTGCCATTGTCACTGTAAGGAAATACGACTGTTCCAAACTTGAGCATATGTTTTTGATTGTATGGGCCTTTTCATCACACGAGCATATGCTACTAGGTAAATATAGAGCTGACACATCCTTGTAGTATCTAAAGTGATTAATAGCTATAATTATGGGTGGCAAACATCTATTCTAGCATTTCTCTTAGAAAAAGATGTTCACAAAACTGAGGCCAGAGTAGATCTGGAGATTGCTAAATTAAGTATGTTACCATGGTAGCCACTCACTGTACACTGTATCAGAGCACAGTGGGCAAAAAGACCTTTCTAAAACATTACCAACTTCTGTCTTTAAACATTTGGATGAGTTTTTGAAGTGTCATTTCAGAATGCGTTAATCTTTAATACTCCTGTCCAATACATTCATTTTACTTACTGTGGAATGCAAAGTCTTCTAATGTATTCTGGAATGCAGATTTCCTATCACGCCTCACTAAACACTGAGGAACTCAGGCTTCCCTACAAATGAAAGATAATCAGTTCTGTTTAATTGCAGTTTTTGAACTACAGCTACTACTTGAACTACTTGATGGGGGTTTTTTAACTGCTCATCTTCAGAGTGCATCCCAGGGTGGTCTGTTTGGGTAGGTGACTGTGAGACAGTAGACTCTGAACTCTGTCAGCATCTTTGCTTCAACATGTGTTTGATTATATGCACCTCTTCAACATACATACTGCAATTCTGACAGTTTATCAGTGATTCATAGAACCACAGAATGGGTTGGGTTGGAAGTGACCTCAAAGATCATTTAGTTCCAATTCCCCTGCCGTGGGCAGGGAAACCTCTCCCTAGACCAGGTTGCTGAGAGCCCCATCCAGCCTGGCCTTGAACACTTCCAGGGATGGAGCATCCACAGCTTCTCTGGGCAACCTGTTCCAGTGCCTCGCCACCCTCACAGTGAAGGATTTCTTCTTGGTATCTACTCTAAACCTGCCTTCTTTCAGTTTGAATCCATTCTCCCTTTTCCTGTCAGTACATGTGCTTGTAAAACTCCCTGCCCATCTTCCTTGTAAGCTCCCTTCAGATACTGAATCAATTTGTTTTCATTTTATTGCATTTTAAATTCTCTTTACTTTGAATCTATCAGAATAATTTATGCAAGTGGCAACATATCCTGAATTAAATGCCTATCCTGAGCCCCTAAAACATGCTCATTCTTCCATTTCTTTACACTTGTAATCAAAATAGGAAAAATATTACTGTTATCTTCAATTTATCCTTTGATTCTCAAATAAACCTTTATAATTTTGATCGCAGAATCACAGAAAGAGCAAGGTTGGAAAAGACCTTTGAGATCATCAAGTCTAACCAGTTATTTTATACTCATGGTAGAATTAAGTAGGAAAATCTGACTTAAGCGACTCAGAACTAGTAAGTATCAACCTGCTTCAGCAGCTGCCATCATAAAAATCCTTTTGAGACAGATCAAACATTAACCACTGTACTGAAAAGTTTGAATACATAAATGCAATTTTTGCTCTTACTTTTTCTGGTTTTCCCCAGGCTTTCTAAGTTTTCTGTCTTAAATGTTCTCAGTTACAACTGAAAAATTCCTGTATTACATAAGATATTATTCTAAACACGATTAGGTCTAGAATATATTTTTAAAATTAAAAATGTAATGAATAGCAATAGGTCAGATTATTATGACCTACAATCATAGACATCAGCCTTAGGCTCAGCAGAAGATCACTCACATTCAAAGTCCAGTAAGGTACTTACATCTGGAATGATCTTACTACTTCTCTAACATGAAGATTGGCAGTAAGCAGAGAAGAAAAGCTTTGAGGTTCATTTCTCTGACTGTCTAAATAGTCAGTCTCAGCTGATCTGTTAGGATCAAAGGTACATAACTCTCTTGCAGCCCTCAAGAGTCCTACAGTAATTTGCTTTGCATATGCTGAACTGCAAAATAATTCCTACTCTTTGCTTTGCCAATGTTACAGCCAAGATTCGTATGTGAGTGCACACACACCCTGAGTGACCCATAGTGGCATTAAAAGGGAACAAGTGAGAGAGCCGACCTTAAAAATTTGTAGTTTACACTATAGCATACAAGTAATTTAAAGATGATGAGAGTTAAGTAATTGTCAATAATTTAAAACAAATACAGTTTATCTTCATATTACTTTTAAAGAAATTTAAATCTTGACAATCAGTCACTTTTTATTTTTGAGAAGATTAGAAACACAACTGATAATAGGAGTACAAGCATCGTAATTTAGACCTACATAAAGTCTTTGATAATGTCTCAAATGATAGTCTTCATCTTAAACTGAAAGCAGGAAAGATGCAGGTTAAACATGGGAACAGATAAAGAACTGATTAAAGTAAAGTGATTAGAAAGTAAAGTGTTGAAAAGGGCCACAGGGGAGTCAGTTTTCAGATCTTCATTGCTTCTAATCTGCATAAATTACTAAAACAGAGAAACTAGCTGCAGAATTGCCAAATGCACTGATGACTTAAAACTGAAATGAAGTAGTAAGTGGAAAGAAAAAGAATTAAATGATAATTCCCCTTGGAAAATGGTTTACATATTAAAAGGAAAACAAAATTTAAGAATGATAAATATAACATACAAAGCATTGCCTGTTTCTCCTTAGAGAAGAACAAGAAGCCTACTTTTAAATACTACACAAACTTTAGGGAACTTTTCTGAACCTGTCTAGATTATTGAAAAACTAAGAGAATGACAAGCAATTCCCATATACTGCAGCTCGGGGGGCAGGGGGGAACAACTATCAGTTCAGAAAAAAACCTTATGATCTTAACACATGCAGTGGTACAATATGGTACAAAACTCATATTAAACGCCTTCCGATTTGAAATCTCAAACCAAAGAAAACACAAGAAAGCTCCACATCCCCTTGCACTAACAATACCAAAAAGCTACCAGAAAATGGAAAATATTTCCACTAAAGTTATTCTTGCCATCTTTGCCATCTCCTAGTTTTTCAACTCAAATAAAAATTAGTATCTTCTAGCTCCAATGAAAACATGGAAAAATAAAGCATGACTCAACGCATTGAAAAACATTTGTGGACATTATTATGGGCTTTTTTGTGTTTGGTTTTGCTTTTTTATTTGTTGGGGTTTTTTGGGGGGGCTTGTTTATTATTACTGGTCTTGTTCTCTTTTAGCTTACACACAGTAAACTAGTATAAAAATGTTGATGATGAGACTTACAAGAAAACATCTACCTCATGACTCAACGCATTGAAAAAACATTTGTGGACATTATTATGGGCTTTTTTGTGTTTGGTTTTGCTTTTTTATTTGCTGGGTTTTTTTGGGGGGGCTTGTTTATTATTACTGGTCTTGTTCTCTTTTAGCTTACACACAGTAAACTAGTATAAAAATGTTGAGGATGAGACTTACAAGAAAACATCTACCTATACATTACTGATAGCACAAATACTATAAACCAGTCATAGCCTAGTAAAAATGCATGAAACACTTAAACAATTAGAAAATACACATCAGAGATGATGAATGAAAAAGAGGTATCTCACAGGAAGCCAAATATGATGATGCCCACCATCACTGTAATTTGACCCATGCACTGAACTATAGAAATAGTGTTGTAATTATGTTATTTATATCCTTCTGAAGCCTTCAAAATCACAACTCGTATGTTAGAAATATAAGACAATGAAGAAAACATAAGCTTCAAAAATCTAAGTAACGGGTCATTACATTTTTTTTCTGTAACTGATATTCTCAAGTTGGTTCAGTATCATATCTTGCCTCCATCCATGTCTCTCTTGGTCTTAGGTTGTACAGAGACCTGTCAGAAGAAAAGAACTAAGTAACTGCAACAAAATGGCCGTACTCAAAAGAAGAAAACAAAGAAAACAGGAAGAAAAATTATGTGTAATACAGCCATATAATTACATGTACATATGGTTCTCCAGACAGCTGCATAAAGACAATGGAAGCATAAAGATTTATAGTGTTGGTGAAATTGCATTGCTGTGTCCATTTGAATGGTAGCTGAAGTGACAATTTTAAGTCCAGCACCTGCAAAGTATTTTCATACACTACACATAAGAAATTATGATCAAAAGATGCTTGTATCAGTGCACACAGCTAACACGGGGAATGAATTTGTATGCATGAAGAAATGGAGAGAAAGTCAGAGAAGGAAGTTTTTATTGACATACAGATGGTTTTTCAATATCTGGTTAACAAATTTAATATCTCTCTCTAAGTGCCTATCATTTTCGAAATAGCTGTAGTTTGACAGACAACTTGATATCAAATACAGAAGCTTTCTATATTTAATATTCCATTGCTAATACTTCCTGTGCTTTTTAAAGGTCATTAATGTTATTGATTACATTAATTTGAAAGCTGCTTGAATAACACTGAAAATTAATGTAAAATGAACATCTGTGTCAGTTGACAACAAACAAAATTGCTGTGCTCTTCAGACATGACTCCTGGGTGTTTTCCCCATTGTTCATTTCAGCATAGCAAGAGCAAAAGAGCCCAAACAGAAGTTCTCAATTATTTTTTGTATTTCAGAAAATAGAAAAAGTTGATAATTTTTCCTTCATTTTTATCAATGGCATCCAGCAACAAGACAGCTTCCTGGAGAATGCTAGGGACTGCCTAGCTTACAAAAGCAAGTCCATTCATTCTTTTTTTACTAATGCTAATTATAATAAACAAACAGTATGGTCTGATAACGAGTGGCTTAATAGATTTCATGAATCTGCTCTAGCATTTGCAATTTTTTACGAAGCTAAACATCGAGCAATTCTCTCTTCATTTAGAATTTGGCCTAGTGGTGAGAACTTACCTACAGACATAATTCTTTACTTTCTTTAATTAAAAACAAATGACCTCATGAGGCCATCCAAACCAAGACTCTCTTGTAAGACCATCTAGTGATATTCCTGGTGTTCAAGACAGAAGCAGAGAATTACTTTAAAGAACAGAGTTAAATGTAAAACTCACTATCTATGTGAATGTAGCTTTTAGAGGGAAAAAAAATTATAATGGAATTCCAGGTCACAAGTCTGGGCATTTCCCTTTATATACATTCTGACTCACAGGAAGAGAGTACATGCCTTAAACTTACATAGCTTCTTAATTGTATTTATGAACTTATAAAGTCTAGCTACTTAGTAGTGTCATATGTTTAAAGATACTAGTACAGCATCATATCACAGAATTACTGCACATAACTGTGGGGTTAATCATTATCCTATGGTAGAGGGGATAACCTGCACACATACAGCTATAATTAGGAGCAGTTAGACCTGTGAGTCTACTGACATCTACTCACGTAATTTAATCAGAAATATTCCATCAGCATTTATTTTATGATCTATTAAAGTAATGCATTTGTTGCTGCAAATAATTAAAAGCCCCTTATTCAAGAGCAAGGGGACATCCAAAACACAATAGTGTTGAATAAGCTGAAGTTTTCTAAAATGTTTTTTATCACAGGCAAGTTTCTGGTAAGAGATTTAAGACCAGAGCTTTAAGAATTATAAACTGCTGTGAGTGATTACTCTTGCATTGCAAGCTAAAAAATATAAAAGGAATATATAAATTCTTCGTCAGCATCAGCAAAATATTTATATACAGTGATTCTGTATGCTGAACTATGAAATGTCACAAGTTCTTGCATGAAATTTGCCATTTTATCTCTTTGGTTGAAATTACTATATGAAGATAAAAATATTTCTAGAAGTATTGAGTTTCTCTGGTCATCATCTGAACATTTTTTTAATCTGAAATTCTGTTCAGATTAACTGAACCTAAAATGACATAATTTCCTTAATGTTTTTGAAACTATGCCTTAGAAACAGCAATTGAATAGCCCTGGGAAAATCATAGGGAAAAAAAACTCCCGTCTTACATTATCCATGTATAGCAATGGATGGTAATCTCCCAATAATGAACAATTTGAAGAATTAAATCTTAAATCTTTTACTGTGAGAAAACCAAAACATGTAAGAGAGTTTTAAAGAGTTGATTTAAGACACATTTGGTGATCTCTTACAAACCTGTTGTTTAAAAGCATTTATTCGAGCTATTGGTATTAAAATTAAATTCAACTGAAAAAAATAAATTAATTAATGACAGTAATACTTGACCAGAATAACAAAATGGGCACAGAGAAACAGGTGAAGTGACACACACATTAGAAACAATTCAAACCAAACACACTTACATTTGAAACAGAAATTATTATTGTTCAAATCTAGGAAAATGCCCGATTTTGTTATTTGTTATTTGCTCAGAGACAGCATTAAGGCTCTCAGTTTCACCACATAAACTGATACTTTTCTGAACTCCTCTATGAATTTGGTAAATTGCAGAGCTCACAGCCTCCAGAGACATGTCTGCTGCCTCAGTTCAGAAAGTATTTCAAACATTTTTCAGCATGGGAACATCTGAGTATAAACATTTAGCAAAAGCTATACGTCCTGAATAGCAACGTATATTTAATTTCTCCACACACTAAGAGTAACTGTAATTTGAATCCTGGGCCAGTAAACAAAATCCAGCAGTTCCTCAGCAACTGATGGAACTGGCAGCATTTGGTTTTTCAGGCCAGACAAAAGAAGTTCTGTGAGCTACAAGCACAGGCCTTCCGCAACTGGCTCGCTCTGCTCTGAGTCCTGCCACAGCTCACGGAACATCCTCCCTCTGTATTATGGAGAATAAATAATAAAACTATGTTTTTTTTACCCAAACAATTTTTTTTAATGTCATTCACACTTCTTTTACCTAAACCTGAATCTTGTAAGAATCTATTCTTTCAGACCTCTACTCCTCTGCCAAGTTGCAGAATTTAGCTACCAGATTTGATGAGATTCAGGAGACTGTAGGAACCTGGCAATAATTTGAGAACACAAATAAGCCTTAGGAAACTATGAAGAAGAGAATCTGATGATAACTAATTGTAAAGTATCATTTTACTAAGCTGCATTAAATTGTTCCTTCTAGGCCAAGAAAATTATTCAAAAGTCTTGCAATATAGAGTACACTAAATTTAAAAAACTGAAAAGAGGCTTATTTTTGCATAGCAAATACATCAACTGAACGCCAGTAGCTATGGAAACTGAAACAAGGCATAATTTTTTTTCAGAAAATAAGAAATCAAACTTACACTGCCAGATTAACTCCAACAGTTACAAGATATCAAAGTACAACGCATGAATGGTTCAGCACCTTATCCACAAGTATTATTGTGGTTTTATTCCTGTGAGATCTGCATTCCTTGCAAGCTGCAACTAATTATAAATTGGCTGATACACCAATACTCTTAGGCTGTGTTAACATTTTGAATTTGTTTGCTCACCTTACCTTCTTTACTGCAAGTCCAGCTACTTTGAAAGAAACAAGTTTTGTCAACACTACAGTTGTAAGCTATTTTGCAATAAAGGCTATTCTATGCACATTAATAATACTGACAAGAACAGATGGCAATTATCGCTTTTAACAATTATTTTTTTTTCTGTTGGTATTAATTACGTGTGCTTAATTTCTGTTGTTATGTCCACTGGGCACCGACGTAAGGTGTTAAAAATCTGCCCAAATACTTTCATCTCATTGACAGCAGCAGAATTCTTATTAAAATTGAAACATTACTGTCCTTTTAATTAACTCATTAGGGATGCATAAAAATTCATCATTTTTGATAGCTATTTTTAATGCTTTTCTAATATTAAAGTGCTTTATAAACTGAACAGCATTATTTCTAAATGTATACTGAAAATATCATCTACTGTATTTAAAAAATAGAAATATGTATAAAATTAATGAAAGTATCAGTCCTATGAATTTGTAGAAAAATTCTCTACTGTTTCTTAGTGTGCTGAAAAATGTCTGTTTAGATTTCTTTGGGTAAAATTCCCGTCCACTAATTATCTAGGAATAGTACTCCTTCTTTTGTGTCTCTAGCAGAATGCTTATGTCCGAGTTAGGCAGCTAGGTGGTTCTCTTCTGCAGTTGTACTAGCAAGGGAAGAAAAAAATTCCTAAGTAATGTGGTCTGTAACAGCCAACACTCTTAGCAGGGAGCTGCTTAACCTTTGTCAAGAGATAACACCAAAACCAGCCTTAAACAAACAGCCTTCTCAACGGGGGCAGGCCTGCTTTCAGCTAAGCCTCATTGCCACAAGCTGTTCCAGTTCATCGTTTTCAAGCACTCAACCAATGATCTGAAGACGCATTAGGGATATTACAGACTTCAGAGCCATCCGTTCCCAAACCTGAATAGTAGCGTATAGTTTCAGTAGCGTGAAAGAAGACCCTGTCTGGATCTTTCTAAAGATAGAGGAAAAAGATACAGTGCTGATACAATTTATTCCGAGGCTAAATAAAAAGTGTCCCTGGAAGCACTGGCACATCAATTTTCCTAGACCAGTAGGTTAAATACACGGGCAGGATAAAAATCTCAGGATATTCCAGACACAGACATATTCGGCTTGATACTCCAGCAAAAACACTGACTCTAACTGCCTTGTATTCAGATTTTACAAATCCAGGCTAGAGTACAGACCAAACACATGAAACTAACTGAAGTCCTACCTATTCGGAAAATCTATGAACAAAACCTGACTTCAGGCCTTTATGTGAAATGACCAGACAGGAATCCAGCTACCTCTGAACATTTCAAGCATTAGTTTGTGGATTTTGAAACAAGGTTCTCTGGTTCCTTTACACAGAAGCTTACCAACTTTGGTGTACCCCTTGTTGTATCAGAGAGGAATTTACAGAGCACAGTTGTAATCTCATAGCTGGTGATCGTGTTGGAAACTATTTCAATGAAATCTGGTGAAAGTGTTGTAAGTTGATAAAGCACTCACTGGAGCAATGCTAGTTAGTTAAATATCTAGTTATTAAAACAAGGTTTCTGCTTTACAAGGTATATATTTTGGCCTTTTGTTCACTTTTTATCTTATTCTTAAATAAATCACTGATGGATGTTCCTAACCTAGGAAATATTTGTTAATCTTACTTTGATGAAGGTAAAGAATTTTTGCATTAGAGTCTTCTAGTACGCTAATTCTGGTGCTAGTTTAACAAAATGGGGTGTGTAAAAATTAAAATTACATCTTTAAGATTTGGTGAAAACGTAAGATGTTTAAATAACAAGATTAATTATTCACTTCTCAGAGAAAAAAAAAAAGAAAAAAAAAGGGGGGGTTTACTCAAAAATTGCTTTAAAAACCCTGTTAAAATAATATGACAGTATTACATGCTGGGTTGACCCTGGCTAGATGCCTGCTTCTGCACGGACCCTGGAACCTGCCAAGGTGTTGCTCCCACATAAACTCACTCCTGTCTACATCTGAAATTGCAGAGGGTTTTTTCCACTTTCCTCACTCTATTATCACAGAGGTGCTAACGATGCTGCTGATGGGCTCAGCTCTGTCCAGCAGCAGAGCCATGTTGGTGCTGGCTGACATTGTCTCCACTGAACAATGCAGAAGATTCTGTCAGCTTCTCTTACAAGCCCCTCACCAAATACTTGCTGTGCAAACCCATGAAATTATAGCTCACAGTCTACCAGAACATAGAAAACGCTTGGTGCATTCAAACAAATAAAACTAAAGAACCCGAATTAAACTTTATGATCCTTAAAATTATTCCTGTCTTACAAGAAGATTTGTTCTTGTTTTTATTTTTAAGCACAGCAACTCATTTTTAATTCCATGAGGATTCAGAACAGTTGATACTGTTTATCATAAATGTTTCAGGAACAAGTTTAGTAACTTGAATAACCATCTTGGCAATATATCACCAAGCACTATTTTGGAGATTTCAAATTTAAAGCAAATCTATTTTAAAAAATCCTCTTATGGTATTCCCTCCCTATTGCTCATATTGGGACTCAGAAATTATCATCTGTTACAGCAGTGGCAGATGATCAGTCTGAACTGAAGATCAATCTTTTGAAGAGTGGATCATATGCCTGTGCTTAGAAATTACAGGTATCAACTAACAGAACACTCTCAACACACAAAATTACTGAAAATAAAGTACTTGCTTCAAACAGAAACTGGGGAAACATTATTATTCAAGTCCAAATAATAAATAAAAATAAATTTAAATATGTGCATACACATATACCCATACATAAGTACATATACAAACAGGCCTAAACTAAATGAGTTATTTTTACAGCATTTGTAAACAAAAAGATCTTTCTTAAAATATAATTTGAAATAATTCAAGAAAAAGGACTTCTGTCATCATAAACAATTACAACCTAAACAATTGTTCTGCATCTGAACTTGTATCACATACTTATTTTTAATACTGTTGTAGGTCTCGGGGGAAAAAAAACCCAGAAAATCTTTCATTTCTCTATTAATTATTTTTTACAGATGCTGAGGTCAGCTAATGATTCATAGGCTGTATTTCAAGGCAAGATAACAAAGACAAATTCTTTGCCACAGCTGGGAGACTGTTGCTATGACTGCTGAGTTATCATCAAATGGCTGGCTTCCACCTGGTTAAATTGGTTCTCTTCAAATTGTGTAGGATAGTTGTGCAGGATTCTAAATAAATATAAGAGAGGCTTGAACTGCCTGGTAAAGTAGCATTGGAAATATCTTCCGTGATGCTCTCAAGTAGACAATCTAACATCCTTAAAATTTTGAGCTACTGAGAGGACTTCATGAAGTTATCTTAAACCTCATGGATTCAGGAGACTCAGTGTGCCATTCTATCAAGAATTTTTCTTGCACAATGCAATTCTTCACTCCAAAGATTTAGTGTGATAGTATATATCAGTTTTAATATGATTCTCAAAATACATCTAGGGTATAAAGCTAATCATTCTCACCCTATTAATGCTTTGGCTAATTTGATTCAATGTGATTTCACACTCTTTCTTGTGGCTGCATGTAACCTTTACAGCGTTTTCTGACACTGATTGAATGTTTATGGAAGGCAAAGTAGACTAACTGGAAAAGCATCCAACCTCTATTTCAGATCTACTTCACAGCAGTCATAACATGCTAAAATAAAAGGGTGATAGTCAGAGCAGTACAAACAATTCAGTAAATGCTAGGCAGGTACTTAGGAATTCATTTTTTTAGGCTGCAAGATCTTCTCTTTTAAGAAAAAAATAAGTTAATATGTAGAAATAAAATTGTAAAATCACAGTCTTCTAATTCATAAAATGAGAAAATATTGAGGTCAGCTATTGTAACATTTTCAGAAATTGAAAGATTTTTAATGTTTTCCAGTGAGCAGATATGATCTCCTCACTGAAAGTTATTTTTGCTTTCACCTTATCCTGGAGTTGAGTGAAAAACTGGTCTAATATACCGAAAGAAGTTTACTGATATCTTAAATTCACTAAGCAGCAATGTATTCAAGGGAGAGTACAAATGCAGCATGGCAGTCTATACTGCTTCTAGCACAGGCCAGATATTTAGAAGTTAGTGATCTTAGTACATAAGCCAGAATAAACAAGACCATCAAAAGACCTTGCAGGTAATTGGAATTGGAAATTAAATGCCTATTATTTTGTCGGAGAAGGTATGCATGAATAGCTTAAAGTACAATGAGAAACTTGGCACCGACAGTTGCTTTCAGAAATGCAATTCATGAAGCAAGCCATGTTGATTGACAGAACATCCCTTTGCAGAGGATACAGAAATGGGCACTGGTATGCAGGTCAGAAGTGGTGAGCCATTGCTTTTGTATCACCCTTTTTTTCCCCCCTTCTTTGCTTCCCATCATTTATTAAATTATATTTATCTTGACCCACTAATATTTCTCACTTTTGCCTTTCCAGTTCTCTTCTCAAACTGCTGGAATAAGTGAGCAGCTGGTGGGCTCCTAGCTCGATGACAGAGTCAACACATCACAACTTCACAACAGTAAAACCATTTCAGCTTAAATTAGTCATGTAATAGAAAAACAATTACGAAGTTAACGTATGATTTGAATAAAAAACAGCCAAGAAACCCAGATGTCAGTAGGTTTGGTTGATTTGAGCACTTCTTTCTGAAAGGACATTTTCAGAAAGAATGACTTGTGCTGCTATTGGAATGCCCAAAGTACTGCTCTTCCTCACCGACACCATTACGAAAGAATTTTGCCACTGCCAGAATCTGAAGCATGAGTTCCCAAATCATAAGGTTTGACTTGAGAGATGCTATGCAGATAGATGATGTAGGCAATGATGGTCTCAATCTTTCATTCATATTTGATAACAAGAGTAATCTATTATTCTAAAAGCCACATTTGTAGTCATAATCTCATTGCTATTAGGCAGTTTTGCATCCTGTGCAGCTATTCCATGTAGAAATATTAAATCACTTTACACAACTGATGACAACTACCCCAAAAGCAATTACATGGGAAAATATCGATGGGTAATCCTGAGTATAATTTTTTTTAATCTTCAAATATAAGAAGTGCACAGAGGTAGGCAATATTGCACCTGAGACTGTCTAGCATTAAGGAGCTTATCCAGAATTACTACCTCTACAATATGAATGTCTTTTGTCTCATAGAAAGATGCATTTCTATTCTCTCAACGTTGATCCAGCTGAATCAGTGGAATCAGGTGGTGCCTGATAAACAGTGCTCAAAAAGAATAAGCCTGACAGGATATATTAGTTCAATTAACTACATGGAAAATGAAGTTTGCATTTTTCTCCAGGAATGAGGCCTTCTATACAGCCTAAATCTGCCAGATAGTTTTTTTGCAAACAAGGCCCTTTTGAGAAGTGCTCTACGGGATATGTAGTCTCTAACTGAAGGGATGGGACCAGCAGTTGGTTTCCATGATGCCAGTTGCTCTCCTGGCTCCTTTCCCTTACAGCACAGATGACTGTACAAAGACACCAGAGGGGACGGACACAGAGAAACTCAGTGACGCACACAATCCCTACGGATCACCCGCGCTCCTCCTCAGCTTCGCTAGGTTACGAGATAACAGGAGTGCTGAAAGAGTGGAGAAGAAACTGACACAAGGCACAGAGAGATGGCGAGATTTGTAAAGCACGTGGGGAAGGTAGTGAGCTAAGAGATGAAGAGGCATGGCCGAAGCCAGTTGCTTCTCTTACACTTGTGTGTATAGTGTCCTGTAACAGGGTCCCGATCAAGGAGCTGACCAGAAGTCACAAATCACACTGATACAGCTTCATGGCAGACTCAGTTTATTTCGTCACAGCTCTGTCTTTTATACCGATAAGGATAGTTTACATTTTTTCACTGTAGAACACTCTACCTAACTGGTCTCATTTCTTCGACTTGTATCTAAACTTTTATACTATTGGTATAAATCCAAACAAAGAGGAAAGAGTTCAGGCTTCTCCTACCCTCATGACTCCGTCCTTTCAAAGTGACTGCAAGGCACAGGGCCCTGCAGGCCTCTGTAAAGGCATGTGAGCACAACCCTGGGTTGTCCAAACTCTCCAGGGGCAGCCCGTGCCCCTTGTCAATAAAAAATTCTTCTACAGTGTCAGAGCAAACCAATGACAGCAACACGTGCTTGAAGTGCACCCAGTTTCTTCTAGGACTTCTGCAGCTCCTCTGTGCTCTTACTGTGTTATTTGGAAATAACTGCACAGATAAAAGTTGTGAAAAATACGTCTGCAATCTCAGTGCCTTAAGCTGCCATCCTTTTTTTAAAGGTTTTATTAATTATTATGGAAAATCTGATTATTTGGAGTTCACATAGCACATCAAGTGTTATATTACAGTACCACACAGGAGAATGACCTTCCCCTAACTTAATTTTTCATAAATTTTATGTAAAATATGTAACATTTACACCTGTGGGCTTGCAGATAATGGTGACCTGATATATTTCTGAATGACAGAAATATTATTAGAAATATTAATATAAGTTAGCCCAATGTTAAGTCTTGAACTTAAATCTTCAGTACAGCAGTTGAATTATTTTAACCTAAATTAAAAATTGGCACTCATAAAAAAAAGCTGTTGAAACAGAAAAAAATATAATGTAGTGCACAAAATATGGAAAAAAATCATAGGACATTTTGAAACAAACTATAACGACTGAAGTCCTGGTACTGAGAAAATTGGCTAGAGAAAATGCCTAACTATTCAATTTAAAGTAATATATTGAAAAATAAGGCTTCTGTTAGTAAAGGACAGGTAC
This sequence comes from Phainopepla nitens, assembly GCA_013400175.1. Taxonomy (NCBI): domain Eukaryota; kingdom Metazoa; phylum Chordata; class Aves; order Passeriformes; family Bombycillidae; genus Phainopepla; species Phainopepla nitens. The sequence goes on along the minus strand of VXBQ01004573.1, from coordinate 1,038,682 downwards.
GGGGAAGAGGGTTATTAATTTTTTAAGTTAATACCATCCTACAGTAATTGCTGTAATGTAATTTCATTCATCATTTTCTGATACAGCAAAGCTCTAGTAGTCTTAAGATAAACAGATAATTTAGGATAATATATGATTCATTAAGGTAAACATGATATTTCTTGGGCTCTGTGCTGCTGAAGGATTGTTTTCTGCCTGTTGTCTAACAGTGGAAGACAGAACCACTGTCTTCCTGGAAGGCAATGAATTCAGAATTCTAGACTTTGTCATGGGTAGTATTCTGAGGTAAGTAATGATGATAACAAATGGAAAAATTTTACTGAGGAAAATAAATTAAAAAATATATGTTTATGATATTGATTATGTAAAAAATGGCTCAGAGTTTCTTCCTTCCTAATCTGGGGATTAGTCATTTAAAAAATTCAAAACCTGTATTTAAAAATTACCTTCACTGTGTCTGGCATGACATCACCACTTGAATACCAAAAGGAATGTGAGTGAAAGTTTTGAGACGATTTGTCCATTTTTAAATGAATTTCACCGGCCATCCTTCCTTTCAAAATGTAGTTACACAATACAGATCAGATGTCCAGCATGAATTACCAGAGAAAATACATCACTTGCATTCACATGTCTATTCACTACTTCAGCAACACAGCACAAAGCTTTCCTTTCCCAAATTCCCTTATTCAAAACCCCTTTATGCAGACAAATCTAAAAAAATATTAATCCCATTAGAAAATATTTTCTGTTGTCCATCAAACCAAGATATTTTTCCTACAAAATTTCAGTTTTGTCTGGTAAGAAATTTAGAAAATTAGTGCATACAGCAGACGCAGGATGGAACTCACTTAAAAGCAGAGCTCTCCTGAACCAAACTGAAGGATTACTGAAGTACTTCCAGGCTAACTACAGGTATGTTATGGAATAGCACCTCAAAATTAAAGTCTTAGAAGTCACTAGTGCATTAAAAAAGCACTGTATATTTGGAGATAGCATGCCAAAGGCTTGCTTATAAATAGCTGCAAATAAAAAGCTATTAAAAAAAATTCAGTTACATCTTTTTTTCAGTATTGAAGAAACAAAAAATTATTTTTTAAATGTCACATCATATTACTCTTTGTACTATATCAGCCTCTTTGGTTATATTTTCAGGATCTTTATTTGAAACTGACCAATATACATTTACATGTTTTTTTAATATGATAAAGGGTAAGTTTACATTTTTTTTATATTTTTCAACAAAATGCTATTGTACTCACTGTGATAGATGTAAATTTCTTCTCCAATAAGTATTGATTAGAATATTATATTTGTGAAATCATATTTTGGGATTCTCTTAGTTTTCTATTGACTGTGGAAAACAACTAGCACACAAAGACGACAAAAAAAATCTAACATAAAGAAGATTGTGAGAAGTAAATTTTGATATTAAAATGTTTTCATCCTTTGGAAGAAATGTTTTAAACCAGTCCTTTTTAGTAGTATGATCTTTCTGAAATCAGTGGCCTCACACTGACAGTAAAATAAATCCAGGTCCTCACGTACACAAAAAATTTCCTCAGTCACAGAAAGGACTCAAATGTACGAGTCAGTCTTTTTAGCATTCGGCTAAAGTTACACACTAAAAACTTCAGCAAGCAACAACAACACCATATTTTTCTTCCTCTTTCTAGTCCTATGACAATTTTTATTCGCAATTTCTTCTAATGACCATGGATGAGGGGGTGTAAATAAAGGAAATGCCACACAGCATGCATTTTGGATGCATTCATGCTTCTTATTCAATATCTATGTCCTTGACACAGGCACCTGTTATCAGCACTGTTATAAGAACAGTTAGAATCTAGGCTGCTTCCAAAGCATGTGGTGTTTGCTGAAATATGAATAAGAAAAAAACAAAACGACAAGCAGAACTTTGAAATATCTTGATGCTGGTGAATTTAATGGAAACGAATTCTGTACATAAAGAAACTCATGTTATTACTGCTTTTGCTTTAAATTGTATTAAATGGGTTTACACGTGTTTAATTTATTAAAACAAACCAAAACAACCCTTGTATGCTAATTTCAAGTACTCACATGAAACAAACCCACTAATTTGAGAATATGCCCTTGCAAATGTACACCTAAGTTAACAGTCATTCCCATATAGTTGTCCTTCCATTCAAGGAAACGTGTGGTGTTTTATGCATTTCATTCTATTGGCTCAGCACCACACAGTTCTGTGAAAAGAACTCATTTGTACTGCACACATCACTCTACTATCACTAGAGTAAAAAAGGCATGCCAATAACTAGAAATTCTTTAAGACTGCCCAGAGGGTATCTGAGGATATCTCAATTATTATCTTGCTAAACCTTAAATACATGCTATACAATAAAAGGAAATTTTTATTTAGTTTAACATTCCTTATTTCAAGACAGCTTTGCTTTTTCAGTAGATATGTTAAATTTTAATATAAAAACCATCAGATTAAAAGTATCAAGTACCACTGGTTGAAGAAAAATTGTCCACAGCAGCCTGATAAGGTCAGAATGATAGGGCTCCTCTTATTTCTGACTATCAGCCTGTAGCCTGCAGATATTTCCTAATGAAACTTTAAGATAAGGTAGAAATTTCCAAGCTGTCAAAAACTGCAAGTGAAACAGAAATAAAATATAGATGTGGTTAATGTACACAATGAATGATGCACAAGCACTGCCATGGAAAAGCTAGAAAACTTTAATGTAAAACAAAGCCAGGGTAACAACAGTCCTGTATACTAAACAAGCATATTCTCCTACCTTTTGGAACATTAGAAATTTATATTTGAAAGATACTTTGTCCACCAGGATACCATATATAAATTTTTCATGGCCCAAAGTACCCACTCAGAAGCAATTCAAATTGTTAGAATGTGTTCCTTCTCTTTTTCAATTGTCCATGAAATGTTTGATATTCCCCAAAGTGTTCCCTATTCAGAATTATTTGGCAAACAATTCATTTAAATCCATTTCATCTGTGTGCTACTTAGAAGCTCTTTGTTGCAACTGTCAATTTGAGTGCTCACTATTTGAAAACTGGTACTTCCACATTTACAGCATTTCACAATGTGTTGCTGTTTTCTAAACAGGATTCACAGGTTGATGAAGGACAAAATCAAATGAAGTGCCTTAGAGCATTGTCAACTTGAATTTAATTCCAATCACACCTGGTTAACCTTTGTAAAAACCAGTTTCTTTTTCAAAATAGACAGGCTGATGACTAATATGTCCCAGTCATAGAGCCCAGTAGGCTCTTTTCCATGTCAAATAGGTGTGCTGACGAAGGATCCAAATATTGTTAACATCCATACTTTAATACACATCTGACATAGGAAAAAAAGTTTTTCCCAAGCAAGTGGACTAAGATTAAAGGAAATTGGCTTCAAGATTTAATTTAATATTTTCATTGCTCGAAGTTTTTACTTTTTGCTCTTAAAACATTCACTTCAAATGCACTATAATTTATATTATTTAGGGGCTTACAAAACAACCACATTAATGGTAACATGTAAATTCTTCTTCTTGTTTAAGTTAATGATCACCTCTTTTTTTTGCAAGGGGAAAAAAATCCCAATTTTAATGCACTGTTTCCCAACATTTTTTTTTCTTATATAAAATAGGCCTTCTGTCAATACGAAACTATTTATTTTCATAGAAAGAAGAACTGAAAGCAGTAATTTATCTTGCCAAAAAACATATCTAAGACATATTAAAGATGTTCAGTAAATTCTTGTTAAAATATTTAGAAACTTTAGCTGAGCTGCCACAAGATGTAGCTGAAAATATTATTGAGTTTGATGCCACTTTTAGACACCACTTCATATGAAACTGGTGTCACTAAAAACCAGGCCAAGAGCAAGCAGGGGATGTTCGGAGCCTTTAACAGAATTCAAAAACTGGTTATATACAGCCTGATTTTATAAGGAGAAATGACACCTTTTAATGACAGCATTTCATAATAACAATAAATCTTTCATCTACAATTAACTTGCACTTTTCACTACTATAACAATATTAGAACAAAGCTTTCAAAAATGCAGATATTTTCAAACTGGTGAGAGAGAACAAACTTTCAAGGAACCACATGTAGCTTGAACTACAGATGAAAAACATGAACATCAGATATTCTAAAAAGACTAATGGCACTCACAAGGTGCAGTAGCTACTTGGTGCACAAGCTATGCAGAATGAAACATATTTGCTTATGGTTCTCACAAAATTATCAGTGATGGAACACAAAATTATGAGCTGAGCTTTATTAATGTCAAAGCAATATCTGTACATCTGGCTGCAGAAAGAATGTTGAGTCTATGCCCTGAACACTGGTAGGTCATATAGCAATATGCCTCCTGGGAAAAATGTCAGTGGTCCCTGAGGATGTTCAGTTCCAAGTTATGCACTGCTCTCTTCTACAGAGGAGAACTGAGTACACAAACGAGGTTTATTAGAGCGTACGTCGTAGCTGCAATTTCTGCTCTCCACAGTTAAAGAAAGAGGTCAGATCACTTAGATAAAGGAGCTCTCAACAAGGGGAAGAATAAAAGGAAGTGTACATAATGCATATACAATTTTTGAACATGTACTCATATTTAAAAGATGTGCATATGTATGTAAATATTTGTATATGAGTATATACATGTATACATACATAGGAAATGTTTGGTGGACTATTCTTGTCAAAAGTTGGGTTAAGGAACGTGTAATCCTGAAATATTAGTCTTAGAGTAACAGCATAATTCACTATGTTGTGAGTTTGAAAAGGGTGAAGGCAAAGGTTTGGAGTAAACACAGAGGACTGCAACTAGCACCTCATTATTAAAATCAGTATTGGACGATAAACTTTCTCCAGCAATCAAAAACTGTGGTGGTATCTAAAAACTAACTAGTCCTCATTGATGTGGGGCAGTAAAGAAGGAATGTAAACCAAAAATAATTTGAATATATATATTATATATATTTCAGCTGGTTTCAGGGCTGATATTGGTGAGCCAGAATTTTCAGTAAATTCTTGTACCAGCTTTTGAGAAAAAAGAACTACACAACTCTGCCTAAAGCTCTTCACTAAAGCTCCTCTAGGTTAAATGGTTTGGGACCCCTATTTTTGCAGTGTAGGCATACCCCTAGTTGTTTGGGAGCAACAAACAGATGGTTTGAAAGAGAGATTTATTAACTGTCTGAGATCTAAATTAATTTTAGGTTGAGATTAGAGTCTAACAAGGTAATTTGGGATTGTCCTTCTGGCAGGTGTTCATTGCTAGCACTTTTCCCACAGAAACCAGTTCCTTAATAACCCAGAGTTCCAAATGGAGGAAAGGGAAGGCTCCGAAGAAAGCTGAGAATATTTTGTCAGTTTTCTGCCCACTGACAGTGAAGAAGTATCCCTTTGATAATATCCATTTAAGCTTTACATGAGAGGGGAATGTTTACACATTCTTTTTTTTTTCTTTTTTTTTTTTTTTTTTTTTAATATCTCCCACAAGCAAGATGTAGTGCTTTGGAGCCCCACTAATAAGCTGGGGCTGGATGGGAGGCCAGGTAGTAGCTCACCCTAACACTACAATGATTGGAGAAAGAATGGATCACTTGCACTGGTTTAACAGCTCAATACAATTCCAAAATGAATTCAAGTTTCCCCTCTTTTGTTTTAATTTCATGTTATGATAAAGAGTTGCCTTGAGGCAGAGCAACATCAGTTTCATAAAAAGCATTTCAAAGAACGGTTTGCCACTTTTATCTCCTGGGTTGTGAGAAATGAGCGCCAATAGTAATTTCTTCCCCCAAAGCTGTTAATTATACTATAAGTTTCTCCTCTCAGCAAAATAGAAGCTTTGGAAAGTGTTTTATAAATTCTGCAACAGAAACAGCAATTGATACTTTCAAAAGGAGTAGATACGGTTACTTTCAGGGTATGAAATCTTTTAAAAATGTTATCCATTCTTTTTTATTAATTTGCATAACTACATTATAATAAAAAAACCTCTTTTTAGATAAGTACTATGAATTTAGTAAATGCAACTGTTGTTTACATCTTTTGTGTTCAGTTCTTGTAGTGGAGATACTTGTCTAAAGTAAGTATGCAGTACTGATTTACAAGATGTAAGCATTATCTTTGCATTTGCTAATGCAGAAATATCAGCAATAGCAAAATATAGGGATATGACACTGGTTTAATGTCTCAGCTAAGCTAAATTTGTTCAATATGTGGGGCAGTCATGAATCAAATGCAATTGATGAGCAACTGGGAATATTAGCTACTAAAATTAGAAATATTTTTTTTTTTTACAGAAGATGTTTTATGATATAAGCTTATCCCAGAAGTGATTTTTGCAGCAAAGCAATTTCTTTTCTCCAGTTTAAATTATGACGTTTCTTTAAATACTACATATTTTAAAGCTACAATAATCCCGCCACGCTTTGATATAACATGAATTATTGCAAAAAAAAGCTTTGTTTTTTACAGCACAAAAATCCTACAACCCAAATATTCTCATTTTTAGGGTTTTTTCTTTTTTAGTGGCCATGATTTTTTCATTACCTAGATAGAGCGCTGAGTTTGCAGGATAAGACATGGAGTACTTTTTCAGAGCATTTATCAAAAACATCTATGAAACAGACTCAAGAAATGAGTCTCACTTCCTTTGTGGACTGTGGGTTATTACTACTTCCAAGTACTTGCTACTGAGACCACAGAGCAAGCTGGCTTGCAAAACAGTGCTTACATAAAAGTCAGCCCCGCAAAGGTACACAGCATCCTGTAGAAAATCCTTACTACGTTACTTTTCTCATGAGAAAAGTTGACAAGATGAGTATTTTAAGCAGGAAGGTATTTTAAAAGGAGGACTGGAGAAATTGGATAGACTGAGAGGGAAGAGAGGACTGGTGGGGGAAGGTTAGAGGGGCAAGAAAACACTGGAGGATGGCTGAAACAAAATACTCTCATGCCTGTTTGCTCCCACTTTGATTCCTCAATTACCCCTTACTTCAACTCTATTCCACATACAGGTGAAATGGTAGTGAATTGAAGATCAATTGCAAATGTCACACTTCAAAACTGAAGAACCATCACAAGCCAAGAGAAATCTCATAAAATCTTACCACTATAGGAGGTTTAGTGGATTTCTTTAGAGGATAGAAAACCTATTTGCTCCAAAAGTCCTTCCAAAGAACATGATTTAGAAGAGGAATAGCAAACAATGGAAAGGACACTGATAGTTCAGAGGAAAATATTTTGCTTTTTTCCAGCACCTAGGAGGAGGGCAGCTAATGGGGGAAGCATGGTTCTCTTTTGAAGACTCAGAAAAAGGGGGAAACTGTAGAGAGTGGGAACCCTTTTCTAAAACTTAGGGTACACTAGTGCCTGTTGAGTTTTCCTAAATACTTACATGGAAATAGTTAGTAAATACATTGATATATTAAATATGAGTGAAGAAAACAGTGTTGTGACTCATATCACCTAAAGTTAACTGAAGTAGTAGGGCTTTGTAAGTAATGTGTCTACCTTTATAAAATACAGGTAGAAGTCAGAACAGTAAAAATGTAAAACAAAGGAAACTTTTTATTGGGAGAAAAAACCTGTTCATTTTCAAAAAAGTTTCAATGCTCTTATAATATTTAGCAACAGTCACTGAGATTGGATAGTAATGATTTTATAAAAGTAAGTTATATTAGGAGAAAAGGAATGTGGTTACTGACTTCAGGTCTATATCTTTAAGCAGGTGAAAATAATCTCATCACCAAAAGAAAAGTATCTGATGATAAAATTTTTATTTATAGCAGTTAACGAGTTCTAAGGTCATGATCTTGATTTAAATTCTGTGAGTGACAGGATAATAGTAATTCTTTTTGCACTAAATGGATACCTAAACGTTTTGCATCTAGAGTATTATGTTCTTCCTCAGCCAAAATTAGTTATGTAGTTTTATTTAAAATAGAATTCATATTAAAGTAGTTAAGTTTATCATTTCTTAACCAAAAAAAAATTAAAATATACTTTGATACCCTTCATATAAATATATCAAAATACTGTATAGGGTTTTTATTTGGCTTTAAAGCACTTCTAAGAGATAGTCAGACATTCTATCTGTAATGTTAGTCTGAACTACATTGAAAGACAGGGAAACTATGACTTGTTCCTGTCATGCTGTGACACATGGAACTATGACTTGTTCTTGGCATGCTATTGACCAAGAAAAAGCTTCAAATTTCTTATCATCCAATATCCAACTGTAATCTGTTTTTTCTGTTGTCCCTTCACATGAACTTGAAGTTTACCTGTTTCTTACAACTCATATGGAAGCAAGAGAAAATGACCAAAATAAAAACCAGAAATAAGACAGTTAAAGCTTATATAGGAAATGTTAACTATTTTTTTTTTCACTTTTATGACTCTATTTGCAGTCCAATGAGAAACTCAAGAGTTACATGCTATATTCACAGGGAAGTAAGAACTATTATATAACAGCAGTTTTTGGTGTCAGGAGAGATAGAGATAACCAGCTAGAAATAACTGCAAGATATATTACAATATCTCTAATTAATTACAGTAAAATGTAGGACTGATATATGCAGCAACAGTAGCACAAAACACAAGTGCTTTTCATTATAAAAAAATATTTAATGAGAAAAAGTCTGCATCGTTTTTAGGAAACTGAGATTGGGAAGATGAGAACTGCAGTCCAGCAGAAGGGCATTTTCTATTTCAGACTAGGGGGAATTTTCCTCCAATCCCTTTCCCTACTATGGAACATTGCTGCCATGGAGATTTTATGGAAGCAGAAAGCCCAGGGTGATGGTAACTCACGGAACAGGTAGGCTGCCATGAGAAAAAAAATCCCAAAAACCAAAAGGGCAGCAAGATGCAGAAATCCTCCATGTATTAGGGAAAGCTTCAGTATTGCAAGAAGTGTAAGCCTTTCTGCGGGAACTTGGTGCTCCCATGGAACTTTTCCAAACAATTTCACTCCTAATCTTTGATGTTTACGGAAGAATGGCCATTTTTTTTGACATCATTTTTAACATAAGCTAAACGAATGCAAAATGCAAATTCAGGTGTTTGTTTAACAGCAAATTATTACATACAGTAAGGAAAGATCACACTTTTACAACCCTTGCATCGGGTACCTCTTGTTCCAGTATTTGGCAACCTGCAGAATTCTTGACTCCCACTTTCAAAAAATCTATTTTCCAGTTTGTTTCCCATTTCTGGTTGCATTTCTCTAAAGAGAATAGCTAAGTAGCCAATTCTTTCATATATTTCTTTTTGCTTCATCTGTGAAGAAGTCAGATTTATTTAGTCTCCTCAAACCTTCCTTAGTTATTTAGAAGGAGTTCTGCACCTGCAGATAATAATATTTCTGGAAGTGTAAGTAGGGAAGACTAAGTGCCATTTACTGTACTCAACTATTAATGATTCCTTGACTCTGTAAATAGCACAATTTCTTTCTGTATACATTTCAGTATGAAGTATCTCTGTTCACATAAGACTGTGAACTAAGTTGATATAAAATACTGAATATAAACATATAAATTTATATCATTTTATGAATGTACCTTTTTACTCACTCATGACAAGACAACTTTGGTCTGAAAAACCAACTGTGCTGAAAAATATCCAAAACTTTTAAGGCATACTTCAACAGACACTTCAACAGGCACACAAATCTATTTATAAACACGTCCTTTAGATTTTAATATTAGAGGCAGAACTTTGTCATATTTTGAACTTAGCTATAATACCATCCTATTTTCTAAAAAATATTCTAATTTACTGATTTATTTCACTATTTACCTGACTGTAGTTAGTGACATTCAGGAAAATGAAAAGAGCAACACAAAAGAATTTGCACAGATCAATGTAGGTCAGATTACATTACAAACTCTTCAGAGACTTTTTTCAAAAACATTCAATGGCTTCTTATCAAGTATCATAGAAGACCTAGTGAAACCTGACCGTAAGATTTCTGATAATAGACTGAAAAATAAGAGTGCCAACGCATGCTTCTTAAAGACACTGTAGTAATTCTTCAATTTTTTCCCTTCAACTTCTTTAAAATCCTCTCCTATAATATTCTAGTTTCTAGATTCACAAACATATTTTCTCTTGTATTCAAGGGCACAAATTCAAAAAGATAATTTCTTTTACATTATTTCATTGCTGCTAGACAAAACATGGCACATGTAGAAACACTTTACCTGTCTATAAGTAGGCAGTCTGTTGCCAAGGAAATGGAGGCCACCCTATCATAATGCTACAAAACTGTATACAATTAAAACACAAATTCTGTGAGAATGATGACATTAACCTAATTGTGGTAATGAAGTAATAAAAAGATGAAAAGCTTTTTTAGACAGTAATAATTGTGCATATTTCACCTCAAATAATGAATTGAAAGGCTGAACTGATTATGCATTAAATCCCTACAATATGACTTTGCCATTTTCTTTTTGTTACAATGCTGCATTTCAAGCATTAAATACAATTCCAGAGTTATTCTCCACAGTGTATCTTAAATAAAACTTTTCTATTTAGTATCACATCAGTCTAGCAATCTTAATAAATAAGAATTTTTTTAACAAACTGCTTTGCAACTGAAACAGTTCTCTGTGTCTCAAGACAGTACAGAAATGCACACAACTAAAATACTTATCAAGAGATCAAGAAGTGAGAAACCAGAAGGAAACTGTATTCTCTGATGCTTTTTACCTGCTGTAGATGTCAGTGTTACCATCAGCAGGCTCAAATGCCAGACTAGACACAAGTGATGGGCTCTGAATCAATACACTGCCATATACTTTACAAAGACATTGCAATTACTGACTTAGAAAGCACCAGTGGAAAATTTCAATATTAGGTCAATATACTAAATGTCTCTATTCTGACCCATGTTGTGTTAGCTCAAATGAAGAAATATATTTTAAGCTGCTTCTTCAGATGAGTTAGTAAATACGTGCAGAGACAATCATTATTAAAATACGCACAAGTGCAAGAAGTGCAATAGCACACCCAAACCCCACATCTTCATATTTATATAAATTAATAATAAAAAACCTAATCCTTTTTAATGAAGAAAACACTATTATTTTCAATTATATTTTCACACTTCTTTGTTATGTCTAGGTGAATTTTTAAACTTTCATTTCTTTTTTAGAGGTGAGAGTAGGTTGTATATAGACAGTGACTTCAAAATTACAGTATACAGATGTTTATAAAAGGTTAGATAGATACTAATATAATATGAGCACATATAAAAATACGTAACTATTGCAAACACAAGGGCCTTGAACACAAATGGAGTAGCTATAACACTAATTCCAGGACACAAACCCAACTATTTAGGGTTAATGATACTTTAAACAGAAAATTCCAGGGTGATTAAAATATTTCTTCTATTGATGCACTCCTTAATATTATATATATACTTTATTAAGAGGAATTTCTCTGTCTTTTTAAAATGTGGAGTTTTCTTCCTCAGAACTAAAAGGGAAGGTTGTTTCAATATGAGATTTCCAGATTCAACACTTTGACTTTAGTATGGAATCCAGCAAGTTTCCAGAAACAAAAACCAAGCACAGCCTTTGACAGTCTGTGTCATAGCCCTAGTTAATGATGCTCTGCCAGCCTGCCCAGCTGAGAATCTGCACTGAACTTTACATATTTTCACTGAATGAAAACAAGGATCAAAACTATGTAATTTCCCACTAAACTATCCTGAATGAATAGTGCCATCTGCTGAAGCCCCAACTCAACAAATATTTCACTGTAAAATAAGTTTTGAGTTTAGTTGCTCTAAGTGCTTTACTTATTTAAGGCCAGAATGGCAATTATCATTCCCAGAAACACTCTCACATTCAAAAGAAACTTTCCTTCCAAGTCATGGCTTTGCTATTCCTTCTTAGTTTCATAGCATGATAGCTGCCCCACAGGCTAGCCATGAAAAAAATGCAAGTCCAGCCTGTTTCCTTTGGGCAAAAGCATCATGGATATCTTCAATTTATATATGGTTGTGTCCCTAATTTAAATCTTCAGCTGTCCTAAAACATTCAGATATCAGGTACGTCAGAAGAAAAATCTTAACTGCCATTTCAGCAAAGTGATCTAAGCAGCAACATATATTTGCATACAGTGTCAGTCTAATGCCCTTTTAAAATGTTTTCTCTGTCTCTTAATCTCACTTTTAAATAAATTAGGAGGATGATGTTTCGGCAAGCATAGCTTTATTTCCTACTTCAATCAAACTTGTTGGCCACTCACACATGCCTGTAATACCTTGCTTTTGGTTTTGGTAGCTCTGAAGGAATTGATGGACATTTATGAAGATGAAGAAGCAAACTCCTTCACCTTTCAGCACGCTACCAAGTGAAGGCTACATTTGCAGAAAATGTAACTTCTGTCATCATTGTCCTGCTGATGCACATTGAATCTGCTAAAAATAAAGTGGAAGTTGTTCTGCGGGAATTACTCAAAAGAAAAGTTTGGGTTTGAAAGCAATATGATAAATGTACAAAGACAGCTTCCCTTGTTTCTAGCCACAAACAGCGCAAATTGAAAGCCAGCTATTTGAATCTCTAAACAGTTGTTAGGAAAACATCAGGTACCAAACATCTTTCTGCATACATATCTGAAACTCTCCACAGAAAACTTAGAACTACGTTTAAAAAAACTCTACAGAGTGTTTAGAAAGAATAAATATAGATTAAATATTTGAAATGTCTTGTTAAATTGATTTCCCTCTTTCAATCTTTAAAATTCATAACAAATAAAAATGCAATCATCAGGTTTATTCATGTTATTGAAGTTCAGAAAATTCATAGATAGATGTGGGGTTTTGACAGGGCAACAACCATTGCTTTTCATATTAGGAAATTAATTTAGCTTCTTTACTGTGTGAATACAGACATATCCACCAGAAAAACAGTGTTAAAGAGCAGTAAGTACAAATGTCAATCAAGAAAATAAAGCAAAAAAGATTTCAGCAAAGGTCTGAAATGCAAAGGTATTAACTGCAGGAATAACTGTGAAATTTCTCAGCACAAGTAAGACCAGATACATAAAAAGATTCATGGACACAACTAGTGCATTGAACTTCTGAAGAACTGCTGAATTAGGAATTTAATGATCACTTGCAATTTGTGCCCTGTAATTTTCTTGAAAACATGTTTTGTGCACTGCAGAATGAAAAAGTTGATCAAAACGATGCAGTGGGTTAACTTCATACGAGTTGTATTTCTCAAGAATGCAATACCCATGAAACAACTGAAAAAAAAAGTCTATACATTATCAAGAAGAATCTGAAATTTTATACAGCTGTGTAAACCCAAGCCATTAATAACAGCAAGAAATCTCCTATTTCCAGAAGTGTTATTACAAACTGTAGGAACAAAAGGCAGATTTTTAATCAGTGAAGTGGCAACTTACAGGAAGATATGTAGTTCTACTTGAGTTAAAGAATGAAAGGATAAAGATAATAGACAATGGATGGATTAATGGATGGAGATACTCACGTATATTTTCTCTACAGATTTTAGCTTTAAACTGCAGCCATAAATTTTATAACAGTTTTTTTTCTGAAAGTGTAAGGTGTAGAAGATCATAAAACCCCCTTTATTCTTCCCTGGAACTCTATGCCTGATCTTTATCTGGAGAAAGACTTACAAATTTAATTCTTATTCTAACAAAGCAATGATTTACAAACAGAAAAAAAAATCTCAAAAAATGCATGTCATGTGTTTGTGTACATTCTTTTCCGGTTTTGTGGTGTATTTGCACCAAAAATGCATCCTTAAAATAAAAGGATTTTATTTTGGTTTTGTGTAAAAAAAGTCTCACTGAGAGTATCAGTGAAAACTAACAAAACTGTATTTTTGCCCACAGCTAATGAAGTGATTTTTTGCATTTTGACTTTGGACTTCCTTAACTTACTATTACATCTGAATTGATTGTGGAGAAAAATAAGCAGCCAGTTTATATTTTCGACTAGCACGTTTCCAGTGTCGATTTGTGCACAATATTTAGAAAAGCAGAATCCAATAGATTTAGCAAAGAGAAAGTGTCTGACTCCATAAGAATATCTACTTTTCTGTGGTTTTTTTTTTTTTTTTAGAACATGTACCTTTTGCGAATTTAGGACTATTACTGAATATGAAAGCATATTTATTTTGGTCTTGACAATTGTCAACTGTATGTTGAATCAGTGGCCTGGACACGATGCATAATTGCGCTTCTCAGCAAGGACTTTCAAAAAGCATTTAATAACAGAAAACCTGGACATGATCCAAGCCTTACAACTTGTAATGTTAATTTTTAATTTTGTTAAATATTTGCCACATACGGAGGTATAATTACTGTAAAGAAAGTAGTAGGCTTAAAAAAAATACAAACCACAAAATCAAAGTGAAAGAAACAAAGCCCTTAGTGTACGTAAGTAATATAAATTGCAATAAATGAAAGCACCTGCATGTCCATATTTTCCCACCGAAGGAACAGATGCTATGAAAACTTGAAAACTTCATGTGCTTCTGAAAATGAGCTTTGTAGTATTTGCATCTAGTTTTCCAGGGTGCATAGTGTCATAGATAGACCATACAAATTTTAAAGCATATTTCTATTATACACAAACAATTCTGTAGGCAAAGACACAAAATAATGAACTTTTTTGTGTAAGACAGTAAGATAATTTTTGAACTACTCACACAGGGGGAAAAAAAACCCAAACTAAACATTAAAAAGAGAAATTAAGGAATGCCAGAGATGAATTCATAGGAAAATTAATAGTGATAAGAAAGATATTTGCAAGATATAATTATCAGTCTTGATAATAGTTTGACATTCTGATAAAAAGTATCAGTGAACACTCCAAGGGAAACTGCACCAACAGAAGTGCTCTGGAGCCAAGGATCCCACTGAGGAGGAGGTAAGCTTTCCCACCTAGCAAGACCTTGGAATTAGAGCAGGAGGAAGTTCCCCAGCCCCCCATCCCAAATGGGAGGCAGCTCCGACCCAGTGATGCCAGCAGGGACTAAGCCCACCAATACCCATACAAGAACTGCCTCCCAAGAGCGCGAGTGACACTCAGTTTGTGCTGCAGGGTGAGCAGGAAGGGCAAGGAGGGTTGGCTGGTGGTCACTGACCTCACCAAGACAGCTCAGGTATGCTGTCCACTCAGACAAAATTCCTTCTTCTGTGCACACCAGAAAGGACCTGGTGACCCAGATGGAGCACGCAAAAAAGCATGCTGTGGTCCAGGTCTCAGGCTCTAGGGACTGAAAGAGCTTGGTGCTGCTCCCAGAGGGCAGCAGGGACAACATCAACAACAACATGAGGTGGCATCAAGCTGGTGATCTGCTCATCCTAGTGGTGGAGCTGAGAGACAAAGTGGAACAACTAAGAAGTACTGGAGACTCTGAGGAGGAAATTGACTGGTGGAACCAGTCCTCACGATCTTCTCAATTAACAAAAAAAAATATTAATTATTGGAGATTCCCTTTTGAGAGGTCTGATACGCTCACTGAACCCAGCACACAGGAGGTGTGTTAGCTCCCTGGAGCCCACGTAAGGAACATCACAAAGGAACTTCCCAGCCTAGTACAGCCCACTGATTATTACCCTCTACTGGTTTTCCAGGCAGGCAGACAAGAGGAGGCTGCAAACAAACCAAGAGGGACCTCAGAGCCTTGGAACAAACTGGTCAAGGGATGTTGAACAACTGGTCAAGGACAAGTTGTGTTCTCCTCTGTCTTGCCAGTTGCAGAGAATGATGTGGCAAGAAACAGGAAGATCGTGCAGATGAACACCTGGTTTCAACACTGGCATTGCCAGTATAATTTAATGTTTTGATAATGGGTCAGTTTGTGTAACACCAAGCCTGCTGGCAACAAGCAGAGCCCATCTGTCTAAAAGTGGAAAAACAATTTTAGCTGAGGAATTAGCAGGGCCTATTAAGAGAGCTTTAAACGAGATTGAAAGGTGCAAAGGGACAAATCCAGGTTTGCCAGCGATAAGCAACAGGAGACCACAATAAAAATTGAAGAACTGAGCTCTACTGCAATCCTTCAATCTGTTCCAGGAGGTACTGGCTTGAAGGAATCTCAACTGAGATGTTTCTTTACTAATGCAAGTAGCATGAGGAACAAACAAGAGAAGCTTGAAGCTTTTTCCCAGCCCCAGAGCCCACTCATTGGCATAAGAGAAACCTGGTGGGATGAACCCTGTGACATGAGTGCCATGTTGGATGGTTACAGGCCCTGCAGGAGGGATAAGCAGAGAAGGTGAGACTGGGCAGGGTGCTGTATGTAATGGAAGGGCTGGACTTTATGGAGGTTACAATTGACAAAGGCACAGATGGGAGCCTCTGGAAAAGGGTGTACAGACAAACTGGGGAATGGATGTACACACAAACCAGGGAATGAGATGCTGGAGAGAAGCACTGTGGAAAAGGACCTGGGGGTTCTGGTTTGCAGCAAGTTGAACCCGAGTCAGCAGTGCCCTGGCAGCCAGGAAGGTCAGCCATGTCCTGGGGGGCATCAGGCACAGCAGCACCAGCCAGGGGAAGATCGGCCCACTCTGCACAAAGTGCTGAGTGCAGTTTTGGGTGCCACAATATAAGAAGGATATTAAGCCATTAAAGAGTGTCCAAAGGAGGATTACAAAGATGGTGAGGGGTCTAGAGGGGAAGCCATGTCAGGAGCAACTGACATGCAACTGAGGTCACTTGCCTTGTTTAGTTTGGAGAAGATGAGATTGAGTGGAAACCCTAATAGAAACTACAACTTTCTCATGAGAGTAAATGGAGGGGCTGGCACTGATCACCTCTCTGTGGTGACCAATGACAGGACCCAAGAGAATGACCCAAAGCTGTGTCAGGGGTGGTTAAAGTTGGATATTAACCAAATGTTCTTCACTCAGAGGCTGAGCAGTGGAACGGACTCACCAGGGAAGGGTCACCGCATAAAACCTGACAGAGTTCAAGAAGTGTCTGGACAATGCTTTCAGGCACACGGTGTGACTCTTGTGCCTGTCCTGTACAAGGCCAGGAACTGGACTTTAATCATCCTTGTGGGTCCCTTCCAACTAAGGATATTCTATGATTCTATGAAAACTGATGATCTGTATTTAAATACAAAACTAATAGATCTATTAAAGTGTCTGGTAATGTCTGTAATAGAGTGCAATGGATATGAGTATGATAGGAATTATCTTGACGTGTTTAATGCATCTGAAATTTCATTATCAGAGAATAGTAATTATCAGCTGAAGTAGCTTACACACAATCAAGACAGACAAACATTTCTGGATATAGATAAAGTAAACACAATTATCAGTTTCTTACATCCTACCAGTGGGAACACTTTTCCACATTTTTTGGTAACAAATAATTGTTTTATGCTCTAAAATGCATCACATTATTCCAGTGATTATTTGAAATCTTTCTTGAACACTTCAGTTGATGTCTCTTGAGTTTTACACCAGCCCTTTCCAGTTTTATAATACCTTCAGTTACCCATAACAGGAGGAATATCAGTGGGATAATGCAGTTGCCATGGCTCCTGTGCAAAGAAGGCAGTCTGCCCCTCCCTCTGCTGTTCAGGCAAATAGCAGAGGTTTCTGCATCTCTCTTCTAAAGTACAAGAAAATTATACCAGTGTCCCATTGTATTATATAAAAAAATACGAAAGTAAATACATTTTTACTGTTAGTAACATCTAACTAACATTGGATGTGGTTTTCTCAGAAAGAAGCTGGAAGACAAAATGTGTAAGATGAACACCAACTGAAGGTATAAAACTATTATTCTTCAAAGACTTAATCTGAGAAAAAAACTTCTTTCAGAAAATAAGAGCATAGATATCAGGAGTGGATTGAACAGCTTCAAAGGTTAAGTGTAAGATCAGAAATAAAAGCAGAAAGAGAATTCATGGGCAAAATTTCAAACTGGAAAAAGCAATTTTCAACTCCAGTCTGCATTGCTGCTGACAGACTCAAAGTACAAAGATACATTCAATCTATGACATAATTTTAATTCCACTAACATAAAGATATTTTAACTACTTTAAAAACCAGGTAGATTAATGATCTTAAAATGAATTGCAGCAACATAAACTGTTGTTTCTTCAGCAAAGCATATATATTTTTTTCCTGCCTTAGTTTTCTGTATAGCTCTTATCACCTGTTTAAACAGTGTAATTACACTGTAGTGGGTTGACCCTGGCTGGACACCAAGTACCCACCAAAGCTGCTCTGTCACTCCCTTCCTCAGCTGGACAGAGAAGAGAAAACAGAATGAAAGGCTTGTGGGTTAAGATAAGGACAGAGAGAGATCAGTCAGCAATTATCAGAATGGGCATCACAGACACGACCTGGCGAAATCAGTTTATTACCAATCAAATAAGAGTAGGATAATAAGAAATAAAAGTAAATCTTAGAAACACCTTTCCTCCACCCCTCCCTTCTTCTTGGGTTCTTTGACTCTCAGTTTTCTCCAACACTTCCCTGCCAGTGGCACAGGGGAACAAGGAATGGGGGCTGTGGTCATTCATTACAAGCTGTCTCTTTTGCTCCTTCCTACTCAGGGGGAGGAATCCTCACACTCTTCCCCTGCAACAGCATAGCATCCCTCCCATGGGATACGGTTCTCCATCAAGTTCTTATACCCGAATCCTTCCCTTGGGAGGGTTCTCCACTAACTGCTACAGAGCAGGCCCCCTGCAGGTCACAGGTCCTGCCAGCAAACCAGCGCGGGCTGCTCCCTCCACAGGTCCCAAGGTCCTGCCAGGAGCCTCCTTTGGTGTTGGGCCCTCAGGGGTAGCAGGTGGATGTCTCCTGCACCACTGGCTTCTCTGGGCTGCAGAGGCACAGCTGCCTCACCACGATCTTCACCACGAGTTGCAGGGGAATCGTTGCCCTGGCACCTGAAGCACCTCCTCCCTTTCCTTCTGCACTGACCTTAACGTCTGCAGAGCTCTCACATACTGTCTCCCTCTCCAGTGGCTGTAATTCCCTCCTGAGCACTAACTGTTTCCCTTTCTTAGCCCTGCAATCCTCGAGGCATTGCTGCTGTTGCTGCTGGGCCCTGCTCTGGCCAGCTACAGGTCCCTCTCGGAGTCAGCTGGCTTTGGCTCTAAGGAGCATGGCGGAGCTTCTCACAGAAGCCACCCCCAAAGCCTCCCTCCCTCCACCACCTCCCTCCCTCCTCCACCCTGCCATGCAAATCCAGCACAGACATAGAGACTGTAACTGCTGAGATTAATTTGAGTCCTGTGATCACACTGAGCTGTATGGTAATCTTTTTGCTTAATATGAAAGAAATATTTTTAATGCAAAACTGAAGACAAGTTAGTCAGGAGCCTGTTTTCCTTCATCATTTTCAACTGCTAGCAGCACTACGACACCAATTATGTATTACTTAGATCATTATTTTTAGTCTTTCATGCTGACATGAAGTTTTATTTCCCAAGTTATTACATTAACACATTAGTCTCACGAGCGTTTCTACTGCTTTTCCATGGATTACAGTGCAACACAAATGTACTTACTCTGCCACTTTTGTTTCTTTTAAATAGGTTTAAGCATCTCTTTGACTGCAGATAAGATACTCTCAACAAAGCATTTTTTTTTCTGAATCTGGTTGAATTTCTTGAAAGGCAGCTAAAACAATTTATTTTCAACAAACCTTAAAATTTAAGTTAGGAAAATGTCATTTGTAGCAGTACAGTCATTCCCTTGACAAGCTTCTTTGATCAAAGACAATTTAGTAAAAACAGAAAAAACACTCCTGTATGTTAAATATGTTACACTCTTGTGAATGCTCTTTTAGAGATGACAGGAAGGCTTAATTTATTTACCAAATCCTTGTGGTTGAAGCCCTGGAGGAATTGCAGATTCTTCATTTTATTAAGCATAATTTCTCACAGCAAAGTATCAAGGCTAAAATAAACTGTTAGGCCTAAATGAATCAAACTGATTTTCTTAAAATCATGAATACACTATCTAAGTATGAAACAGTCTTTCTTCTTTCCTTCTCTGTGGATATCTAGCTGCTCCCATGGTAAGCACTTGCATGCCTGTATCTGAGATTCACCCAAGAAGACTTCTTTGTTGTTGTTCAAACTTAATTTTCAGCCTAATCACATAATTGACCACATGACCCCATGAATACAAGCTGACAGTTTAAGAGAAACAACAGAACAACAGCATAGAAGTATTACTCTGGGAGTCACAAGGGAAAATTAGATCAGCGCTTTAAGAAGCTTTCTCTTTTTTTGAGACTTAGAAGGCAGCCAGCTCCAGAAATGCCTCAAAGTTGGTCCCTGTGGTCGTACCCCTTGCAGTCCAAAGTCACTGTAGAAGGATAAGCAAGGACATTAATAGAAGCAAAAGGAGGAAGAGGAAAACACCTTATAAAAGTGACGTGAGCCGATCCTGGCAAACCTGGATTGACAGCAGTCTCAAAAGGCTTGCTGAGGACAAATGAAGCTGTTAAGAGTTGTAGACAGGGAAGAAAGGGAATTGGGGAAGTGGAGGAAGGACTCCAGAACAAAGAGGGAGGCTTAAGAGAGATCAAGCTGATTACACAGAGAACTGTGACTGTGAGGCAAGGTATATGAACTTCTTGGGGCTGCACTCCTCTTTTCCCATCCAACACTTACCTTTGTTCCATCTTACTTAGCCTACCCCCTCACAAACTCACACTGCTTCAATTTCCTTCTCATATACTTTTTATTCATAAAAATTCACAACCTGCAACTGCACACAGTAGATATTACAGTAAGGTCTCATCCTCATTCATTAATTCTTCTCCAAATATCCTAATAAAATATATACCGGATCTGTATTCGGAAGCACAGGAAAGACCTATAAGTCAAATGGATTTGTAATCACATCAGTGGGTTGCTGTGAGGTATTTATACAATTTGCAACGATTTTAAGGTTATCTAATGATAAATATAGTATTTATTTGTGATAAATAGTAATAAATCTTATTTCTACTGGGTTGTTTAAAAAAAGATGACTTGGGATTTTTTTCCATTAGACCATTAACCTGATAGGAGTTTTAAAGGATATATTCAATTAGTAAGTAGGATGAAAATTTTTTCCTGAAACTGTGAAAGAATTAACACGGCATTAACTATATAATAATAAGGCAACTACTAGTGGAGGATTTGTCTGTACTGTAAGATTGTCTGTAATAAAAGCTGGAATCTTCTGTTAGATCTGCCATAGCAATTTCTACCATCAAAACTGAGTATCATTTATCTTCCATACATTGTTAAAGGTTTAAGGTAATAAGATTATTTCTGTCTACCTACAAGCTACACAAATGAGAAGCATCTCG
The DNA here is from genome assembly GCA_013400175.1 of Phainopepla nitens. NCBI lineage: Eukaryota > Metazoa > Chordata > Aves > Passeriformes > Bombycillidae > Phainopepla > Phainopepla nitens. The sequence continues at coordinate 1,017,330 of VXBQ01004573.1, read as the reverse complement.
TGAGGATGAGGACAGAGTGACTTGAATCAAATGAAAAAAAAAAAGGAAAATACCTAAAGCTTATGCTTTGCCTATGTCTGTGAAGCAAAATAATAAAGTATTCTGGCATTATTTAATTTCTAGATACAAAACTGATAAGGACAATCTCTTGAAATCATTTAACTGCCTGTTATATTACTATTTACTGTGCGACCATATACCTAAAAGAACAATGCAGTTCCACAGTATTTTGATCATGATCATTTATGAGTTGAATATGTTATCTCTGCTTTGTTCAGATTAAATTCAAAGATATTCCTACAGCATTCACCAAAGCACTGAGGGAAACTCCAAAAGTACATAATTTAGTAATTATGTCCTCACATCCTCTTTGCCAGTTACAATATTTGAGTCAGAGCTATATCCCCCCACAAAAAACAGAGGCTTTCAAATGGCTGCTGCTTTCTAGGAGCTTGACTGTTGAAGGATGTATATATCTTCAACTCAGCTTGATCCTGACGAGGCCTTTGTACCATCTCCAGTGAGGAGATTCTTTTCCTACAGTAATGAGACTGAGAAAGCAAGTGATGCTTAAGAAATTACTTTTCAATTTAAAAGAAAAGGGAAACCCTACCTGTTGAGCTAGACAAATTTCTGATTTGGTAAAGTGTTGAGCTTTATCTCAGAGTATGCAGGAAAATATCTTGGCAGAAGTAGAAGCTCAGGGAAGAGAGAACCAGAAGCTTCTCTGCATGTTCTATTAAAGAGACAAAAGAATTCTTATGTGCCCAAGTTTGATCTTTCTTTAGGGTTATGCAAACATCTGCTCTCACTATAATAAAACAATTTGAGTATCATGCCTTTGTTCTGAAAGTTTCTATGCATTTACTCAATAAAAGGAAAAAAAACCAGGTCTCATTTTTGTGACGTAACTTCATACTAGAAGCCTTGGGTCTGTTTTCCTTAAGAAAAGTGGCACTTGTTTGCACTTCACCTTCTATTTTTCCTCCTGCAATATACACTGTACTTTTGTTGGAAAAACTGCAAAATTCTTAGTCTGGAAAACCAGAGTAAAAATCTTAGGTTTTCACTTTGCAACTATAGGAAAATCGGCAATTCTGGAGAGGACAAAACTGTATTTTTTAGGACAAGACACAAAGAACCATGACTAAAATATAACATAGCATTCCTGGCAACAGTTCTGCAACACTTATAGAAACGCAGCAGATTTAAAGATTGAATATGACCTCTATTCCTTACCAATTAGAACTTTTCTATTTTTATTTAAGCATAAATTGAATTATGCAATTGTGACCATTTCCAAATTAATCCACAGTATTCATTCAATGCATGAACCTACTGTGTTCAAGTCACAGTGGCACACCTACGCAGGGAAGTTTAGTTGTGATCACCATTTTTAACTCCTTCTTATATTTCAGTATAAGAAAGTGATTCAATAACGTCTGCTGTTCTATTTTTTTTCTATTAAAAACTGCTGTATGAACATTTTTTCAGTCTAAGTTTAATATATAAAAAATTCAAAATTAGAAAATATGCATTGTGCAATTGATGTTTAAGTTGATAGAATCCATACTGGGACAGGTACCTACTAAAATCCTTTTTTAACTCCCGAATCATTACAACCCATGCCATAAAAAACCTGATGTAGAATTTAAAGTTCAATTTATATCCTATATGATGTTCTGTACGAGAATTCTGTTATCATTTAGTTTCTTTTTATGATGAGTGAAACTTTCTCTATGCAACCAGCATGTTTTAATGCAAATATTGCTATTATGAAGTACTTACATGGCTTATTTTAAAGAAAAACATACAGGAATGTAAGCATGCTTCTTACAGTAAAGTTACAATGTAAAGGGCACCAACAGCATTAATGCAATTTATAAGTCCTATGATACATTTTTTGACATATTTAAGCTATATGGAGAAAATCTGTAATTCTCCCTTTCCACATGCTTACCTATTTTATGTTCAGCCTGACTTAATTAGCTAATATAATAAGTATTCTAACCTCATCTTCTGTAATAGTGTAAACCTATATTAAGTTCATTTTCTTTTAGAGGATTCACTCCTAATTTATCATTATTTATCGTGAAAGTAAAATCTGAACAATTATCACTGTAGCTGTGTTAATGCACTCAGTGCAGGCTGACATTCATATTAAAGCTACTAATATCCATGTTCAAAGCTTCAAGAAGAACAAAGAAACAATGAAATCTCAAACCCTACTCTAACTAAACAAGTAGTCAGAACTGTGAGAGTCTTTGAGTCTCTGTTAACTTCACCACTCTTTTGGAACAAATCTGGATTTTGGGAAATGCTCAGAGAGGAACAAGGAGAACAAATGCAAATAGGAAACATATGATGGAGAATTAATTTCAGTTACAGGAAGAAAAGGAGTATTTTTTTATTGGTGCAAATAGGAAGGAAAATAAATTTCACCAAACTGAGCTCTGAGTAATTCTGTGAGTCTGAATTCTGAGACTTCTCAGTGTTGTGGATATGCATACTACAGAGTAGAGTCTACTCTCAAACAAGCTTAAATCAAAATGAAGTATAACAAGTAACAACAAGAATTGCTGATAGTAGTAGATGATAGAAAATATACCTTAAACACACTGACATTTACTTGTTTTAGACAGGGACCATTATTGATGTATGAGTATCTGCTCAGAAATGCACTAAACTGACAGTAAATCTGTTTAGCTGAGCACAGCCTCATATACAATCTGTTAGGGCTGGATGCAAACTGGCTGCATTGATCTATTGCTAGATTACACAAGGAGTACACGCTTAGCCTCGAGGCTTTACTACTGTGGCTGTATCCAGACCTGAGTTACTAATGTTGATCATATTGTAGCAACACGTGTAGACAAGATAATTTATGTTTCTGCAAACTGAGTAATTTCCCCTCTTCTTCACTCTCTGCGTTTAACCAAGAAATAACAGCAATGATAGCTTAGACTCAGCTCTTCTACTGGAACACTAGGTTTTATAACTGCACATGGAAATATCTGAGTCCTGTTTAATGTGGCAACTCAGTTTTTCTTAATATGAGCATAATAATTAAATAGCAACATAACTAACATGATCTTAGATTTCACAGTTGATTAATATTTTCAATAGCTACACAATTTAAAAAATGGAATTTTATCTTTCTGATAGATTTAAAATATTTTTGATTCACAGAAAAACATAAAATCCCATCCAATTTCATGAAAAGCCTTCTGTCTCAAATAAAATGTACTCGAATTTTATCTGTTACCATTCATAATATTGAAAATAGGGGCAACTGTATCTATCAACACATACTAATTTCATACAAAAGCATTGTGTATGCAATAGCTTCTTTTTGACAGGTACTTCTAAATGCCATTATTATAAACTAAATTCAAAAACAAAGAATAAGTTCTATGTCACTAACTCAGGGAAAGAGTTGTAATACATAGATATTTTACAAAAGATGACATATTTTTATTTTCCAGATTGGAAAACAGATGCCAAGAGTAATTAAGATTATTGTTTGCTAAAACTGTTGGAGTCACTTTGATATACACACAAAATTGCTTCTTATCTTCATGTGTTCTTCTATTGACAGAACTCAAATTAGCTGTTTATTATCAGTCTGAGCTTTCTTCATTCCGTAGGTGTGTCCTTCCCCAGTGACAGTGTTGTCCCTTTATTATTTTTAGTAAAAAAATACTGTCACCCTCTCATGTCATAATCATAGAATCCAGAGGCATTTCTGTGAATACTGGCTGACAAACAATCAATAAAATCCTGTTGAAATTTCAGACAGACTACCACATCAGAACTACACTGGAGAACTCTGCAAACTGCCTGGCTAATATTTTATGAGCATCCTCAACTGGTAGGAGACTGAAATCACTAAATGTATTCCCTCATCCCTTCCATTCTATGTTCACTGAAGACTTTCAGATCCAAACTGTTGTCATTGCAAACTCATGTAGAACACGGGTAATGCACAAATTATTACCTGTTTTCACCCCTGGCTTCAGATTGCATGCTCACTCTCAATATTTACAATGAAGTACAGGAAAGGGCTTCTTTCTGCTCTGGAAGAAGTTTATGATAATATATAACAAAGGAACTGGGTATTGGCATTGATACAAAGTTAATCCACTGTCTAGAACTCTGTAACCATCATCTGCCATTTATTTAATTCTGATCTGACAATCTAGACTCATATAGTTAAAGGAACACTTCATTCTTTAAAGAAACACTTAGCAAGTCCCTATGAACCTCAACAATAAAAACACGGTAGCGTAATGCATTTCTAACACTTTACAAACATATTGTCAGATTAAGTCTTTAAAGTGTCTTGAGATTTAATCTTGAGGTTTGTAGTTCTCTGATTCCTGTGAGATTTCACTTGTGCAGTGCAGATTCTATATGTTTTGGTAAGAAACAGTGCAGACTTTTATTTAATATGCGTCTCTGAAAGGAAACACTCCCTAATTTTCTTTTCTTGCTTAGAATGTTGAAGCCGACTGTGTACTGCCATATGCTTCTCTGTAAACACAAAGTTTCACTTAATGGTGTCCTGTGCAGGACAAGCAGATCATTGCTATTCTCTATATGTGCTTCTGTGAACTTTATGTGTTTAAATTATGTTCCCAAAGTATTACTTTTTTTCCTGAATGTCTGACTGTAATAGGGAGAGAGTAATTTGTGGTGGAATTATGAAAAATTCTTTCATCAATGAAATATAAAGTATATTAGTTTTTAGAGTAATTCACCAGAACAATGAAGCTGGGCTCTTGAATACACCTGAGTCTGTGTAAATACCCATGCAGCTGGAAGTTATAGTTTTATTTAATTTATGCTAAAATATTTGTGATATATATACAATTCTCTTCTGGCTTCTGACTTAGGTATAGTATTATTCTGACCTTCCCATGAGACCCTAAGTCTCCCTGAAAAATTTTGAAAATACTGAGTATTAAAGTTATAAAGGATCAAGTGACATTTACAAGCAAGGACAGATACATTACATGTCTTGAACAGGAAACAGAGAAGTCATACAGTGCTTTTTACTAGTTTACAGTGCTGTTTACTAGTTTACTTCATATAATTTACAATTAACTGACAATAAAATACAAAGAAGAACCCCAGGAAGAATATAGTCAAATAGCAAAAAATTAATTATCACTCTTATTTCTTTTAAATGTCTCATATAAGCAGTTTCAACATTTGAAATTCAAAGAAAAGCAATTTTCTTCTAAATATATTGATTTTTTCTGGGAAGGGTACTTTGGTATAGTCCCACAGATAGAAACCCAATATCAAAATTGGATAAAGAACAAAACACAACTTGAAGAAAAGATCTGCACAGAGTAAGTGCTAAAATCAGCAGGGAATCACTACTGCTCCAAACAACTGCCTAAGCAGCCGGTTAGTGATCACCAAAATACAAGTAAAATGATAAAAAGCAGCAGGGGAATAGGAAACAGGAGACAATGCAAATTACCAGGGGGTCCACTGAGAAGTTAATTGAAGCAGCAAACTGAGAGGCACATAATGCAGACTGCATCAACAAGAAAGAGAAAACAGTCATTGAAGGAACCATAGAAAAATGTGATGTCACTCTGGAAAAAATCAAACCAAACCAAAGAAAAACCACAGCCAACCATACAACAGGAGGCTGTCAGATATAAGAGTCTTTTACAAAATGACAAAGGGTCAGTACCTTGAAACCAGGAGAAACAGAGGTTTAAAAAACTCTAGACTGGACATTCTCATACTTCAAATCGCTTCTCTTGCATAGGCTTAATATCCTAGATCTATGCCATATTGAAATACTTCAGTTTGCACATACTGCTTTGGTTCTTATTTTGTACTTGGGTACTTTGGTTGGTTTGTTCTAAGACAGGTTCAGAAGTCTTATAAATAAGGATTAACAATTCCCATATGTGCTAACACGAGAGACAACAGTATAGCAAAGGGAGACTTCAACTCTTCTGGAAACAGGAAGAAAGAAGAGACATGACTGTTCTGTCTGGAGAACAGACAGGATACACCATAAGTAACAGCTGAGAACCATAAAGATGCACTAATGATAGTGTAATGCTCTGAAAACTTTCTCATATTTTTTTCTGGCATGTAATTTGAGCTAATTGAAGGGATCGTTTTTCTATTGTTCATTATTGCACAATGAGGGAAGGTAACTGTCTTAAGGTTCTTTACATGAAAACTGAACATGAAAGCATAAATAAGCTTTCCTTCATGATAAATGACAACTTTAAATTACATGCAAAATGTAGTAATAACCCTACAGTTACTGAAAGTTTTGCAGAATATCAGGCATCTGTGGGGTGTTAGACAAGTCCAGATAGATATTGGTTATTTTTAATCTTATATTTTTGTGCATTTCAGAGGCAAAAATAATTTGAATCTCTTATTTAAAATATTTTTCCTCACTCTTGCATCAGAGTTCAGTTGAGGTATGTCTAGCTGTATTTTATTTACTAGAATTTGATCATTTTAAAATCTTATGGTACATGAGATCTAAACTTTGAGCAAATGTGCTCATCTGTAGGCAGAATCCTATTTGATTTCCACAAAATATCCAAAAAACAAATCATGAGTGGCAGCAAGTCACATAGAGCTTCTTCCAATGGAACTGCAATACACTCATCTGAAAGTGTTTGCTAAATGAAGTTCTCTGATGGCCGCAATTTTTTTATCTATTGGTGAAACTAACTAACACTATATCCTTTCCAGCTCATGTTTCGGGACATTCCCCACAGAGTTTAGTTTGAATGTAGATAATATATGGATTAAGTAGGGGGGAAAAACGAGAAAACATTTCATTTTTGATGTGAAAAGAGTGAGAATTCCCAGGAATGCCTACAGAAGATGACAGGAACATCTTGGAAATCTCTACATGAGGAAGAATGTACTAAACCAAGGATCCTAGGGTGTCTCAGTCTAGAAGATACAATATGCATTTTTCTCCAGAGTAACGTACATGACCATCGACATTGTTTTGGGTTGTATTAAAACATTACATCACAACATTTTTTTTTTCAGCCACAAAACTAATACACTCACTATGAGACCACAGCAGCATCATAAAATAGCATCTATGAAGGTTTCTATTAGTTTTTTACAGTCAATTATTTTAATTTTTACTTCTACATGATGTACTATCTGTAACTATACAACTAAGATTTGCTAGCATAAGCATCATTCATATTGACCAACAGAGAGATTTGTAAATATGCATTAGAAGTAAAACTGCCTTATAGGAAAGAAAAGAAAAATAAAGGATAAGGAAATGAAAGGTTTTGAAAATTGAAATTAAATTTGCAGTCTGGGTTTGACAGAGAGAATAAATGCTTGTGTGAGTATTTCTGTACATGCAATAATAATTTTTTTCCTGTTGTTTGAATAACAAGACAAAAGCAAACAATTCTTATTAAAGAGAAGCCAATGGGATACCTAGTTCAGATATAGGATTTTCAGACTCTAACCAAGTCCTCACTGTGAATCTGGCACTGGAAGAGGTGTGACCTTAAGTTTTTAACCTGTGTGAAAAAATACTGTACAGCTGTAGGTAGAGAAAGTAATTTTCTACATTCAGGAGAAAGGTTCACATCTTGCAATGACGGTATCTTGAATCTAGTAATGCCAGCAAAAAAAAAAAAAAAAAAAAAAAACAAAAACAAGAAAAGTGGTGAATTAGATCACATATTTAAATCAAATTCAAACTACTTTGACATATATCATATTCAAAAAATCATACTAATTTGTGTGTTCCTTCAACCTTTTAGGTGCTGCACACATATACGTCTTTGAAACAATTTACACAACAAAAGCTCCCTACCATTCAAAAATATCATTAGGTTATGTGTAAAAGCTCATCTGCACGCCCACAAAGGAGAGCAGGAAGATAATGAGAAGTCAGAGGAGCTCCCCCAGGGGCCATCACCAGCCAGCCAGCCATTCATCCATCCATCCAGCCAGCCATCCAACCAAGGCCTGTCTCCATACCCAGAGGAGGACAGGAGTCCGACAGACTGGGTCCCACTGACCAGGCAGACCTGAGCGAGTGACAAACACCAGCCCTTGGGGTAGGACCAGTGGTCAGAGCCTTATAGCTGTGGTACAACAGCTGGAGCAAATGCCAGGGTGCAAGTCAAAAGTCATAACTGGAAAGTACTCCAGAGGGCATCATGACAATTCAGAAGTGTTCGTGACAAAATTCAGTGCCCAGGAACATTCCTGTAATTGTTTACTTTACTATCAAAGATGTAATCACAAATCTCACATAAGAAATTCCCAAAAAGAAGTAGTGGTCACTGGGAAAAGGCCTGGTATCAGCTCAGCAATGGCCTACCTGTTGTCAGAACTTAACAAATATATAAAGGCCATGTTCTCACCACCCAAACCTTAGGGTCATATTCTCATGTGATAGCACTGTATACCCAGTCTGTCTTCACAAAATCACACAGGACATGTAATATTACTGCAGAAACTGAAAGACAGTGATCGGACTCTAAATCCATAATCAGGAAATATTTTAGAAGTACCTTATTTAGGGAATGCAGTAAATCCTTTAGGCAATTTGAGAGTTATGTAGAATATAAAATACAAAGAATCGGTTTCAAGGTAATGAATCCGGCAAAAGGACAAAATGTGTTATTTTGAATGACTGCTACTTGATGAGACTATAATAAAATCTCCAGCTCCATCCTATTAGACTAAGCAGGAAGGTCAAATATGCGACAGAGATTGAATTGACATGAAGCAGTTAGCCAAAGGATCAGCAGTACCAATTCTGCCTTTAATTTTGTGGAGTTTGTTGGATAGTATTTAAGCTGTGCAAAAAGATGAAACTGTTACAACAGAAAAAGAAAAAAAAGAAATCTCCAGATCTATACACAAGAATTGGAATAAAATACAATATGATACACTGGATAGAGGACACAATAAATTAATATGGAGCATTCCAATTAAAAACTAGTTTAACAGAAAAAAGTATCAGCCTCCATTCAAAGACAGAATTGGTGCCTACTGCACCTGGATTCCAGGCTGAAAGCAATGAGAGCTGAGATTCCTGGGCTGGTGGGCAAAATAATTATGACCCACAATCTTCAGCTTGCCTTCATAATGACAAGGATCTAAATCAACTGCTTAGGAAAGTCATTATTATCTTCTGGAGCAGAAGCAGTACCCAAAATCCAGCCTATGCTGTTGCCCAAGAAAACTGACAGCCACAATGCCAAAACAAAGTAAAATGAACCAAGTGGGAAAATTCACACAGAAATAAAAAAGAAACAGTAGTGAATGGGGTTGAGAAGGAAACAAACAAACAAATAAAAAAGAATAAAAGAGTAGGAATGTCAGTCTGAACTCTACCTGAAAACTACCAGAATCTCCTTATGAACTTCTTGATGTGCATGTGCTGGCTTTGCACTTTAAGCATACATTAGTTGGGTGACAACTGCACAGGGGTGCACAAGAAAAAACATGTCCTAAGAGAGAACACGTGTTGGAGTATATTCTTAATAGCTGAAACAAATAACCTTCAAAAATGTTGTATTTCCTTCTGTTTTTATCTATCTTTAACCATTTAAATATATTCAACCCCACATTTTTATGTTGATGTTTTAGTAGATGTTTGTACAAAGCAGAATGGTACTCCAGAAGTTTGTTTTCAGAGGTAGACTGGCAGAAATTACGAGAAGATGGAATAGCATTAGCTTTAAATGATATATATGTATCATCAGATTTTAAAAGGTATGAATGCTTTGGAAGTCTTGAGATAATTACTGGAACAAAGATTTTTTAAAATTATGATCATCTTAAAATGAACTCTCTCTTTTAAACAGCAGGATTTCTCTAATACTGTACATGCTTTTATAATTACTTTACTTCAATGTAATACTTTAATGAAGACCAGTTTAATTAAATTAAATTTCTCCCTAGTGGTAACTCAATCAAAATGCATTCTACCCTCATTATGTTATCCGTAGGAGTCCAACATTGTAAGTGCTATAAGAGAAGCTGGTTTTAATGAGAATGGTCATGACGTATTATACTTGAGAGTCAAGTTACAGAAACTTTAAATGTCATATAATGAAGAACTATATATTAAGATGAGAGAGAAGACATTTCAGTGCTAATTGGTTCTGCTTAACATTGTCCTTTAAATTATAACGTTATTTATTACTTATTTATGACAGGCATTTACTTAGAATGTTATACTGTGTTCAAGTTCCAGTGATTAGACTTTTATAGATAAATATTTGTCTCTTTCTTAATGATTAGGATAGCAATCACTGATGTTTATTCTGAAATGACATTTATCATCACCTCCTGCAGAGGTGTTTAACAATGGCACATCAGTAACATAGTTACAAGGACTCTAATTTTAAAAAGGTTTTTTTTTAGAAAGTGCATGGTATATATCCTGATAATACTAAATACCTCTGTAAACTGGACATCCATAGTAGACTTTGTAAAATATCTATTTTCCGGCTCCTAATCTCTGGTTTTAGTTAATTAATGTGTTTAGTAACCATAAAGGTAACCTGAAGTTAAATCACATAATCACAGAATGGGTCAGGTTGGAAGGGACCACAGTGGGTCATCCAGTCCAACCCCCTGCTCAAGAAGTGTCATCCTAGAGCACATGGCACAGACATTTCTTGAATACCTCCAGTGGGGGACATTCCACAACCTCTCAGGACAATCTGTTCCAGTGCTCAGTCACCCACACAACAGAGAAGTTCTTCCTCCTGTTCAGGTGGAACTTCCTGTCCATCAGTCTGTGCCCATTGCCTCTTGTCCTTTTACTCAGCACCACTGAGCAGAGCCTGGCTCCATCCTCTTGGCACCTCCCTCCAGATACTAACAGACATTGATGATCACCTCTCAGTTGTGACTTCTCAAGGCTGAACAGGCCCAGCTCTCTCAGCCTATCCTTGTAAGAGAGATGGTCCAGTACCTTAATCAGCACTCCAGCTATGTCCTCACCAGGGCAGAGAAGAAGAGCAGGATCATATTCCTTGACCTGCTGGAGTGCTGTTCCTAATGCACCCCAGGTCACCCTTGGCCTCTTGGCCACAAGGTCACACTGCTGGGTGGTTCATGGACAGCTCGGTGTCCACCAGGATCCCCATGTCCTTCTCCACAGAGCTGCTTCCCAGCAGATCAGTCCCAGCCTGTCTGGTGCCTGGGGTTAGTCCTCCCCTGCTGCAGGACCCTGCATTTGCCTTTGCTGAATTTCAGCTGGTTCCTCTCTGCCCATCTCTCCAACCTGCCAAGGTCCCTCTGAAGGGCTGCACAGCCCTCTGGGCTATCAGCCACACTCCCAGGAGCCATCTGCCTCTTCATCCAAGTCACTGATGAGCAAGCTAAACATCTAGTGGTTCATGAAACCTTAAACCTAGGGGAACACCCCTAGTGAAAAGCCTCCAAATAGACCCTGTGCCCCTGACTACAACCCTGTGGGATCTGCCATTCAAATAGTTCTCAATCCACCTCACTCCTCAGCCCACATCTCCCAAAACACCAGGTAATGTAAGCCTTAAAAATGGAGTATTCCTTTCCACATAGTTCCAGGAAACTGGCTAGAGTATCTCTAAACTACATCAATAGGTTTTCCTTGTCAGGAAACTTTACTGCTGTCAAGGTATCACATTAAGTCCAAAAGAACATCTGCTGAATATCGAAGTTCACCAGGTCAAATTAAGGCAATTTTAGACAGAAGGAAAATTACTTGCAACTGATCATCAAGAAATAGACTGTGCTTGGCATAAAATCAGCTCAGTATACATCACAACCACTGAACACCTCTGCTCCAATGCTTAATGAGGGTAGGACCTGTCCACAATTGATCTTCTACTGTTAGGGAACAAACTGAAGAAGAATGTTTATTCAAACATCTTCAAAAAATATCTCAAAACTGACCAGCCTCTTACTATAAAACACAAGAAAAAGAGTATTTCCTGAATCACTAAACCATCACAAAATCACAATAAACTACAGTTTCAATCTTGTAAACTTTCTGAAATGTAAATGCATACAATATATATCACATATACACTATGCATATATACAACAAATATATAACAATAGATAAACATAGATGTACATTATATATGCATTAATATATACAATATATTTTTAAATATTGCTATAGTGTTTAAAGAACAGTTTTATATATGTTTCTGTGTAATTTGCTTTGGCCTTTCCAGATTTTGTAATTAGCAACATAATTTTTCAGAATTTACATTGAATCAGTTACAACTGCGCATGTTTGACAGTTTGGAAAAGCTGGCCCTAGAAAAAAGCCACTCACAAACTCAGACAGACAGCTTTCAAAAATTTCTGCCTTAGCCCAGTGATTAAATACTAGGATAAAAATTTGCTAGGTAATCTGAAGTACCTTATTTTAAATGAAAAAAAAAAATCTCTTCTGAAGGATTTTCCCTGTTGTAAAATTTATGAATCTCATTAACTGGTTACTAGATTATTTCATGTGGGATTATGTCAACAGAAGACTGAATCGAATTCTGACACCAGAAGGACGAAAAATAAAGAATGTAAGCAGGTTTTGAGGAAGTTCTTATTTGTGGAGGAGAAAAAGGAAAAGCAAATTCAGTATTACTTCCTACAGACTTGCCTACCTTAGACTTGTAGAAATATGTAAAGGCTCGATAAATGCCATCTTTTCATTTTAAGTCTTCTTGATTGTTTTTTACCTGCTGGTAAAGTTGTAGGTGCTTCTGTAGTAGATTTTGTATTTCACACACTGAGAACCTTCTCATCTTTTTTCATTTTTGCAGTGACAGAAGTTATGGTTTGAGAAATACCAGTTGGATTTAATTTCTCTGCTGCAGAGTTTAAAACTCTGCTGCTATATTCTATGTATTCTGTGTAGACACAACATGTTCTTCCTTCCTGTGTTTTTTATGGTTAATTCTATGTTTGCAGTTCACTTGTTCCAGTCTATTGATCTTTGCACATGTCTTTTGTTCATCTGCAATCTCACGCTAGTTTTTTGGTATCTGTTCACTGATTTTCAATTTTTCTCTCAGCTGTTTCTTTCTCATCTGTTTCCTTAAGTTAGTGGCCCTCAGATGATATCCATCTTAAAATTAAGACTTTACAGAGGCAGATAGGAAGGTGAGAAAAAAGAAATTTTCAGATAACATACACACAGAGGACAATATTTTAACATGAGTTTAGAAGTAGCAGCTGTAGCTCAGAATATGACAGGAATAGATAATAACGTAATTCTTTCACAGAGGCATATACCTTACATGAGAAGCAATAGAATTCCATTAATTTTCTTTCGGTGAATAAGCAAATGTTAATTTATATATCATATATACAGTGAGATTTAAATAAAAGTAATTTAAAATCTTATTTCAACTTGACAAATTGCAAAAAAATTCAATGCTAATATTTTAAGAATGCAGAAACAATATTATATAGTATGCTTTAGGACTACGTTTAAAATCAACTGCATGTTTATGAAATTATTTTCCCCTGACTTATCATTCTAGTAAATTGGCATACTCAGTATTTATTCCAATCATATCTCAATTATGCTCTTGAGATGAGTGGAATGGAATACAAATAATTGAGCCATTGCTGAAATTTACTGACCAGCTTAGTAAGCGCATCTGATCTTGGAATGGACTAGGTATTAACATGCAGTACAAAGTAACCAGTTTGCAGACTTAATTGCTATCAACTAGTACTACATGAGAAATATGCATAAAATGAATGTGGTTTAATTGTAAATTTTAAAGCGAAGGGTGAAAGAAATCAATTATGAACTGCAATGTAATCTTTATGCAGACATCTTGAATGTTTTCAAGTCATACTAAGCCCACTATAATAAAATACAGCTGTAATATTATCCCAGTTGAGGTTATCTTTATTTTTGTTTGGTTCTTCTGGCATTGCTGCTTAATATATGAATGCTTTATTTTTCTCTTCCTTTAACATTCTAATAAAGTAGACACTTTAAAAAATACCTGGGGGAAAAAAAAAAAAAGAGGTATCAGAAATATTTAGTAAACACTAATCAGGAATATCTCTTTTCTGCAGAGTGGAATAGAGTCCATATGGTTGCTCTACAGTCTTCATGTGGCCTAGGTATAATATTCTAAAAAAGCTTCACTTAGTGCTACCTCCTCAAAAATTTAATGATGTGTAATTTTTGACACTTTATAGGAATTTATCTCTGGCATTATGTCTGTGGTGCTGTGGAGCAGGATATACTTTTTTTTTAATTTTATTTTTTTTCTCACTAAATATAGAACTGTTTGGCTAGAGAATTATTGTATATACATTTTCTAGTCTGTTATTAAAATAAATTTTAAAAAGGAGCTACTAATACTATTGGGATTGTCCATAGGACATAATACCAATGCACACTCAGGTACTGAAAATATTTCTTTCTTGTACAGTTTTCATAAAAGGGATGTATATTCTGTATTTGCCTCTCTACTAAGGCCATAAAACCTCATTCAAGATGAAGCAAAAAAACCTTTTATTATTGCTGCTGAAAACTGGTCAACTCCATGCATTTTTCCCTCATTTTATGTCATTTTCAGGGAAGAAATTAGTCCACGTGATCTTCCACGGCTTATAACTAAGCTAAAAATGAATGAATTTTAATGAGAAAAGCAACTGCTGTCCTCAACCTGACAAGATTCTGTACTAAATATCAAATTCTGCTTCACAATCAGGCATGTAAAATCTAGTCCTAAGCAGTTACTGCTTAGCACTGCGAACCTTGACCTCTTGCGCAATCTCATATAACAAGAGGCTTGTGGGAAAGATTGTTAACAGTGCGCTTCCCTTTCACCAGAATAAAAACATAATAATCAGAAAATAAACTTTCATGTCTTTTTGAAATTTAGCATTTACAGAGAGTTGAAAAAAGAGTGGTGATGGGATACAAGGCTTTTAGAAACGAAAAATTGTACACAAGATTCCAAGGATATTCACTAAGGATGATATAAGTACACGTACAGTTTGAAAGTCTGTGTCTGAAGGTTTATTTTCTAAACAAAGGGTTCTTTGTAGCTAACAAGCTTTTTGAAACAACAGAGGAAGACAATTAGGACAGAACTACTTTGTCACAAATCAATAAGCAACAATTACACAAAGAAAGGGGAAAAATGAAGCCAAAAGATGGATCACAGAATGCTATCAAGGCACATTGTGTACCACGTTGTAAGATGTATCATTGAAAGCAAACATTGAAAATGCTGACTTGAATACAGTCAACAAAAGAAATAAGAAAACTAATACCTAGCAAAGCAGTCAAAATGGCCGTCATAGTCAAACGATACAATTACTCTGACTGATAGTCAGTTATGCTCCTTGTCTGGAACACAAACAAGAACAAATGTGCTACTCTCACAAAATACCATCACATTATTGCAGTAGTGGTACTGCCTACCCAGACACCTTTTTCATATTCATTAAGGACTAAGAAATCACATCCTTTCTTCAGATGGTGAATAAATACGGTAAGATCTTGTGATAAACTCATAACAAGAAATTGTGATATAAAAATATCACTCGATCTGTTGTAAGTATAGCTACATTCTAGAAAATTAAATATGGTCATCAAAGTTAGGTCAAGGCTATTAATGCATTAAATATAGTTGTATAAGAATATGAAAGAAAAATATAAATAAACATAGTTGATAAACATGTGGAAATAACTAAGGGTCTGGAATTTGCTTCCCTGATATGCAGATCTTACGAGAAAGTAGGAAGAACATGAAGATAGTGACAGGACACAAATAACATTCATGAAGAATTTCTTCCTTCTTCTGATACAATTTCATTCTATGATTTTTTTTTTAAGCATATAATTATGATTTACAAGCATTTGAAATTCTTACACCCTGTCCTCTAAACAAACTGTTCCATTCTTCTTCCATAATGCCTCAAATCTCTTTAGCTAGAGTGCTTCACATTCAACCTGCTAGCAGTCAACTCCCTTTCCATCCAGTCTTCTCAGAAAAATCTTACCAGCAGTGAACTAGATTATCAGGCATTCTTGAACAACTGAGTGTCTGGAAATTATCAAGCCCCCTGCCTGATTTCTGTAAGAAGTCTCTTACAGATGCCTTTACTTTTGAGAGGCATTCCTTGACTTTTACTTAAAATCGCTTTTACAGTTTTAACTGTTAAGTTTTCCCCATTCAAAGAACTTCGATGTCCCCTGTTCAAAACAGAAGTTGTTGAGGGTATGCAATAGAAATTACTGCCTCCTATTTTATAAAGGACAGCTATCATATATCTAAAAGGCACAACAGAACAATCATATATACACTTTCTATACTGATGAAATGAAAAAAAAATCACTTTGTTTTGTACAATCATTATGACTCATGGTCATAATAACATACATATCACAAGCAAAAGAAAACAAAAACAGATTAAAAGATGGTTATTGTCAAAAGCCTTTAAACTGTTCAGAGTGTGTTCTTTTGCAGTACTGGTGTAGTCTTTTGCTGTACTGCAATGTTACTATAAATGTGACAAATAAATTGCTTTTCATGTATTTTCTCAACAAAAATATAGCAAGTTCTTTAAGTGATACGGAATTGGTAAATTGCAATCAAGCCAGAAAATTTTTCAGAACATTTTTTATACTCTCCAACACGAAAAAAGTTAGCAATTAAGTACCATGAAAAGAATAGAGAATTCTAGTAAAAAATATCACAAAATCTGTACACTTGATCAGCTTTACAATCAAGCACAATTTCACTGTTTAATCTATGGCAACAATTAAATTTTACAAACATAAGGAAGTTCAAAGTACTGTGGTACAGCTTTAAAGACTGAATATGCTTAGATGGATTCTGATGATCATTATGCCTAATTAGAATGAAAGTGATCACTTTTGCTGTTATAGGACCTGTCTGCTTCGAGGCAGCCTAACCTCTGTGTGCTTTAGTCTCAGAATTATTCCTGAAGTGAATAATAGAGAGAAGAGCAAAAGCCAGCTATATTTTAAGTGTGTAACCTCTTATTTATGGTTTTCTCTCATTGCGCTCTCTCTCCAGTTTTACAACCTCAAACTTTTCCTTTCATGCCAGTGCAATATTTATAACAGACCTGTGTTCATCTCACAGACCTATGATTTCCACGCAATAGACCATCCAAGTCAGCCTGGAAATGACAAATCTCAAGGATTTCAGACCCTAGGGGCTGCAAAAGTCAGTTGGGGAGCTAGCACCACTAGCTGCTAGAAAATAAAACTAAAAATACCAAAATAAAAACCTGTTACTACCTATTCTTTCCCTCTGTAAAAGGCAGGTTGTAGCTGGACATCCCATGGTTCTGGAACAAAGCCACTAATTTTATTGTTAATGGAGCCTCTGGAGAGACTACACACACGTATTTACCACCCTCTGCCTCATTCCAGAAGACACTGTTTGCCTTCTAATGTCCTCCTAATAAAATTGGTTTTTCCACACTCTTCCAGACTACAGTGTATGGGAATAAGTGACCACCATTATCAAGGCATTTTGATAAGAAAACATGTTAAACACAAAAAGAGAAAGACACTGACATTCCTGCTTTGTGAAAGAAAATAAAAACAAAAAAGAAATGTAAGGAGGAAACTGAGAGAGGAAAACTGAAGTCCTCCAGTCTGATCTTATGACCTGTTGCAAAAAAAAGTATGCATAAATATGTGATACCAGAACTACAAAAGAAAAAATAAATTGATTTTATGCTCAAAACACTTTTCTAATAGTTCATCCACATCAGAAAGTCATGGGTCTTATTACCTGAAAATAAATAAAACAAAAATCTATGCTTAATCCAGTAACACAGTCTTGAAAAAAAAGAAAAGGAATACAGAGAAATCAATGTAAGCATATTAATTTCAATTCCAGTCTCCTGATGAGGGTAGCTCTCAAATCCATCTCAACACACAAGGAGACACTGAATGCTGATGAATAATACATATATTTTCCAGCATCAAGTAAATCATTTATCTCTGCAATTACAAGTCAGTAAAGATGCTGAATGATTTTTAACATGTGACTCGACATGTTATTTTCAGGATAAGAGAAGCACATTGAACTTTTTCTACAATAAACAATTGCTACTAAGCTCAGTTTATTTTGCAGCTTTGATAATATTGAAAAAAAATAATAATTGGGTATTTTTAAATGCATAATTACTGTAGTTCACACACTGTTACAGAGATTACGTTAAAAAAATAAAATTAAATTGCAGTGGTGTGCTGGAATAAAAACAAGACAATAAGTTAAATGATAAAATTCAGGGTTTTTCTTTTTTATTTTGGTTTTATGTAGGGAAAATAATCTCTCCTTATGCCTCACTAGAAAAAAGTAAACCAGGTTGTTTTCATTAAGGAGTAGGAAAAGAAATCAGATTGAATATGCCTGAGTAATACTGATCTTTGCTAAGATTTAAAATGTATCCCCTTTGAGAAAAAAGGATGTATTTATCCTTAAATTCACTTCCATATAAATTGGTTTTATTCTACGCATTAAATTGCGTTTTATGCATCCCAAAGCATAGCTGACAATCAGATGTTTCTAAATGCTCTGAGGTGATGTAAGTGATTTCTGGTTAGAAAATATTGAGTCATTACTCAATCTATATTACATATTTAAAACCTCAGTTTTATAATAACAACTCACAGTCTTCTATACAAAAGAAACCCTACCTCAGCATTGCTAAACAAGCCCTAACACTGGCACGGGAACAGTTAAACAAATAAATTTTAAAAAGAGGCAAAATACTAATATTACTAAGTAATAGAAATCACAGATTATTGAGTTATACCTATGACTTATTGGGAAAAGATGATTCTTTACCACTTTTTTAATGGGATTTTTAAACCCCATTTCTTCTTCTTTGATTGGTTTTGGGTTTTTCTGAGAAGTATGAAGGAGGAGTTTTTGAAGATACATTCATCTCAAGAGTAATATAAGAAGTTCCAAAACTATGGATAAAGCAGCTGTTCTGAAGTAGATAACAGCTATTTTTGCTCTTGGAAGCAGCCCTTCTCTTTGCTAAATTCATGTTGTGATTTTTTTTAACAGACTCCAAAAGATTTTACATATATTGAATTTAAGACCACAATCAGTATTCTTTGCGTCTGCATTTACTTTTCATTTCACATCATACTGAAGAATAATTATGAATGACTGAAACTACTTTGCTTTCTTTCCTAAGCTGCTGTTTCATACTTCTGAGCAACAATTAAATTACATGCAGGAGGTTTATTAGTATTTCAGTACTACACTATAAAACATATGCCAAAAGTGTCATATGAGCACAGGGGGATACTGCCACTTCGTGTAAAGTAACTACTCATTTAGCTATGTACATAAGATTTGGTTAGGCAGGTATGAATAATCAACTAGAAATTTTAGAATAGGGTTGTTTTTTTTTTTGTCTCAAGACTAATATATCCTTGCAAAAAGTGATATGAGAACTGTTAATCACAACAGAAAATTGTTGGTTAACCTAAAACACCTGGGTTTATTTTAACATATTAAGAGAATACACAATCCTAATGAATTTAGTCAAAGAGTTGCAACCAGTCAATAGTCACTACTAACGCAGAATATATGGCTTTTTGATCCTGTTCCATCGTTGTGGAAGACAGGGGATAATATGCAGTATGGTATACAGATATATGCCATGAGATTAATTGCAATTATTTAGGAGTAGGCTTTCTAAATTATTCAATGTAAAAAATCAAAGTAAATACATGCATTGTCTAAAAAATAACTGCTCCAGAGATGTGAATAGATAAAATCCCAAATTCTATATAGACAGTATTAAACTGGAGATGTGGGCTTGCTAAAACTCTATTACATAATAACAGCTAAAGAATTCACAATTACAGCATTTAAGATGTAAAAATTGTATTTTCCTCTACAGATGAATACATATAGGACAAGAGCAGAAATGCAAAAATAGTGTGTTATCAGCGTTATCACTGATATAAAGACTGTTCCTAAGGCTAAGAATGAGAACAAACCTTTTAGTTATGGCCTGCATTTAAAGCTTTAATTTAACATAAAATATGATAAATATAGTTGCAACACACTGTAACAACAGACTACTAAACTACAGGAAAGCATGCACATGAATCTGAAAAATGAGATTCCCAGAATTGATTCTGCTCCCAATTGCATCAACAAAGCTGTTTTAAGTGGGCCTCAACTACACCAGTGTTCTTTGCTTAGTGACTAGTGGTTACTTGATATCCAGAAATATCTTATGCAAAATAAATCAGCACCAGTCAAATCTATTCTGTACACAACAGCTCATCAAAATAAATAACATCTACTGGTAAAAAAAAAATAAATATACAGTATGCAGCGTGTAGAAAAGTTTTGCTAAAACACTGAAGCACTCACGATTTGCTAAAACATGAAAACACTGAAGTGCATATTTTGCCCTGATACAGAGACACTTATGTTGGGGGAAAGAAACCAGTTATAGTTATCAAAACTCCAGGTTCAGGGTAGGCTTCTCTCTGGGCAAATAACTGTCCTGCTCATACAGACCACTAGCTTACAAGGGAAATCAGTAAGAATCACACAAATGTATCTAGCAAGGTAATTTTGCCCATAAATTCAACTGATCCATCTCTACTGACTACATCATAGATGAAGTACTTCAGCGCACCCACAAAATAGCATACATTTATAGAATAAATAATTTCAGAGTATCTCCATATAGCCCAAATGAATGGCAAGTGCAAATTTATTGTAGCAGGTAAGAGAACTATAACAGAGAGAATTCTGAATGTATAACAATCAATTGTAGATATTATAATTATATGAAACATCTTCCCCTAGTTGAAAAAATACACAATAATTTTTATCTGTAGGTAACATTACAGACAAGAAAAGGATATAGTGCACATATAATGTGTCTCCAAGTCATCACACTGAAAAAGCAATTAAAAAATCGAAGTAACACTCTATGCTTTCAATATAGTTATAAAGCATGAATTAAATTAAAATTTTGCATAATAATACTGTGGTTTCAGTTTGAGAAAACACTGTACTGTGAATCTGCAAAGACTTTGATGAATACCCTATTAAGATAACAGCCCAGTCAGCTGCAGTATTGTTTATAATCTTAATGGGTTTTAGACAGCAATGAAGGAGCAATAATTTTGTTCATTTCAAATAATGTAGCATTGAAGGGCATTCAAGGAAACAATCCTATTATTCATTTTTGCATCTCTTGGTGTATGATGATTGCACTGCATTTTTTTGTTCCACAAAATAATGTTAAAAAAACAGTCTGAAGCGATAACTTTTCTCATGATGTTTACTTACCTACAATACAGGTTCTCTATTATTTGAGTTTAAAGTTACATTTATGTGGACAAACCAAATTACATTAACTAGGTAGTATTTTGAGAGTTATTTAACTTTACCAAGCCTTTGTTTCCATTGACTCAATGTAACCAAGACTGAACAAAGTGCTTCTTTCACTGAGAATCTATTTGAATAAAAATGAATAAGTTGTAGGAATCCCAAGATTTGGGCCTAACACTTTTTCTAAAGAAAAAATTCAGCTATCAAACCGCAAACTTCTGTTGGAGTGACTTGTCTTTGGTGAAATAATAGTTATTAAAGGTTACTCTTAAAGTTTTGCCGAACTTGTCTCCAAATTTTCTAAAGGACTAGGAGTTCACAATTGAAGTTATTTCTACAGGTGGGCATTTTTCAAAGGTGTTACCTTTTTAAATATTGTGTTGATAGACAGCTTGCATATCAGTACAGAGAAATATTTCTAAGATAACACATGCAATTGCACTAACCTGTTATGTTACAAGACCTTTTTTTTTTGTAGTTTCTCTTTCTGCTCTCAAATATTTCCTTTATTGATGCCAACAGGACTTAATGTCATTAATGTAAATACATCAGGAATGTAATTTTTATTCTAACTTTAATCTAATAAGCAACATTCACAACCATGAGCATCTGTAAATTTCTGTAGGCACTGGAACCAGCCAGACCAAATCTTTCAGCAATTCCTGGGGATAGTACAGGGTAATGTGGGTGTAAAATCATTCCAAACAGACAGACTGCATAGAGCTATCTTTTAATAGTATTGTGAGCTCTTTCCACCATCAATCTCATTGCCAGTGCAGTCTTTAAAATTAACCAATATAAAAAAATCAAGGTAGTCCCCTGAAGAGTTCTGTACTAGATGTAGATTATGATGCAATATGGCATATATGTAATTATTTCTAAATGTCACAGTCATTTAGAGCACATTTACATTAAAAGAAAAACAAATACAATTACAGGGAGCAGGCTGTTAAGCAGATCACCAGATCCACAGAAGTCTGATTTAAACATTTATCTAATACTGAGTCTTCATCTATAAATGTGGAAAAAGATGAGGGAAGTGACATACTATTCTCTGTAATACAATGAAGTAGTCACCTGAATACCTGGAAACTGTGGGAAACCTGTTCATTTGTGTGAAGGAGTTTGGTTCTTGTTATCTGTAAGACGATGCTAACTACTGATCTAGTGGTATTGTGGAATAGATATATAATCCATTTTTCCTGTGGAAAACAGTACAAGTAGAAAGGCAGAAGTGGGTTTAGGTCAGACCACTTCACTGACACTATTTCTAGGGCAGGAGTATCCTCTATTGCCATTTGAGAGAGAAAGAAATTATGCTTTCAATGTGCTTTATTTTTTCAGTTTGTGTTTTTTTTTTCCTCAAAGCACCAACACTCCTGCTGGTTCTGTAGAGTCCAAAACTAACGTGAGTTAAATGCTTTTTCCTAGTATGATTTGTAATAAGTAATTATTTTATTTAAAACTCATTTCCTTATTTTTATTTTTCTGTGGATTATTAATTTATAATTCTGGGAGTCAATTCTTATTTAAATATTTTTAAAATAAAATTTGATAGCAGCTGAGTTTTGTGGGGTTTTAAAGCATTTCAGAATAAAATGTGATAGCAGCTTAGTTGTGTGGGTTTTGTTCTTAAATTTTTCTCTCCTTCTTTTTTGGAAAGTTTTCTTATTACCATTTAGTATATTAGTCATATTTTCTGCCCTCTCACACTGAAGCAGAATGCCAAGTAAAGAATATTACTTACTGGCAAAGGTTTTCAGAGAGTGTAATTAAAAGTTTGTCTCCAGTTTTATATTTAAGTTTTCCTGGCATTTGACTAATTTGGCAGCATATGGTAGATTTGTTTATTACCTTGTGCATAGTAATTAAAGCAGAGACACACAAGAAATGTGCTCTATTTATATTTGAGGTAAAGGCATTTTTTCTGAAATCTCCAATAATGAAAAGCATTTTTTAATTTAATTCTTACATCTGGAGATATCTGTATGGATTTATATAGCTGTATAATAATTCATTCTTTATTAAGAAAGGCATTAACAGATATTTCAGTTAGTGTTCCAAAAATGTGACCTACAGAAATAATTCACAATATTTTTTTGCTAATCTATACTTCAGAGACTGACAAAAGACTTCTGGTTTTCAGTCTGTGTTCTTATGTAGCTGTTTAGTAATTCAAAGTCCTCAATATTTGCACTAAGAAACAGATTTATGTCCATGATAGGTAAGTTTCACACTGTCGATACATTTATTGGTAACATGCTGATAATTAGTGGCCACTTCTTCTGGAAATTTGAATCTAATTTTATGTGAATAATAAAATAAATTCTCATAGTTGGTTAATTTTATATGAATGCATAGCATTACATATAGCAATATAATTAACAATCCAGCTTAAATGTCTATTTTATTAATACAACACTAGCTACTTATCATGAAATTTGACCATTCCAGTATCTATTAAAAATAATGCTACTTTCTTTCTAATCTTCAATATTTTTTGCCCACTTAATTGCCTACCTTAAAAGAAAGACAGATTTCTATGTCATAAAGTTATACAAAATTTACATTTTCAATAAAAATGTATTCTTTTGTACTGTTGTTATTTCTTTTCCTCTCTATGACTTAGTATACAGTGAAAAGCCAGTAAATGTTATCCAGTAATTTCAGCAGCCAAGGTGGATGTTTAGGATCTGATACACATACTGCCCTCCACGTAGCAAAGAATCTCAGAAATCAACAAAAAACCCCAAAAAATAAAATACAAATATGTAAAGTATTTATGATGGGACCCGGTGACAGTGAGATTGGAACCTTGAAGGAAGTTAGCTTGGTATGAGCAAAATGAATTGTACTAGGATGTACAAAAGATAAATTACTTTCAACACAGGAAGGATGGATTTCGTCTTTAACTGTATGAACAACAGGAGAAAATGATACACTACCTTACAAGACAGAACAGATTTATTTGATAGTATCTGAAAACCCTTCATAGATTATACACAAAACCACTAATGACACTTTCAATGCACTCAAATAACAGGTTACATGGAGAGAGAGCTTAATCACTATTTTAATGTCGTCATCCCTCTTGCCAGTGCAACAACTTGCCAGGATAACAAATATAACCTAATAAAATTATATTTGCTTGCTCAGATTTCTAGAACAAGTATCTCTGCCACCTTTTAGACTTCTACTACATGATAACAAATCTTTTACTACAGTCATAAATGACAGCCAAAACTACTTCATGGGAAACTAAAAATACATTATCCTATATAAAAGTTGAAAGCATGAAAGTGGAAAAGAACATAGCAACTTCTTGCTTTTATATGCATCCATTCTAGAACAGGATGTAATCTCCAACACATAAGCCTTACCACTGCCTCAAAGTCTGCAGGAAAATTTCAAGGCATTCATAAAAACTTCAAGTGGTGTCCATACTGGGCTACTCATTCTGTTTGTTTTCCCAGAGCTATCAGAGAGTCTCCAGCTGCCCTGGGGTCAGATGCTTAACTCTTTAGATTTTATTTCACAATAAAAATAATAGTATTTGTAGGTCCTTACACTACCAAAAGATCTACAGAATACCGGGTGTGTAGCCCCACTGAGCCCCAAAAATATTTATTTATTTGTAACTGTAGCAGTAGAACCTCAAAGTGGAAGGATTCTTTATGCTTCTATGCTGCTTAAGGCATCTCTAAATACTCTCAATACAAGCATTAAAAAGTAACAGCTAGAATAAACTGTTGTCGTAGCAACAACCACACTCATTCAAAACAGAATTAGGTGTCTCCCAGGAGAGGAACGATTCTAAGCAGCCAACCCACATTCTTGACTAAAGAGGTGTGCCAACTCTTCTTGTTTCTAAATATTGGCTTGCATGTGCAAAACCAAACTTGTACAACCCGAGAAACTGTCACATGTGAGGGAAAACCGGCTTAAAAAAATAAACAAGCCAGTTTACGTACAAAGGTATGTTCAAATATTGAGGAGCTGATGCAGAGGACTTGCAATGCAAAAAAAAAGTAGTTCAGGGACAGGATTTAGATAGCACATTTGCGACAGATCAAAGGTTTTCTAATACTACTTTTAAAATAGTATTTCTACATAATTCTATTTTGCCGAGTTCCTGTGCTTAGTCCTGGGAGCTTTTAAGTCATCTGGAAAATGGATCATATATGTCTTTCTAGTAATATCAGCAGTGTGAAAACTTATTTGCTTTCAATCTCACAACTGAGGCTTGGTGTTTATAGCAGTCAAATAATGGATCAGAACAGCAATGCCCAAAAATTGATCCAGTGACAGAAATTCCCACCTTTTTTCTATAAAATTCCTTCATACCATATGGAAAGCATGAGTGTGAACCTGGAGAAGGGGCTGTGGAAAAAAAGCACTGAAGATCAAGCACTAAATATTGAAAGAAGCTCAAGAAATGACAAAGGATTCTGAAAGTAAATGCTGATATACTGGCGGTGTAAGTTCTTCCCCACTAGGTGGTGAAAAAAATACTGCTAACCAGATAGAAATATTTAACCAGAGAATCACAGGATAACTGAGACTGTCAGTGACCTCTGGAAGTCATTACTGTCCTATGGCCCCATTTATTGAGGGACACCTAGGGAAGGCTGCCCAGCACCATGGCCAGGCTGCTTTTGAACATCGTCAAGGACAGAGGTTTCACCACTTTTCTGAACAGTTTGTTCCAGTTCTCCACATAGATTTGCTGAATTTATTGATTTGGGAGAACTGTGTTACCCAGAGAAAAAACCTAGTTATGCCCTGTGAAACCATGTTAATTCAGGCCCTGACATGAATTAGAAAACAAAGGCTAGTGACTGCTGAAGTTGCTCCGTGTAAATCTAACTACAGATAAAACCATCCATCAGGTAACTGAAGAACCAAAGAAAGAAAGAAAAAAATATTGTTCATCACTAAACTAGTCAGTTTGCATATTTAATTATGCAGTTTAAGTGCTCAGCACTTCAGATTCTAAGATTCTGAACTTCTAGTCAAAATGACGTATGAAACCTAGTGACATTTTTCATGCGTAAGAAGCATTTATTTCAGTTATGAAACTAATTTGAACTTCTTCCTCGTGCCTCAGTTCATTGATCTTGTTTCAATAGGTTACTGCTCACAGCCTCGAAAACCTACAGCTTTCAGTGACTATAACTACATAGCCTCAAAAAAAATCATTGTTAAGGTAAAAGTATATTTTTACAATAGGACATAAAAGGATGAAATCAGGAGTACAAAAGGCAAAAACCTGAAATCCAAACTACAGCTCGTAGACTTAATACATCACAGGAAAACTACTCTATGAAACTTGGTATATTCCTTTTATGGAAAATAGGCATAAGTGTATCTTTCTTCTCAGGTGGTATTACAGTGTATAATGCATGTATTTTGATGTGTTTGATTTCTTCCCTATATCTAACATTGTCAGAAAGGATCACTGCTTCCTCATTAACACATATTTCAGAGTGATTATTTTGCTTATTCCTACTTGTCAGTACACAGCTAAAAAAGAAAAAAAAAATGGATGGGCCATTAGGAGACAAAATGTTTTTGCTTCCCAAAAATCTTGCTTCATAGGAAAATGTGAAAATCCATAATTCTTTAGATCTTACTTTGAGAAACTCTGAGAAAAATATAGCGAAAAATTAATTATGCATTACACAAGACAGGAGAAATTATGTTCCTTCAGTAGGTGAAAATTTTCTTTTTAAGTCAAAAGGCACTGCAGTGGACATTTCCTGAAAAATTCACTTTTTGATCACACAGAGCATCAGTCATGTGGGATGTGCACACAGAAAGAACCAAGAGACAAAACCTTTTCTTCTTTATTGATTCATCATTTCAGTGCACACCTTGTATTTCCTTCTACACAGAAACATGGTTTGAATGTGTGATGAATGCTGAGATTCTAACGTAAACAGAATGTAAATATTAAGAATTCATTGAATTGAAACTACATTTACCAATCTTATCACCAGAATATTGCAGTTATGGGGTAAGGATATGGAATATAGCTACAGAAATTTTAAGTATCACCCTCTGTTCCTAAGGCAGAGACAGTAGTCAAACTTAGCAAAGTTTAACAAAGAACAGTCGAAGTATCTGACAGTGTTTAAACAAATGCAGAGCAAGTTTTAAATACAGATTCTGGCGTACTGAAGAAGAAAATATTCACATAAATAATTAGAAAATACTATTGTGTTTTCACTGGAAGTATTGGTTTAGTGATTTCTAAGCAGGCACTGGGGCATGTTTAAATGACACAGAAAATATGCCTTTCCTACAGAGAAAAAACAAGCTTGGATAAGTGTTAAAGGGAAGTAGAAGGTTCAAAATACCTTTACGGAGAAGACAACTGAAAAATATAACAAAGAAAAAAAGCTTTGCCCTCAGCTATCAATAAATATGAATTTTTTAATAGCTTTGAACTCTTCTTCAGTCCAATCAGCTTCAAGACACCTGAATTCACCTCATCTGCCAATTCAAAAGTTTATTTAGTTAAATGTTCAAGAGATTTGTGGCAAGTAATATCCTAAGTACCTAAAATGAAATGTATGGTTCACTAGTTTCTTTCTCAGATGGCTTCTTTTCCCAGGGTGACTGAGGATCAGGGTACTTATTTCTTTCAGATTCTTTCCTAATACAATTGAAAGGCATCCAAAAATCTGAGCTTCTGTTTCCTTA
Source organism: Phainopepla nitens (assembly GCA_013400175.1). Taxonomy (NCBI): domain Eukaryota; kingdom Metazoa; phylum Chordata; class Aves; order Passeriformes; family Bombycillidae; genus Phainopepla; species Phainopepla nitens. Next base: position 989,227 of record VXBQ01004573.1, on the reverse strand, counting down.
CTTATGCTTATTAGTGCACATAATTAGCAACATTAATACACACATACATATATGAACTAATGCCCTCTAGCTATCTAAGTCTGGCCATTTAATAATTTTGTAAAAGCATGATTAAACAAAAATTGTAGCATTCTAATAACTAAAGTAATAAAATAGTGTCACTCTGGTTTTCATTCACATACTCAAAATCCAACTTTTGATTAACTTTCTGTCAATATACAAGTACGCAATTTTTCTGAATGGAAAAGCAGGTGATCTTCAAGGTTCCTTCTAACCAAACTATTCCATTATCATATACTTGTACATTCAACAGCCCAACTGAGACAACAATATTTAGGAAAGACCACACTACAGTTATATCTCCCCAGTTTTACTGAAAACCTACTGGGGATACCATCAGTCAAATTTCTGGGTTCTCTCAACCATGTGCACAGGAACTTATTTTAGTATTGCATCATAATGTAACAGCCCAAGGAGACAAACAAATTGTTACTGATTGTATTATATGTATGTCTTTTGGCTTTATGAGTGTGTTTATGTAACTACATATGCACTGTGGGTGCAAAATGATAATAGATTTATTCATCTCCCATTGTAGTCTGCAGGCAGACACAGTCTGCAGTACTGCATAAAAATAATTTTGAAGTAAGTTAACTGAAAACCAATACACCAAGCAGACAATTGACTACCACATAAAATCAAACTACACAGTACTTGCATTGTTTCCCTCTACAGAAAACACAGATAACAATTTACAAGTGTATGTGTGAAGCGCTACAATTAGAAACTACAAGAAGCTGTACATGAGTCTTTTGAGAGCATTTATGAACTAATAGATATCCCTTCTCAAACTTAGAGGGAACTGCAAAGTTGCCTACTGATGAATTAAGTAATATGCTTTGCCAAGGTACTTATCCTTGACATACACTGTGTCATACAGCATGATAAAGTAAGTTTTACCTATCTGTCTTATGACTCATATCTATTTAGCGCTCACAAAAATAGTTTGTTAGCAAAAATTATGGATGAGTATGTGTTACAGAATACACGTGACCCTCAAATGATGAAGGTTTCTCAGATTCTCTGAGAATATTATTCCCATAATCATGTTTTCAATGACCCCAGCTGTCGCCTTCTGATTTGATCAAGAAAAAAGCCATCAGACAAAAAGACTGTTATCTGGGTTGAGATTTTCAGGATAATATTCCATTTGGTACAGAAATAGACCCTAAGGAGCAGGCATTGTGCATTCTCTCTTCTGCCAGACTCACAGTATGAGTAGGAGTATTTCCATTCTGGAGCTCTGGGACTTGGTGCCTAGTCCGATGGCTAAAAGTGGTCATCAATTCTTTTTCATGACAAATGCTAAGTCTTTGTTCTCCTTTGCTTTTTCACAGTATTGCAACTTGCTACTTTAGTCTTTGTTTCTCATTAAATGTACTTTCTTGTACAGTTTCAACCTGGTTTCAATTCAAGTACACAAGCATCAACTACATTTGTCAGCGCAGTGGTGCACACATATTCACACCAACAACTTGGTGCTCCTTAGCTTAGGTGGCAAAGAGTTCACTGAAAACCAAACTGATACACAGGTGCGTGTAAATATGAATTTTTTTTCACCTTTCTCTTTTAGTGTCCAGAATATTTTAATTTCCTATGGTTTTGAAATTATAAACATAGCAGACAAATATTAAGTAAGAACTTCCATGAGCTCATACTGTTCTAATATGCAGTGAATATAACATAAACAGGTACTGATGAAAAGCTGGTATGCTGTAAAAATTCCTCATAAATACAAAGACATTTATTTCAGTGATATGGGCAAATGATATTATATACATTCTTTTGTAAAAACAAAGTACATTCCTTAACTTCTATTTTACTCTCTGCTTAAAAAAACCACTGCTTTTCATAGAAAAAATACTCCTGATTCGGTTTATATTATTACTGTTTTCTGTACATGACAAATTAATCTGACTACTAACTTGGAATATTGACAGGAAGGTTAGGTTCCAAAAAAGGAACACAGGATTTAAATCCTTATTGGTTACAGCCTTCATTAATCAGTGGTAATTTACATTAATATAAAAAACATTCATCCTTCTCTGAGGGCCCTCTCTTGTGAGTAATTTCATCCTCCAGCAGACATTATGAGCTATATTAAGAACTGGCATTCCAACAAATGAGAGTAGCTTAACTGTAAGAGAAATACCCATTTCATGACCAAATAGAAAATTATTTGTTTATTTTTTTAATAATGCAGTACCTAATTATATTTCAATTTTCAAGGATTCCCTCAGAAATGTCACTGAAGAAAAAGCTGCAGTTACATTCATGGCAAATAAAGACATCAGATTTCTCATGTCATACTTTTCATATGTTATTTTGGAAAATCTTTATCCTGAATGTGTATTTTCATTGCATTAAAGGCAGAGTATAAAACAACTATTTCTCCAAAAGAGTAGCTACAAGAAAGAACTACATTCACTTTTGAACTGAGCTCTTCTTGAAATGACAGACTGAGCCATTTTTATTCTAACAGTTAGGCAGGATTACCTCAATGTTCTTCCCACTTTCTTACCTTCTAAAAATTATCTGTTAAGAGAAGCTGGCAGAAACTATATGTAAAGTTCTCTGATTAACTGGCAGCAGTATTGCCCAAAGTGCTCTCTATAAATTTAAGTTTTCACCTACACAGAGACAAAAAGATTGAGATCTAAAAAAAGAAATAAAACCTCTAATGAGGGAAAGCTGGGGCACCTTAACTTTACTGCATAGAGACATGGTAGCAAGTCGAGACAGAAATGATGAGTGGTTAAATCAAGAGAAAGAATTTGTTCTATTTACTTGTGTTGCGTGGCCAGTACAAGCCTATAAATTACAGTGATAATACTTGTCCTCTATGTAACTCAATTTTTATTTCTGTATAATGTGTTGACCACCATGACATGGGTATGATATTCTATGAGGGAGAAAGGCAAAAAAGAAAAATATCTGATTAGAAATTCTCCTCAAGTAAATCAAGTGGACTTGTGTCAAAAAAAGCAGAAAAAAATTATATTTCAGATATGTTCTTCAGACTACACCTTAGGGCTAGAAAATACTCTGTTCCAATTTCTGGAAGATGTTCTAGAGTTCTGTTTTTCTGTACACTCCATTTTGTCAGTCTTAATTTAAAAGTACAATCAGCATCTAACGAAACATTAAAATAGTAACCCAAATCCCTAAGTCAAATACCATTATATTTTAGGTGCAGATTCTTTAATAATTTTGAAGCACATCATAAATTACAAATCCATTTGGCATATTCAGTGTGAGACACTGTTATTCAGATATTATAATCACCGTCATCTGACCAAATAAATCAGAAAACAAGAAAACTGAGAAAAACTGTCACTGTAACATAAAATGCATTGTCTGCATTAAGCCCTGCTCAGTAGGAAGGAAAACTAGATTTTGGCAGTTGGAAGACTATTTTAAGTAGAAGGAAAGGTGAAATGAGCATCTGACTGTGATCAACGTCATAAAGACCCAGATGATAGAGGAGAAATTATTTCTACAGTGCACAAAAGATTTTAATTCTGACTGGAAGAATAACAAAGTAGTGAGACGCAAAACCACCAAAAACGATGTCCTGAAGTAACACCTTCAGGAAACAGCATAAAATCAGAGACTATCACAAGGACCACCAGAAGCAAAATATGGGAAAGACTCTTCTATGGACACATATAAAGTCTGTTTAAATCTTACCTAACCACTGTTCTGCCTCTCTGTCACAGAGCGAATTTGTACCACATTCTCTTTTTCTGTGATAGGACACCTGACTCTGTATTTGCTTTGTTCTGCTATGGTAATCCAACAAAATTCTTTGCTGTCAACTTAGGGATTCCCTTGCTTCCTCAAGAGCAACTGGTGAGTCATTTGAAAGCACCCCCCTGCCTCCTCCTTAGTGAGGACCAACTCGCTGGTGAGTGATGGTTATCCTCACTTGGTGATTCACTCTGGCACCTCACTTGGCAAGAAAATTTAGTGGAATCTGACACACCACATAAAAAAATCTACTTCCAGTAGAAATAGCACCTCATGCTAAGAGAGGTTTGCCCATGTAACATCTGAAAAAAATGAAGACTATGAATGTGGCTCACAAAAAAAATAAATAAATAAAAAAGAAAGCAGCCACAAAAAGCTTTGGGACATTTTCTGCACCAAAGACCATACTACAAACTGGAGCAGAAAGAAGAAAGACTATTCAGTATTTTGAAATTTCTGAAACTTTAAGGCTGAAAGGTATAAGAGGGTATAGCTTTTTTTGCTTAATTTGCAGTCTGGGTAAGGAATGTCTTCTGATACACTCAGTTCAGTACAAAAATTTTAGCAACCTTAATTATTTTGGGCATATGTTTCAGCCAGTAATAACAACTTTCTAAATATATTTACTTACATTATGTGGTTATTATTTTGCTATTATTATTTTTACTAATTCAAGTGAGGGAAGTAAAAGAAATCACTGTGACATCATGAAAACAGTTGAAAAATTAAATAGTCCTTCCTTACATCAAAAAGAAAAAAAAAAAGTTTACTTCTCGAAGAAATGTATTACAGGTACTAATGGAAATATGACTGCCAATCAGGCTGGTTGAAACTCTACGAATAATCACTGAAAGGTTTTAAGAAGAATTCATTAAAAGACTTTGACAAACATAGACATGGTAGGAATACACAAAAATAAAGAACAATTGAGGAAGCGACCAAAAGCCTAGCAGTGAAAAGGACAGATGTAATTCTTACCAGAATGGGAGGGTGTCAGACAAGTACAGAGACAGTAAGGAAAACTCACCATCCACTAGTAAATTTATCCCTGAATTAATAAATAAGGAAATAACTGAATTTGGATGATTATGGAACACAACATCTCTGCTTACTGAATTCATAATCCAAAAAGAAAATACTGACTATATTGTCAATGTAACCATTGAGAAAAAATGAACAAAGAAATGTTTCTAATGATTGTTTTCAGTCATTATATTGGAAGCTCTCAAAGGCACTACACACCATTACTACTAGTAATTAATTAGAAAGAATAAGGGACCAATGATTTGTTAGTTTAAATTTTTCAGAAAATGTAGCATGCACATCTCTGTTTCAGTTAGATTTTATACTCATTACAAATAATTTCACAAAGTTCTGTAACATCATGCCATAACATAATTTGATCATTCTTTCTACTGATCTCTTAAACAGTTTGAAGACTTTTGATAACTTTAGTTCACTCTGCTTTCAAGGTCTACTGTGGTTTTGAGTTCCATATTATATTCGTAAATTGCACAATTGCTATGATTTCTGTATTGTATACACTTGATAGTTTTAGATGATGTTTGTTAACTACGTTTCTCTCTTTTTCCTCAAGTTCAGAGCACGTTTTTGCAATATTTCCTTTTTGTTTTAGGTATTCAGACCAGTCTTCTCTTTACAGTTATATTTTCTAAGGTATTTCTAGGTGTTTCTGTAAGCGGTACAGTCGCATGTCTATTTTTTTCCTATTGACTGTAATAATATTTTTCTTCCTATTCTTTGTATTCTTTTATTTACTTTCAATTCTATATGCCTCAGTAAGAAAGGTAACTTCCAAAAGAAGGAAGCTTCAGTGTCCTCTGAGCCTGTCACCAGGCACCCATGAAAAGAGCTTGACTCCAGCTTCTTTGGAACCCTTACTTTCAGATACTTACATCCACCAATGAGACACTCCCTGAATGAACTCCTCCCTGGGCTAAATACTCCCAGCAGAAGATGTGTATGAGATAAATAAATAGTATGGGCAGGAAGAGGTATATGAAATTATTATCATTTAATAAAACAAGAGCACAGCATGAAGTTGAGAAATACTTAAAGCAAGCAGCGATTCAGTGGCTTTAGCAAAACCACCACAATATGTTATGGATTTAACAAGTATAAACAGCTTTAAAAGCCTAACTGTACAGAAATTCATTCTTTTAAAGTCAAAAACTTATCTTGCAGTGTATCTGTACTAGCTAGAGATTACACAGGGGTTTAAAATAACTATGTAAAAAAAATTATCCACATATAAAAAAGGGGAGTTTGATGTTGCCTATGAAACTTGACTATAAAATGTCATTGTCTTTGTTATGGTTACAAGATTAGATTGATGTAGTTTAACCTACACTTAGTGGATGTCATCAGTAAAGTCATGGTAGGAAGTGGAAAAAATAATGAGAAGAGAGATGAATATTGAACTAATTATTGGTGTATATACTTAACTAAACTGTGTTACAAAGCAAACATAGGATGAGTATTTTGAATAAATGCAGGAAGCAAACTCCACAAGAACTCTAAGATTCTCATCACCTGAGGCTGGATGAGCCAGACACAAAGAAATGTTGTTTTTTCAGAGCAATTATCCATGTGACTGTGATCCTGCCAGTCTTGGTTGTGGTGATGTATTTTTTCAGTTACATCAGCCCTTTTACTGGACAATCCCTGAGAACCTGACATCCTAGCTGGAAGTTACAAACTGCCATGTATGGTGCAGATAAATGTTCAGCTCTGGGAATCTCTCACTGATGTTGCTGGAAGTTGAAGGGGACACCACAAAGAAAGTAACTCCATTCTCAATGAAGTATTTGTTAAGTGGCTGCATTTTTGACAACTGTCTGAGATAAAACACAGTACACTAAGCTAGAAGAAGCATGAACTTAGTTATAGATTTCTTTTATTCTTACTTTATATTCTCTTGTCTGACACACTTTAATTCTTATAAAAATGCTCAATTTTTTTTTTCCCCAGCACTAAACATAAAAGTTAATAAATACTCTAATAAGCAGAAAAATATTTTACGGATTAGCCACATAACAGGGTGGTTTAAAGACTGCCTAGAATATCATGTTTATTGCTGACCATGTATGGCAAAGCTAAATTGTCGGATAAGCAGAAAGTGTAAGTCTCCAGGAAGGTTTCAGTACATCAAAATTTTAACACTCCAATCCAAAAGTAAACTTGAAACTACAAATTATTGATTGAAAAGAAGACCCTATCAAATACTGGAATGTAATGAATACAAAAGAACAACTTCAAATTTATCAGAAATTCTAGCAAAATACGATACTAATTTCTTAGAAAATAGACTAGTATATGTAAAAAGCTCTATCAAAAACAAGGCCTGCTGTTCTACCCACTTTTACTAGGACTGAAATTGGGCCACAGTGATTAATTTGAACTAAGCAGAGTATGTACAGTATATGGCTCAGGTATTGACCCATAGCACTCTCAGGTCCCTCTGAGAATGGTAGGTCTAGTGGTTCCAGTGCTGATGTGTGAAATGCTATAACAAACCAGAAATCGATGAAGAGTGCACAGTAAACAGACACAGTCAATGAGCTATTCATTACCTTTTGTAAACCTCCAGTATAATTGGCATGTGGTCAATTTATAAACTGTAACCAACTGAGGCTTTATTCAATCTCTTATATTAAAAAATAAAAAAAAAAAAAGAGCAAAAAGCTTTATGTTTTATGTAGTCTTAAGAACATGAATCTGGAGAGGTGAGTAACTAGACATCCAAATGCATCCTGCATCAAAAAAAAACCCAAAACCAACACACTTGTCTGATCTCTAACAGAAGTTTTTTAGTAAACACCTCAGTACCGTACCCAGCAAAGACAGTTTTTGGGTGTGGTACGTTTTATTAGATTTTTTTCTGATAGACAATTAAAACCTAAATCCCAGATGCATTTTTTTAAATAAATTCTTGCCTTCAGGACAGCAACTTTTCCTACCAAAAGAGGGCACACAGGAGGTACATATTTAATAATTAATGTTTATCCTCACTTACTGATAGAAACCTTTTTATCATAAAACTAATTAAAGCTGGTAAACGGCAAAGCTAACCTTTTCATTTCAAATTGAAACCAAAACTCAAACCCCATAATCATATTATGTGATATTAAATGCTTGGATAGCTCCTAAAAAGAATCAGAATCGAAACGAGGACTGCCTTCAGTAGAGAACACCAATGCAGGATTTAGTTCAAAATCCTCAATATAAAGAACAAGCGGCAAAATAGGGAGGCTTGTACTAGAAAATTTAGAGGAAATTTATTTGTTTTACCGTTCATCTATTACTTCTTTCCCATAAACAGATGGATTATAGGCATCTAAACAACTTGTTCCTCTTTTTTTTTTTTTTTTCCAGTTTGGTTCAGTTCACCATGCTTGGCTTCCAGAATGCCTAGGTAAGTTTCCAATTATGGAGTCCTACACAACCCCTTTTCTCCGTTCAGTGAACTTTTGAGTTTTCTGCATGGTCAGCAGATGCAAAGGATTTAAATATCTTACAACACGGTTCATCTAAGGGAATGTTTACACAGTTTTTCTAGTGTATTCCTTCATAGCCTGTGCCAAAGGAAACCACAGAGTGTTATCACATTGCAGTGCCTAAGATATCATACTTCATTTCATTGCTGGGTTAATTGCAGCCATCTGGTTTCATGGCTCAGTGCACAAGCAGAATGGACTTCTTTCTGCTTGAAAAATTAGACAAGTGAAGTTGAAATTGTCTATGTGGGCATTGCCTTTAAGTGACAGCTTCTCCCTGTGTAAGCTCACGGGTAAGAATGAAACAGAGGAAATTAAATGTTGTGAAAAGTAAGCCAAAGAAGGCTGAGCAACTTACACACATACAAACCCATTAAGATCATATCTGAATTACAAAGATAAAAAATATTTACACTTGATGCCTTGCTATCTCTGTCCAGGTTGAGTAGTTGTATTATAGAATATTTCTCTTGTTATTTGAGTTGAATACCATGTCCATTTGCTCTGACCCTGTATTGTGGATAACTATAGCTTATCATGCTTGAACTAATCAGAAAAGAAACATGATGGGAGATGATTGTCACCTAAGCCATAGCATATGTACAGCAGCTCTAAAGTACAGTTTAGAAAAACCAAATGCACACACAGTTACTCTTTTTTAACTACATGATTTGTATATCTGCACAGAAGTAATAATCAATACTTTAGAAAAAAAAATTAAATTACTTCAGCTACTGCTGACATCACTTCAGAGTAAATGCACAATATGCCAATGAAGACTGTTAGCTACATTATAAAACAAAGATCTAATTTAATTACAGACTGTTACATTTGGAGAATTTGTTGATTACATTGTTATATTAAGTTAATAAATGGAGCAATCTGCCCGTTACTGTCATTCACTCTATAGGTACCTATTTGTCTATCAGCCCTGGTAATTGCTACTAGCTTTGTAATTTTTAAGAAATAAAGGAATTGGCTGCACTTCCAGGTTATACAAACTGCAAATTAACATGTTTGTCATAAATACATAACACATTTTCTATTACAGCTTTATTAGCGCTTTGAGCAATATTTAGTTCTGCAGCTCTTAAGTAGGAAATAAAAAGAGCACTAAATGGTGGAATATCTTCTCTCAAAAAGATTTAGGATTCGGCTATAACATGAGTCTTGCTGAATCAGTCAAGGAAGTATTTTTTCCCTAGAGAATCCACTCAATCTGAATTGTTACTTTCTGAAAGCAACTGGAGGACCTGAATATAATTTCATTACTTGCTAGTATGTTCAGCAAAAATCAGAAGAGATACACATTAAAGACTGGCTGGATGGCCAGATCCAGAAAGTGGGGGTGAATGATGCTGAAACAAATTGCCATCTGGTCATTAGTAGTGCCCCTCAGGGCCCAGTCCTGTTGAATATCTTTGTCAATGAACTGGAGGTAGGGATTGAGCGCACCCTCAAGTAAATTTGCAAATAACATCAAGTTGGGCAGCAGTGTTGATCTGCTGGACAGTAGAAAGGCTCTAAAGAGCCTGTGTGGACAGGCTGAACAAGGCCAAATGCCAGGTCCTGCCCTTGGGTCACAATAATGCCATCCATCCATGCAGCCTCGGGGCAGAGCGACAGGAAAGCGACTCACCAGGGAAGGCCTTGGAGGTGCTGGCTGACAGCAGCTGACAAGGCCAAATGCCAGCCAAGGGGCTAAGGAGGCCACAGGCATCCTGGCCTGGATCAGAAATAGCATAACCAGCAGGACCAGGGCTGGGATCATCCCTCTGCACTTGGTGCTGGTTAGGGAACAGAGTGAGTGCCTGTGTGAGCCTTAGTTGTCAGCTGGGGATAAACCGTAACAGTTGTTATTAACAGCTTACAGATAGCCATACTCCTCTCCTTTACAACCTACTTTTCTTCCCTAACCACCTGCTGTTGCAGTAAAAACTCAACTTGGATGCACAGTCCGCCCTAGATTTATCATTAAATAGCACACAAAATACTTCCCAATATCAGATGCTGAAATAAAACTGGGAGTGTGTCTAACACAGGAGTACAGGAATAGACAGTCAGGTAGAGAACATGAGAGCTGCTGAAGACTCTGGCACTGCCCAAATCCTCTGAAACTACAGTACCTCTTTGAAGGTCTTCGAAGATTTTTATTTTCTGATAGAGGCAAGTTCAGCTGCTGAAATAACAATTTGAAATAATATTGGTATATTTTAGTTAATACTGCTGGGACGTGAATAATAAAGTAGTCTGAAAGTCTACAACTAAGTGAAGAGAAGCAGACAAGACAACATAAAATGAAAAATAATTCCTATAATGAATGTAAATGTTGAAAACACCACTCTGGTATCACAGAGAAACAGAAAAGACTGTTTTGATGTAGCACACATATGCTCTAGGAACAGTTGCACACATGGACTGATGCTGACATGGTAATACCTACATCTTCAGAAGAATCAGATATTATTCTGACTATCAAGACACTGCATTTTTAGAGAATACTACATAGCCATTCGAAAAAGACCTGTCTTTCACTGGATGTATTAATAACATGACTACATAATAGCTTTCATATTTATTCATTTACCTTTTTTTTCCAAAAAAGATTGAATTTATCTTACATTTCAATCTAACAGGTTTGTGGAAATGGTACCAAAACCAGTTAAACAATGCTGAAAAATACAGATTATCAAACTTAGGGGTGAAACTTGATCCTTATTTGATAATATCAATTTACAGGACACGGCATTTAAAAGCAGAAGCATTGCTTGTTGAAACAAGATATTTACAATCAGGTTATCCAACTAGGCTCCACTAATGCTGATTCTATCACTACCAGAAACCTTTTAGATAATAAGAAGAAAGCAAAAAAAAAAAAAAAGCACAAATTCTACATGGATAAACCTTTTCCCAGGGCAAAAAAAATAGCATAAACCTAAATTTAAAAGTCTAGACAAATAAAAAAAGATAACAGTACCTCCTGAAGGTCCACCTCACTATTACAAACTGATGACAAGATGAAGAGAATGATAAAAGACAATATTAGATCTCTGCTTAGTTTCCCCACAGTAGGGAGCCTTGTAAGCCAGTAAATACAGTGCCACCATCCCTTGAAACTCAAGGTTTTGTGTTATAAAAACAGCTGACCTTTCCAAAAGAATCACAATTAAAGTTATAAAATTCTAATTACTCCTATAATGAACTCTCTTCCCTCTCCCCAAATTTCTAAGCTATCAGCCTCAGCACCAAGAAAAGCACTGGAGGCCTGAGAATAACACAGAGATGCCGGATAGATATCAGAAAACAGTTTAAAATAGCATTACCAGAAAGAAGCCATAAAAACTGAAAAATTTGTGTTATAACAATCTAGAATCTTTGTAAGTATGCTAATAATTCTCTGTTTAGATTGTTAATACCCGTAATTAGATGAAAACCTTTTGGTTTCACATGAAAAGCTCACTTCGAGCCACAAAAACTCTGCAAATTGTATTGCAACTGCTTCTAGGATGTAATTTGGATGCAAAAAATTGGTAAATTTTCAGGGAAAAACTGTTCACTTTACATAGCTCAAATCAGGATTTAATCAGCTTTCTGATCTATTAATGAGAAACAATGAACTAGCAATCAATGAATTTTGCATTCATTATTAACATTAAAACAAAGTACAACAGCAGACACTTACAAAATGTTGATAAACAACCTCTTAATTTCCAAACCCTCCTCTTCCCAATCGCACAAAGTTCTAAGGGCACTCACACCAACAGAATTATGGCATAACACAGACAGCACATGGCTCACAAACACCACATTCTCCCCCAGCAGGGCAGGTTACCCAGCTGACACAAACCTTGCAAGAGGCAGAGAAGAGCTCCAGCTTTGTGTGGGGCTGAGTCTCTCCCCACAGGTTGCTCACCCACATTTCAGTGCCAAAGCACGAACGGAGGATACACACACACACGCACACCCCCGAGGTGCGAGTCCCTGCTCGTTTCATCCCATACTGCCACGATGGAAGATTTGCAGCAGGAAGGAGGTTCTACTGGACTGCTCCACTGCCAGGTATCTCCTCACATGCCAAAGATTTTCTTTTTACATACTTCTTTTAAAACTGAGTCCTTTATTTCAGAAGTCTCTTCAGAGTTTCCCGGCTAGCATTTGAGCAAACACCCCCTCAGACAGGTTCGGGTGTTCCCCTTTACACATTCCCTTCACACCCACATCCTTGTCTTAGCATTTTCTGTCAAGGATGGGCTGTGCTGGCATCCCTACAGTAACAGATTAGTGGATGGTGTAGGCAATTGAAGACTTAAAATTTCATGCAGAAAAAAAGTGAAAGGAATTCAAATACATACAGAAGAGGTCATGGGAAAATAAGTGAAATAGACAGTATCAGAGGAGCTTAACAGAGATGTACAAAGACTAAGTAGAAGACCACTCAAGCTAAAAAATATCAGATATGTCAGAGACTGAAGCGAGATCTACTTAAAGACTGCCCAATACTGTTGAATGATGTATTTTATTGTAAATTACTTTGGGAGTCTTAATTATTCTAAGTTCCTCAACATCCTGTTGAAGTCTAGTTAAACGGAATGCCTCTTAGTAGATTCTGCACTTGTTTTGAGTATGAAACTATATTAACATCACAGGAAACAATCTCCTTTTGCTCAGAATTTATTTAACCTACTTATCCTTGTGCAAAAGATTATTTTTAACTGTAAGATCAAGTTTTATTAGCCATTATCTGAGACTGCTATAACTTCATTAATTTTATTTCTTAAAATGACCATTGATTCTGAAAGGAACAATGACCAGTATTACAATTACCACAGAAAAGACTCAGTTACAGGGAGTGTAATAAGCTAAGAAAATTTAATCAAACTTCAGCGGAAGTATAAATCAAATTTTGTTTACATTCTTGTTAATATATGAACAAGATATGAAGTTGGCTGATGATGGCCTTCTTCATCAACTTAAAGACATTCAGAAATTTAAACAGTTCAATGTTACTAGTTTTGAACTGGAGAATCTTCAGTACAGCTGGATAAATAAAGAATTCCTTCACTAAATGTTACTGTTTGGGTTTTTGATTCAGGTGCTTTGAACTCCGGTTGAATTTCTTTGAAAAGCTTGATGTGGATATAAAAGAGTTTCCTGATGTATAAAAAGATAATCATTATGTTGGCCCTACTTTCAGTTTGAAATTTTGTCTAACGCACAGATAAAATATATTCTTTCCACAGAAAAATACTTTCTGGCAAACATCTTTATCAAAGTTCTGTAGAATGTTTCAGAAGAATGAAATAATACGAGTCATAACTTCACAAAGAAGTCATGTCAACAGACTTCCAAAAGTAAATTAATAATACAAAGTTATATGCTCTTTGATGGCAAAATGCAACTTCTGTGAAACAAGACACAACTTCTATTGTGAAATCACCATATATCCAAAAGCATAAGCCTGGAAGATCTGTTGAAGGTCTGAATTCATATCAGACAGAAGAAATAATTACATATATCTTTCAAGAGCAAAGATGTGGTACAACAGAATTCATTGCTCCCTGTTAGGATAATATATTCAGCCACCATATAGAGCACATAAAAAATGAGTGTCACCATGCTTAGTACATGGAATTCAGAAATTAAAGTGGTTAATCAGGGATTTAAACTATGTACTTCAGACAATACTTAAGAAATTCTGTGCCTGTCTTCAGTTTCGTGACTTAAACCATTCAGTAGGTTTCCTCTATTTTCTTATAAATAAAATAATATAATAAATCGATTTTCTTTGTATATATTATTAAGCAGCTAACTTAAGTAGCATAATTGATTCCAGAAGTGGTTACACTGATCTTAAAGGGAAATTATCATTCTGTGTGTCACATCCAAAAGTAAAAACTCCTAAAAACCTGGTACTAGCATAAACATATTGAAATGGGCTAGCAATATGAATCTATGTGCATATATATTCAAGACATCATCCTTTAGAAATGTATTAAGGCCTAAAATTATTTTAAGTTTATGAAGTTGGATAAAATCCACACTATCTTCCCCACTGAACAGTATTAAAAATAGCTATAATTTCTTAGCATGGATTTTAAGTTGCAAATATACATTCACTCAGTCTGAAATGAAATCTTCCTCTATAACCACAGAGCAGAACTTGGTAATTAATTTTGTTGGTTTTCCAGTTTAATTGCAAACACCTTTTTATTTTCCCATATATGTGTGTGTATATATATGTGTGTGTTTAGATGGATGGATGAGTTTATGCTTGTTTCAGCATTAGGAAATTTGTCTTTACATAGTGACTCAAAACAACAGAAAGCAAGAATTTAACATAAATAAATGATAAATTTATTCAAAACAGCCAGAAGCAGTCTGGCACACTAGACAATCTGTAACTGTATTTTTTTCACAACAAATGCCAAACAGACATCTGGATACAAGATATTCTTGAAGATGTTCATTTCTGAAAAAAAAAAGACAACGATTTCATGAAGAAAAAATGCAATATTTTCTGAGGTTCCTAAGTCTCTTTCAAACTACTGGCCCTAGACTCTGACCCTGATCTGCAACCTGGAGCCCATTATCCATCCATCCATCCATCCATCCAACATAAATGATCCGTACATGCCTGCATGCTACAGCACAAACTGTGGCCACCTGTGTACTAACTTGTATGTAAGCATCCTGTATACAAATTCCTGCCTTCAGTGAGGTGGCAAGCTGCACAGAGTTTCAGCTGATGTTGAAGCTGACAAGTGCTGCTAAAGTTACGATGGCTTTTGAGAAAAATACCCCACAGGCTTAAGGAACACAAGTAAGGCTCCAAGCAGAAGGCTCAACTCCCCAGATACAGATGGCGAGCAGAAAAACTGAGGGGGTGTGACTGGCATATACCCTCTGAGTACACTCTAGGTGCATACACACCACAGAAATAAATGTTCTGATTAGTGTGAAGAGGAAAAACTGAGAAGTTTTGCTCAGATACTCTAGACTTTTTTCAGAAAAGGATTTTATGCAGGAATTACAGAAGTTACATAACTTTCCACCAAAGTTCAGTCTAGGTATGAGACAGATAAGACAGCTCACTCAAGATGAGAGAAAGCTTAACTCTGCACTAATGACAAAGAAATGCCTCTGGACTCCTAGAAGTCAAACTTAAAGACTTACTTTTTTCATAATGTAACTCATAATATGTCCTATATTTTCTTCTATTTTCAATTATAGAATAAAAGAATCATAGATGGTTTGGGCTGGAGGAGACCTTGAAGATCCTCCAGTGCCAACCTACCTGCTATGGGCAGGGACACCTTCACTAAACCAGATTGTTCAATGCCTCTCCAGCCTGGCTTTGAACACTTCCAGGTACAGGCATCCACTTTTCTGAGCAACATATTCCAGTGCCTCACCACCCTCGTTGACAGTTTAGAATTTCTTCCCAATTCAAACCTTTCTGATTCTAACCTTCTTTCAGTTTAAAGCCATTCTTCCTTGTCTTATCATAGAATTATTAAGACTGGAAAAGACCTCCTCTAGTTCAGCCTTGGCAACTGAATCACAGAACCAGACGTCGTGTCCAGTCATTTCTTGAACACCTCCAGGGAGCAATCAAGCTATTCTGTTTTCTTCACCACCAAAACGCTCAGTCACAGCCTCAGCTGTCAAGACAACCTCAGACTGCTATGGATGGCAGGTCTCACTGGATTTTTTTGGTCTATATGTCTCTCCCAAACCCACGCTTTTCACTAAGTAGAGAATTTCCTATAGGGACAGATACTTCCTAATACAGAAACATGTAAAACAGTTTAAACACAGATCCTACAACAGCTTCAGTTTTAGTATTTTCTAATTTTCGAGTTCTTGACTTGAAGGTTTGATATTCTTTTAACTTTTCTTGTTTTTTTTCTCTAATAACTTATTTGTGTCACAAGGACCAAAATATTATCTATAAATTATCCACCAGAGTTTTGTCATGATTGCATTATGTTGTTACAGAGCAAATTATAAATATGGCACTATAAATTACTGACATTATGAATGCTTAATATGTCTTGATACTGTAACTTTTCAAGAAGCCACAACGTTAACACAAAAATGAACCTAAATGAAGTTGGCACATTTGGCTAAGTAAACTACTTTAAAACATATTTGTATCATACAAACAAGAATACTTGAAATAGTTTCAGACTCTTCAGAATAATCAGCATTTTTTTGTTTGTGTTTTCGTTGTACTATCAAAAGTTTTATTCACCATAAATTATATGCTGATGATACAGTATCTGAAATAATTCACCTGTTTGGAAGCATGAATTCAGTTCTAAAGTTTTTCTGCTTTCTGCTTGATTGGGCTATATATTTCAGAATCTCAGATTTCAAAACCATACACACTTTTTAAGTCTATTTATCTGATGCAGTAGCATGAAAATCAATACTTACTGTGAATTAAAAAAAAAAAAAAACAAAAAAAAACCAAAACCAAACCTGCTTTCATTCCTACCACATAACTTTCTGCAGGTGTCTGGATAGAAGTTGAGTTACCAGAAATGTATCAGGAATATAATTTCCCTTCATTGTAACATCTATACTTTATAAACACTAGCATGAAAATACACTTTCAGAGCAATGCAGATGTTAAGGAATTTTTACAACAAAATAAACATTATAAAAATTAAGCACCATTAAGCAGTTGACTGATCTTTTAGTTCTCACCTGACATTCTTCATATCACTACAAGTGGACAGAAGTAGAAGGCAAGAGATCTAGAGCAACTACTCTATGTAAGTCAGACAGAGAAATAGCTTGAGCTGGAATAAAGCACACACAAACACACACACACACACACAAAACCCCACACCCCCATTACTGAAGAGCCTGTGGTACTTTTTGAAATGTTCTAACAGTTGCATAGTGAAGAGAAGAAAATTAAGGCCAAATGCCCCAGTGGCTCTCTAAAGAGTAAAACCCACATAATATACTTTCTAAAATACATGCAGCATATAATTTATTTTTTAAAGTTTTGAATTTCAGGATGGTTAAGTATTATTCACTGCCTTCCTGAGGTGTATTTTTATGTACTGTACATGCTACTGGCATTTTATAGCCAGAATTTTCAAAAAGAAGTGTAGGAAAAATTGATTAGAGTGCTAAGTTCTGACTGAAGTAATTAAAGGGACATAGTGATAAAGTCACTTACATAGCAACGCAAAACCCAAAAATCACCATATTTTTAAAGCAACCTCCCACTCACAGCTGAAATAGAATGTTTCATTGCTAATCCAAGAAAGAAAATAAGGTTCAATATTTTTAATTCAAATCATATTCTTAGCTCAAAATTTAATATACAGATAGAGTTTCTACTCGAAAAAAGCTGAAGTCTACTGATCTCTTCCCAGTAAATACACTGCAACATAGGGTACAGGGAAAAAAAAAAAATCATCTGGTCACAGTAAGATTTCTAAGACAATTTCCCAAACAGTTTCAAAAGACTGGCAAGGTCAAACCTGAGCTGGTGTAATTGTCCCAAGACTCCTGAGCTGTGTTTTCCAGGAGAAAGCAAGAACTCCATTGGACATAGCCATAATTGCCAATTGTTTTCAATTTGGAGAGTCCTTGAGCATCAGCACTGAACTACTGGCTTTTGAGAATTGGACTATCTACATGTGATGCTGGAACACCTCAAGTTAGCCCAAATCACGTGCAAGACACAAATGTATTGAAGAAAAGAAATATAATCAAGTCCTGGTGCCTGCCCACTAGGGAGCATTTCAAAATCTTTTACAAAGAACATTTCAACTCTTTGACAGCATTAGCTACCTGAACAAATGAACGATCAGTGATATGTTATGGGTTTTATCAGCAGGTGCCCGTGAGTGGGAAAATGATTACCACTGAGCTCTACAGTCATCTCCTCACTGAAACAGTTTGTAGTAGTAAAGATTTATTAAGTACGATGATTTCTTTTATTACTTCCTATGTTCAGGGCACATTCAGTGCATTTGGTAGCAGGAGTTTTAATTTCTGAGAAACTGCCACGCAACACGAGAGAAACTAGTGTCAACAGAAGGTTCACTGTGAAAAAATAAAGCCATATACAAAGCTAGGTAATGCAAAAAAGCAAATGCTATACAGTTGAATTTCATTAACTAAATTTGGAGTGTGGTTTTGCATTTAATTTCCCTGTTTCTCTGTTTTTACTTGTGAAATAGACTATCCCTTAGCCTCCTAAGTAATGAGTTTATTAATGTTTATGTTTATTACAGAGTTATTAATGTTCATGAAGTACTCCAGAACTTGCATGACAACAGCCACACTTCTCCTATTAAGGAATTAACCATTTTGTATTCAGAGCATTCTTTATATAATAAACAATCAATATGACATGTTGACAGTGTAAGCAGTGAAGGAAAGCAAAAACTGAATAACGAACACTTTTTCCTGAAGTAATCATTGCAATTTCATACATAAATAGTGTTGTGTACCTGTTAAAAAAAAATAAAGAGGGATTGTATTTAAAAACTACTCTAATGCACATGCACAGGGGAGCTGAAATAAGGGTATTCATAAATTTAATTCAAGCAATTTTATAACCTGGCTAAATTTATTTTAATAAAGCTGTTTATATAGAGGATGGTAATATTTCTGAAGGCGTCTTTGACAAGCAGGCAGCACATTCTAACTGTCAGAACAAGCAGTGGTAAACCTTGGCAGAAACTGTTTCATCTTATGCTAAAATTAACAAAGCTTTGTGTTACCCAGTTGTACAATACTGCACACATAAGGAAAAGAAAGTCTTTATAAATCTCTGTGTGAATCGTATAAGCACAGCTGTCACTTAGTAACTCAAACAATTTCTTATAATATTTAAAGAGAAGAAAGTATCAAACATATCTCAGAATGGCAATCATCAATAAATACTGATTTTCTTCACATTAATCATTAAATGGAGCAGTATGAGTGTTACTAAAAATATCAGTTATTAATCAGAGAAAATAAATTTTCAAAAGTTTGTAGGGGAAGTGCTTGCCTCCAAGGTCTAAAGGAAAACAATTTCTGACTTTGGGAATGGAGACAGATATTTCTCTTGCATAGCTGTGGTATTCTCCAGAAATAAATGGCTTAGAAATGTGGAATCCTACAGCAGAAAAAGCAGAAACACAAATTTTCTTACCTCAGCTCATTAACTATAATGTTGTCTTTTTGTTGCTTCTCATACTGTATTTTATTACTGTCAGCGGTCTTCCAACACTCTAGTTTTATAAATTCTAGCACTATTGACAAAACTACCTTTGTGGAATAAAACAAGAATGGACCAAAACTTGGCCTTGAGCAAGAAGAGCATTTTGAATGCTCAGACTGGTAACAGCAATTAAGGATACTGATCCACTCAGGGTTGAAAACGTGGATGAAACACTGAGTATTCTATCCTAAGGTCTACCTAATGGATTTGTTTCAGAGTCCCATTTCCTGAGATTCTTCATCCTGTGTGTGCTGATCCTGTGGGACTGAGCTGCTAATGCCATGACAGGATGAATATTCAGTCCAATCAATATGGACATACTGACTGGGTTTTGTACCCATGTAAGTAACACTGCTTAAAAATAAGATGTAATTGAAAAAAATAGAGCCTTACTCAAAACCAAAACATACACTCGATTTCTGGTATAAAATATCTGTACCTCTCTATATTTTGTAACACAGCTATTTTCCCACAAATTAGAAATATTGAGCATTTCTTCTTCTAAAAAGAAGAAATTCCTTTTTTCAATTTTTCAAAATTATGACTGGGAAAGGACTAATTATAAGTTTCACAGAGAAAATCAGGATAAGGTTTTAATGCAAAATATTATTTTCTCAGGACTTCACGGAAATTAACTATATTCTTATTATCGCTAACAAACGACAAGAGAGTTAATTATAAAAGGACACACAGAGCAAAATCGAGCTGGTATTTAACTACGTTCCAATGAATAAGTAATAAAAAACAGAAGTCTGCCTTTTCTTCTAATTACTGTTAAAACACACGTTTTCTTTCTCTTCTCTTAGCCATGATCATAGTAACATCTTACATATTGTAGTTACAGTGGTAAGTGGAATAAAGAGTGTTTATTTCAAACAAGTGCCATGAGCTATGCCATGAGCTACTTAGGATTTGTTTAGCTAAGCCCTCCCAACCCTCTCCAATAGAGCACAAGCCACAATTCTCTGACAAAGCAGTCAGTGAACTCTGAATAACATTCCTTAATTATTATCTCCTAACCATAGTACAAGAACATTGTAAACTAATGCTAAGAACAAAGAACATTTAAAAAGCTACAGAATTATACAAATTCAATAGCTGTGAAATAAAAAGACCCTAATCCCTTATACATACGATAATGTGATCTTTCTCATAATATTGTCATCCACACCTCTTTACACTTTTATAAAGCTTTTATTAGCCTAATTAGTAAAATTGCATAGAATAAAAATTTAAATGTTTTATTCACTGTTTCACTGATCCCAACAATTATTTTCTATAAACACATATGCATATGTACGTGCACTTCCTACTTTTACATTAAACTGTATTCCTTCAGTAGTTCTAACATTTAGTAAACTTTTAAAAGATTATATGAATCTTTATTGTACTTTTATGCCATCACTTCAACAGTGCTGCAAATCATAAAGGTATTTTTATTTAATTATTTATTCTTGTCTTTCATCTATGTGTCAGATATTTTGACTTAATGCAATCTTATGAGATAAAAGATGAAATCAAATTCCAAACTGCCAGCAAAAATATTTTAAACTTCATATCAATCTAACTGAAAACATGTAGCATACTAACATTTCAACTAAATATTTTTATTTGAAATGAAATAAAACTATCAACTATAAAAAAACCAGAATCATTGTTTTAAAGCATACCTAAAGAAATCTAGATAATTCAACAGCTATATTTCTTAGTTCTATTATACATACCATATGGGGATATAAGCTCTACAGTAACATGCCTTAAGTATAGGGCACGTTATCTAATACACAGGAGTAAAGTTCAGATACTCGAAAACAGATGGAGGGATTTGGGGAGGGACTGAGTAATAACAAAATCACATACCAAATTCTCCATCTAGTGTTTTTGTGATTCCTACTGTTAGCAACAAAATCTAGCAGTGTTTCTGAAACGTATTAATTTTCTTCAGTACTTAACTGTATGCTTAAAGATAAGCTCATACTAAAGTGTTTTAGTCCATGAGATCAAGGGTAAAGAAAAATTAAAAGCACTTTTTTAGAAGGAAGAAACTATAATTAACTAAAACTGTACTGTAAAATCACTTTACAATGACAGTCACAGAAAATGAATTCCCCATGAATTGCGTCACCTCTCATACTCAGGAGTGGATTCTTTGCTATTCTAGAGTGTGAAGAGTGAAAGGACAGGAGATACCTAACTTCAAAGAGCTGAAGACACTGGAATTCTTTGTTTCATTTTCATCAGTAAAAAAGGAGCTACAGCCAAGTGACTGCTCACTCAGGCACTGCTCAGATTTTGGCTAACACAGCGCATGCTGACATATGCTGGAAGCAGTGCCATTAGGTCAAACTGAGAGCACCATGCAGGCAGGACAGGTGGCCTGAAAGACCTAAAAAGCCATAATGCAGCCATTATCACCTGCAGATTCCTGTCACCTGCAGCCATCATTTTTGCATATTTATTGTCTGGCAGTTTCCTCAGAATCTACTAACTTACAGAAATGGTATAGACCGAATTTCAAAGCTGAAAGGCAGAAAATTTCAACTTAATCAATCAAAAAAGTTTTTTTAAGAAGCGGATATAACAGCAGCTGGACTGCTGAGTATTTCCAGCCTTTCATTGTGAGGAGGTGCCTGCATTGTGACAAAGGACGATGAATCAGCACTCTCACTGTTCGCTAGGTAACTAGTTTTTCCTCACACGTGCATAAATTAAGAGTTATGGGTTATAAGTTATGAAACTTCATGAATTAAGTGATAAGTGAATTCATGGAAGAGACTCGTCTGTGCAAAGGGAATTGAGCTGTTGTTTGCTCTTGCTGTATTTCTTAATGAGCTCATAAAATAAAGCCTAAATCACAGAGTACATTGTCCTGTAAATTAGAGAGATTCAAACAGACTGACACTACGGTTGCAGAATCACATCTCCCAAGTGGGTAAGTTAACAGTATGCACCTCACCAGTGGACAGCAGCACGTACAGCTGTACCTATGAAACACTGAAGATTGGGTAAGCACAACTTACTGCAAAGGTGCATTAAAGGAAGTGCCAGCTTCAGCAGTGGAAAGAATTAAGGGCAGGGGACAAACTGAAAAACTACGGGGAAAGTGTGCCAAGCCTGTCCCACTGGGGATGAACAGCCCCCTCATCCACCTGATCTGCTCACCATTAGCAGCCTATGCCCACGATGCAGCTTGCCAGAATTGGGAGGGCATGTGAAAGACATAACAACAGGAAGATCCTACACATTTTCTATAAATAGCCCACAGGGGCTTATCTGATGCAGAGGAGAACACACCAGCTGCTAGGAGAACGTGACAAGGCGGCCGCAGGATATGTCAATGACTATATCCACTATGCACACTCTAAGCCAGGAGTACCTCTTTAGCCTCTGGCTGAAAAGAATTCTCATCTTTCTCTAATTGCAAAAGCCAACTTCCTTGAACAAAAAGTTCTCTGAGATGTATAAAACCTTCCAGTTGCAGGAAAATTAAATTAGTATTTCAGCGTGCCACTGGAGCAGAGGTATATGAATTCATCTCACAGAATTAAGTTTACAAATTGGTAAGGTCCCCCCACTCACAACTTTGGAACAATGATGCACAACACATTTTTTTTTTTTAGAGAACATTCAAATAAACTCTGATCTTCATGGAGCTCAGAGGATAATCTCTCATTCATGCAGCAATGTTAGCACTGCTGGAAAACATAGTGGTATCTGTGCTAAGACTAGACCCTTGGAGCTATAATGTTCCCAAAATTAGCTTTCTTTTAAAAATACTTGCTAACATGTTTCAAGTGTACCTCTTCTTTGCAATAGCAGAAGGCAAATCAAACCCTCCATAAGCTAAAGATACCCTGTACCTCACAGACACACAAGTGTGTGTATATAGTATACACACACACACACCTATACATAATACACTAAATTTCAAGATCAAAATAATTTTAGAGTGGACTCATGATTTCTGAATGTTTCACACTGGTAACACTGTATTTTTCTCAGTGTTATTTTCATCTAATTTCTAGGATATATTCAGGAAGTACAGTTATTTTAGGTACCATCTTTCTTTCAAAACAGCTCACCAACAGTAACTCTACCAAGAGTATTTGTTACGTATCCTTTTGTCATGGTATTCCTCACTGCTGTTATAACCTTTCAATATTTAAAAAACTACAGACTGTAAGTATTGCTGTAGGAAATATAAGACACAGAGGAATACCATTTGGTATTTTTAGAGGAACAGTGCCTACTGATTTAAGGTCTTTAAGTACAGAAGAACAGAGAAATAATAATCTTTTAAAAAAAATAAACTTAATCAAAGCAGTATGAGATAAACAAATTTGAGAAGATGGGGAACAGATTATAATACAAAATTGTAGTAATACCATCACATGTAAGTTTTAGACCTTTATAATAAACATGATCATTACAGAATAGAAAGAAATTAATTTTTTTGAAAGAACTCCATACTGAAACTTGTTTTAAATTACTTAGGGAGAGAACATCACTTGACAGCTATTTAGACAATTATGGTAAAACAGTTGCCAACATCTGGACATTTATAGTGACACTGTGCTGGTAGGGTGAGAAAAGTACAGCTTGCTTTATGTCCTGGTTTGGATGTAATAGTAATATATAATAATACACAGCATTCTTTTTGGTAGAGAGCTGTGCTTTGGATTCAGTATGAGCATAATGTTGGTAACACGTTGGTTTTGGTTGTTATTAAGCAGTACTTACCTTAAACCAATGACTTTTCAGTGTCCCACGCTCTGCCAGTGAGAAGGCACACAAGAAACTGGGAGGTAGCATAACCAGGACAGCTGACCTAAACTGCACAAAGGGATGTTCCCTACCACAGAATGTCATGCTCAGTATATAAACATGAGGAGTTACATGAAAAGGAGGCTGACTGCAGCTCAGGGACTCAGTGGATATTGGTACATTGGTGGTGAGCTGTTGCACCGTTTCACTTGATTTTCTTGGGTTTTAGTTTCCTCTCTCCCTGTCCTTTTTTATTGTTGACATTAGTTTTAGTATTATTATTTTTTTTTAATTATTAAACTGTTCTTATTTCAACCAAGAAGTTTTATTTTCTTTTCCTTCCTGGTTCTCCTGCCCATCACACTGGGATGGGAGTGAAAGGGGGATTGAGCTCTAGTCTGTGCAGTACTTGATTGCCCACTGGGGTTAAATCACAGGTCTTTTTGGTGGAAGGACCGTGGTGGTTTAACCCCTGCTGGCAATCACCCACAGCTTGCTCACTCCCTGCTGGTGCAACAGGGGATAGAACTGTAAGGCTGAAAGTGAGAATGCTTGTGGGTTGAGATAAAGGCAGTTTAATAGGGAAAGCAAAGCCACACACAAGCAAAGAAGAAAAAACAATTAATTCACAACTTCCCACAGGCAGGCAGATGTTCAGCCATCTCCAAGAAAGCTGGGCTCCATCACATGTAACAGTTACTTGGGAAGGGAAATTTGGAGGGAAATGCCATCCCTCCAAATAGTCCCTCTTGTCTTCCTTCTTCTTCTCCCAGCTTTACACACCATGCACGACACTTTATGGCATGGAATATTCCTTGGGTCAGTTGTCCTGGCTGTGTCTCCTCCCAAGTCCTCGTGCCCCTCCAGCCTCCTCACTGCTGAGGTGAGCTGAGAAGCTGAAGGGGCCTTGATGATGTGCAAGTGCTGCTCAGCAATAACAAAAACATTTCTGTATTACTAACTCTGTTTTCAGCACAAATCCAAAACACAGCCCCGTATCAGCCACCGTCAAGAAAATTAACTCTCCCCCAGCCAAAAAGCAGCAAACTTTACAAGTGTGTTGTCTTGACAACAGATTGTATCTCTTGTGAGGAAGAATGGATTAATTTCTACCACTGATGAATTTCTACCACTGTATTCTAATAAAATATTTTCCATAATCAATCAAATGCTATGCTATGGGATCAGTGGAGGTTAGTGAATCTCCTGTGACGGATATTATCTGCTTTTCTTCCTTGAAGGGGAAGAAACTATTTTGAATTTGTTTAAATGTAACAACTTGGAATTTCGTAAAACTCCTATAATCTCCAGATTACATGACTGATATTAATAGTGAAGATAGCAAAGGCACACAACTACTAAAACCTCTTCAATTTGGTACATATATAATTCAATAGGTACTGTGCTTACTAAATACAATCAAAATTAGTTCATCTTGGATATTTTTATGCCCCTGTTCAATGTACAGAAAGGATATGAAAGACAATAATAACATCTTGTTTTTCTGCTTCTGCATGTTGTTTTCTCACCAAGTGATAGAAGCAGCTCTGGACAGAGAAATCCTCTATAATCCTCTCACACGCTCCAAATTATGATTCATCAAAACAAAAAATTCCAGCTGTAGTTCATCTCTGTTTCTGGACTTTCATACAGAACAGTTTTCTAATGGTTTTGCTCAGATAAAACAGAAAATCCAACACTTGCCAAAGCTTTTCAACCTTACAATGTGGTCATAATGAACACAGCTTTAATACAAAAATTTTGAGGCTTGCATAAAAATCTAAGTGCATTTCAGTGAAGGGTTTTTTCAGACTAAGTTCTAAGGAAGTTCAGTCATTTATCCGTTAGAATAAACTGTAAACTTAAAGGAATTCAATGTCATTTTTCCACTTACTTAGCAGAAGTAATTGCTTCTCCTAAGCAATAAATGAAGCTACCTTACTTGAAAAAAAATACAATGAAGCTAATTTCAAAGGCTCAAATTTAAACAACACGGCGCATTTGAACAATCAAAGTGATAACAGAAGGAAAATGGGAGTGGATTTTTGGAATAAGAATTGAGCTATGTAGCTAAAAAAATGTACTGGACTTAAAATACTGGGCTGTGAATATCAATCCATTAAGTTAAAAGCTGCATAATGTCTTCCATTTCATAAAATACTAAAAGCCATTAACATTTCTTTTAATTATAACTTTATAGGTATCTAGTTCTGGTGTTTTAAAGCTTTTCTAAACAGGCATAGCATTGGTTTATGCCATCATGATATTGGTTTTGTCATCCACTTCACGAGTTAGGATAATTCTAATTGCCATAGGGGTCTGATTTACATTCACCTAATCAGATATTAATGATGGTGGCACTTCACTTGGTAATAACAGATCTGTAAATCTGTAAAGAAGTAACAGAAATCAGATAAATCACGAATAGAAATGAGAAATGCTAGTACAAGAATCCAGGCAGGCAAACATTTACTCCCTTCACACTGAATATTCTAATGAATATCAATTTAGCATCCCGACTCTGTGATTTCCTAAATGTTAAGCAAATAGCATGATAGCACATTTGAAATTCTTGCTCCATTTCTCATTAAATTGACAAAGGACCTTTGGTCAAGTGAGGTCAACTAATTTTGGAACTAAACTTAGAACTTTTTATCTTCAAGTATCCATTCTGATCAATATTTCTCCAATTTTTTATCATTGTGTCAGCATAGTTAAACGATGTGGGATAGAACACTCATTTTAAAACACAGAACAACTTTCAACTTCTGCAATGCAAAATAAATTGCACACAACTCTGTTATTCCTGTGTAGTGTAAGTTATTCAACCCGCTTCCCAATACAAAAATTCAAGAATACTGCTGGTCTATTCTGTTTAATATTTTTAGTAATTGCTGAAAAAAATGCACAACACAAGAATAACATCCTTTATGACATGTAAATCTTACACTCTGACGAACCACAGAAGCAAAAATAATTTAGAAATGCTTTTTATTGATTAACAAATTTGTAAGTGTCTCATGAATTACAACTATGACAAGATTTTGCATCTGTTTGCAAAAGTACCCAGACAAATCCAGTTATTCACCAAGATTCTCATTTCAAAATAATCCTTTTTTTTTTTTCCTTTTTTTTAAATCAGATGTGGTATAAATAGGTTCACATCCTCACTGGATAAGCTAAAAAAGGAGAAAGGGGAACAACAAATTTATATACTAATATTACAGATTCCATAATCCAATATGGGCAATTTCCAAGGTAGACTGGGAATGAGAATCTAAAAAAAATCTTAAAAATTTCATAAGGAAATCAATGCAAAAGAAAGAAAAATCATATGAAGAGTAACAATCAACAACAGTTTTTAAGAGGAAGAGCAGCTCCAATAATAAGGTAAAAATTCAAATTCTATTCAGTACTGCTTACATTTTTTATAGTGGCTGCAGATATACAAAGTAATAGCAATTTTTAAATAAACATATAACAATGCAATTGTGTGTGAATTTTTTACATAAAAGGTATCCTTTTTCCCCCAAAACCTTCTTTAAATGTCCAATATCTTATGGTTTTGTTGGGTTTTTTTTTTCAGTTGTGCCAAATCTGCCTGGGTTTCCACAGAGCAGAAAAATGGTTGGTTTCTCAGCCACAGAACATACTGCTAAGGAGAGAGACAATCAGCACAGAAGTCTCTCTGCCAGGAAACACAACAACAGTTTTGATAGAAGTCTGGTGGACTAATCACATTCATTGTAAAGGAGTAATTACTGGAAAAAAAAGTTTGCAGAGTTGAAATCAAAAATTCTGAGTTTTTAACAGGATAATCACAACTTTCTAATTATGACTAGAGACAAAAATGTCACTGCCAATACTTAGGGTACATATTCCTACATAGACCCTGAAGAGAATAAAAATGCATAGCAAGAAACTCGATTGCCTGATGCACGTTTTCTTCTCTTAAATTTGTGTAGCTAATTGGCCAAAACTATTGCTGTTATTAAGCTAAGAAGGAAATTGTCTCTAAAACATTTCTTGACTGCTGGAGAGCGACTGCAGTGAGGAAACTGAGGTCAGTTGCCTGGCTACAACAAATAGTCTCTTGTGTCTCCTGCAAAATAGATAATCTTCTGTTTCAAGAATTGTATCCATGATCTGCCAAAACTGACGAACCTCTCTTGGCTAACCAATAATAATAAAAACTAACAATAAAGAACTAGTAAGTAATTGAAGAATTTATTTCTATATCAAAATGTTTATGGAAATTGTCACCTTAGACCTTTCCAGGGCAAAATTTATTACTCTATATGGGGAAAAAAAACCCATGAAATAAACACTACCCAATTTAACTTCTGGTGCACATCTGTGGTCATGGTGATTCTAAACTTTGCCTTTGAAGGAAAAGTGTATTAAAAAGAAAATTAAAGGCTCAAAATCCACTTAAAATGCTTATTAAAATCAAGGTGGAATTCTATAGCTTTATGATGAAAATGAATAGAATTACTCACATGTTTTTCTTAGGAACCTGAGATACAGAAGAGCCATATACCAGATTCATGGAGGGGTTTAGGTTGGAAGGGACCTTTCAAGGTCATTAAGTTCAATCCCTCTGCCATAGGCAGGGACATCTTTCTCTAGATCAGGGTGCTCAAAGCCTCATCCAACCTGGACACTTCCAGGGATGGAGCATCCACAACTTCTCTCAGCAACTTAAGAATTTGTGGCTGAAGAGAGACAACAAAATTTCCATAATTCATCTTCCTCCAGCAGGTGACATCCTCTCAGAAATGGTGAAAATGGACACCAAGAAAGTTACTTGGACACTAGTGTTACATTTTAGAGACCAAGAGTATGAAAACAAAAGACAAGAAAATAAGCTGATGTTTTTCAAGAGGATATGACAGACACCCAGAGCAATCTGATATTGAAAATTTTGCTACCTTAAGCTATAAAACAAATAGAATTTTGAGGACAAGTTTGTAAATCAAAGCCCAGAAGCTCTTACAAAAGTTGCTGAGGCATTTGTTAAATATGTAACAACTGTAACTGAATCTTGAAAAAGCATCACATAAAATTAATGCCAACTGACACAAATAGGATGTTTTTCTGATTCTGTTTTGATAAATAAAGTATGAGAAAATAGCTTGATGATGGCAGCTGATAACTGGCTAGGCCTGTTTATTAGGTGAAAAAATAAACAATGTTTTAATACTTCTACTTGAAGATAACAAGTAAAAGATTCAGTTAATGAATATTGAATTGATCTAATATTTAAGTCATAAGGAACTGGAAAAAGCAATAAGAATGACTAAAAAATTGATTCCAGGTGAAACAAGAAAAGATTTGGAAATATAGTATTTAGGAAGCCACACTACAAGGCTTCTGAGATAAAGCCAGAAACCTTAGCATTTTGCTTCAGACTTTA
This sequence comes from Phainopepla nitens, assembly GCA_013400175.1. Taxonomy (NCBI): domain Eukaryota; kingdom Metazoa; phylum Chordata; class Aves; order Passeriformes; family Bombycillidae; genus Phainopepla; species Phainopepla nitens. Next base: position 959,481 of record VXBQ01004573.1, on the reverse strand, counting down.
TAATTTGGAGATGCTTAGAGACCAGAAGGGTGGAGGAAAAAAAGACAATTGTTTTGAAAATAAATGTTCTAATAATACATTTTCTCTAATTAAATGTTTTTTTAGGATACTTCTAAAAATTTGCATTTTATTCTTGGATTATGTCTTTCACCGAGTAGGTTCATAAAATGAGTTTCATCACAGCTTTCTTACATTGTATTGCTATAAAGTATATAGGAAGTGCTGAGAAGCTTTTTCTTAAGTAGTTCTCTGAAGAAAGAGCCTACGTTTTCACAACTATTACTAATGTTTTCACTGCAGTCAGGATTCCCTACACGTTGAATTACGGAGGGTTAAGTTAATTCTTGTACCCAAGTTACAACAGCCAAGTGTAGATGTGTGGACAGCACTGGTGGGATGCTCAGGCTCAGGGGGTGACACTGAGCAAAGGTCAGCTCAGAAGCCAGTCAGGAGTGGCCTCCCACTGCAGGTGCCCTGGCAGGACCTGTTCTGCTCCACAGCTCCCTAACGGGAGGCGGCAGTGCAGCACCTGTGCAAAAACCTCGTAGGTAACACCAAACCAGGGGGATAATGACTCTGCTTGAGGGAAAAGCTACCACCCAGAGGGCTCTACCCAGGCTGGGAGGAAGGGTCTACTGTGACACAAGACAGGATCATCAAGGACCCCGGGAAGATTTCTGAGCCGTTCAGTTTTTCTCCATAGTCTGGCTTCGTGTACCTCTGCATACATCTCTTATGGACAAAAGGGCCCAGTTAACTTTTAAAAATGTATTTTATTTCACCTGATGGTCGCTCTGTATACTCCCGTGAATGTTCAAACCACAAGGAAAATCACCCCTATAATTTTATTTCCCTGGGAGCAAGAACTGCTACTTCTCCTTCGTGTCCTTGCTTTCAACACTTTATAACGAAGACACTGAAGGCACATGGTTTTCTGTACAATGCGAGTGAAATCCTTCAAAATGCATCCGTAATTTGGAATTATTTGAAACATACAAATAGTGAAAATATAGAAGTTGCTATTTTAAAAAAAATTATTTAACATATACATTACATAATACAGTGTATCCAAGTAATGAGGAAATAAAGGCAAATAACATATTAAATTACAAACAAAGAAGTAAACATGTAATGATACAGATGTACTTGAGTAGAACTATTTCACACACCTTATCAATCTGGCTGCCCCCTTCTGGCAAGTTTTGTACCTTTGATTACTCCCAATGACCTTTGCCAGTTTTGAATCATTCAAGTTGCAAATATACTGGAACAAATTTGTTTTCCTCGTGTTTCTGAAGCTACTATGCTAATATGCTAAATACAAATAAAATGCTTGACCCATAAAGGAATCGGCAGGAAACCTGAAATGAAGGCATTAGCCAGCATTTCATGCTCCTTAGTGATGCCATTTTAAATATTTTAGACAGCCTATAAATAATTAAAACCTCACCACAGCAAATTATGTCCTATTATGCAAATAAATAGCCTCCTCTCTGGTTTCATTAAAGATTCTAAAAGACAAGCTGAGCAGTTTAAACGTGGCAAAATACTGCAGTGAGGCAAGAAATCTTCCAATATTTTTTTTTAATTGTTAGTGCCAAGTTTCATGTGGATTTTTACTCTAAAACTTTAATTTGCATGAGCAAATAAACCTTTAATAAACCTTTTGTAAGTGGTGAAAATGCATCATTTAATTATATTTGATTTGTTGTGAAACTATTGTGCCTCATGAATATTTAAGTTGAACAAACTATAGCAGAAAACATACAATTCTATTTTTTTATAGGATGTTCTATTTACATACTATAGCTTCTTTTAAACGTTTATTTGTTCACATATGCTTTATATATTGACAATGTCGAGTTTTCAGTCGAAAAATTGTTAAATATCTGATTTTGGCTTCCCAGTAGAATTCAGATTTTATTTCAACTGAAATGTAATTCAGCTACATTCCTAGATGCCCATAGCAAGGAGACTTACAACATTTAAAATACTTCAATATGGGATTATATTTTTGCAGCAGTACTTTTCCAGAAATCTTGATTTTTTAAATCTACTAGGATTATCAAGACCCATGAACTTATACATTTTTGTATAAATAAACATGTACAAAATTATTTAATGAATTAAAAAAAACTAATCAAAAATCTAGGATCAAAGGGACTAAAAGGTTATTCCCTTACATGTTTCTATCTCCAAATTTGTGAGTCTAATCTCATTATATTCTTGAAAGATAAACTGTACACATACCCAAGTATACATGGTATTTAAAAATGAAAAAACCTCTACATTTAATCAGCTCAAAACCTTTTAAAATTCTTTATCAATAGGTTAACATGAATTAAGCTGATATCATCAGAACACTGAAAAATTAATGTGTGGATAATTATTAAGCTTTTAGGCTGACCAACTGCAACTTAAATTCCCATTAGCAAGTCCAGTGCAAATAAAATGAGAGTTTCAGACTTCTTTTTCAGTGTAACCCTAAAATTCATTGAATTCAGTTTTGCTCTGAGTAAATCCCATATATCTGTAGATCCAGTTCTTCAAGTAAGGTTAAAAATATTCATTAACACATAATTTATCATGAAATAAGCCTATGTTCAACTATTTCTGTGGTGGTGCTTATCTACTTGCACAATAACAAACCTTTCTAAAAGTTCTCAAAAGAGCTGGTTTTGGATAACACCAGAACAACCAGAAATCCAGAAGTTATGGTTAGAAAATCTTCACTGCATTCACTGACTCCTGTAAGATCTGAGAGTTGATTTACTTCTGTCGTATTTCTGCCTGGTCCCTGCTACAATCCTGCCTCTGACTCCCCCCCTTATTAACACCCTTGCAATACACAAAGCTGGTTTTTATTTTTCTTCAATGCCTTCCCAATGCTCTCACTCTATCTTACACATCAACTTCATGCCAGAATGCCATTTTTTGCCACGATATTTTAAGAACATGAGTTGCTCAAGAGAGAAAATACACTTTGTCTGTCTTCTACAAAAAATTTACAGTCACAGTTATTCTGTTAGTTGTGCTCATTGTCAGACTTTGCATTACACTAAATGGTGCAACTAAATTTTTTCTCTGTCTTTTCAGTAGAGATACTGGGTGCATTACAAGAACATAAATTTCTTTGTTGCTTTCTCAGTGTATGTTCAGGCATGTGTACTGAGTCAAACTACTCAGAATCAAGTGCATTTTACAGGTCTGAATACCTAAACCTGTTTAACTGGCTGTTTCACATGGATCCTTGTTCCCACGAACAACTGAAATCAACTCCAAAGCACTATCAAGCAGAAAAAATGAACTATGCAGTGTTTGGGCAAAGAATATAAGGAAAACAATGCCAATAGAGTCAGTCATGAAAAGAGTAGCAAATTAGATTAAGCTAAGTGATGTACATAATCTTCAGCTTGGAATCAAGCTTGCTTTTCTGAAGAACATTACCAACAAGCTTGTTGGAAAAGAAAAATGCAACATCAAAAATAGAAGTTGTCTGCTTGCAGTTTTGGCTTTGGGTTTTGTTTTTTTCTGTTTGTTGTTTCTTGTTTGTTTGTTGTCCTAGAGATAAAACCATTTTGTGTAATTGTGCAACACAAAGCAGTTGTAATATTGAAAATTAATATTAGTTGACACATGGAAAATGTCTGTATGACATGCAATAAGGAAAACACTTGATGCAATTATGTTATGCAGGTAAATATTAAATCATATAACATCTGGTGCATTTAAATCTGCAATTGGGGATCATCGCCAAGGAGAAAAATTTAGACAAGCAGTATTTTGAATGCAATATAGAATAACATCTACTGCATTTGCACCAAAAAAACACAGGATAAGGAGGACAGGAAAGAAATTAAGCATCGAATTTTAGATTTTAATTTTTCTATTTTTAAATAATTTTCATCGTAAAGCTATGAAAGCTATCGATACCATGAAGTAATAGGTATACAAACACAGTAAAAACTGAAAATATGGAAAGAATCCATTCTACATAGAAGCAGAATAAATGTGTAATTTTAAAAGTTTCATCTACCTAAATGCTTAAAATTCCAGTGTTCTTGTAAGTAAAAATTTCAATTTGAAATTCAAACTGCAAATGTATGAGAATTTTTGCACAGAAGCTATCAGTTATAGAATAGTACCTGTTGCTTTCAGTTATTCCATTTACCCATCATTCACTCTCTAATCTCCTTTAAGCCCATGTTTCTCCATTCCATATACAATAGAAGGATTACGTACATTTTACTTCTTAACTTTCTCCAGAGGATAACAGATTTAATTACTCTTCTTCCTTCCATGCCAGCTTTCAAGTCAGCAAATTTTGTACAGCTCTGTAGCATAATCTTTAATACAGAAGTCTTATGTGTCTGCATTTGGGTGATAGTAGCAAAGCACATGTTCTGTCTGCAGTGTTGAATATGAATCTATTTGCTACTTTTATTTCTCATAAATTAAATTTTAAAAATGCATAGAATCTAACAGATTTAAAATTCTGCTTTTTATATTGATTCTGGTAAACTTTTAAAATAGAAGAAAATTTCATGAAAGCCTGTTTTAAAGGTGTTAGACAGTAATAATAAGATACAAGTATAAAAGCATAATGTAGTGCATACACTGAGCAGTTGTCCCAAAAGCATACTTTTCCTATGGATATCCCTTGCTTTGTGACATGAAAATCCTCTGTATTTTGAGACCTACTCCTAGAAAAGTTTTTGCCCAAAATCAATTTGTTTCTTCAAAACAAAAACAGCAGCAGTTTTGCTGTTCATGACAAGCTGCTTAGCCACAAAGCCACAAAGGCAGAGGAGCATTTTCTCTTTATTGTAGTTTCCCTTAACCTACTGATATATATGAAAAAAGCTTTAACTGCAGCTTAGTGAAAAAATTTTTATTTTACTTTTTTTTTTTGCCTGGAATGCTTTCAGTATAGGAAAATACTTTGAATGTGTCTCAGGAGATATAAACTATAAAAAGCTTAATGTAATTTCAGCTTTACCACAAATATTTGAAAAATCAAGACCAAGGTAAAACACAAATGTCGTAAGATAAGGCAAACGGCAAAGGAAATGGTAAATCTCCAACACCTTTTGATACTGAGATTTTGTATCAAAAAGCACTCCAGTCCAAGAAACCAAACCCAAAGTTATGTTTTCATTCATCACCTGAGGAAGTGAGAGGAATAGCTAAGAAACCAGATGCATAGCAATACATAGAAGCTGTACTGGTGATTGTAGAATATTCTGAGTTTTCACTCTTCAAGATTAAATAAGCCATTAACAGTAAAAAGTCAATGATGAAAAACTACAGCATTCTTCAGGTAGTACTAGTTTTCTCCCTAAAATTCAGAGGTCAGTATATGGGTAAAAGAAAAAAAACCAAGCAAAATGAAAGAACTAATGGGAACCATGTAAACAAAGAGCATGTAATTTAGCAGATTTGTGGTTTCCTAAAATTTGAGCACTGACAGAGGAAGCAAATTCAGTTTTCAAAGTTGTAGACTCGTATATCCATGCTCCAATTTCCAATATGAGATTTCACACATCCTTTGTATCTACGTAAGGTGAATTATTCTATTGCATTCCCTGTCATTTGAAAGCAATATAAAGCATTACCATATACTGAAACTACTTAGAAAAAACCAGGAATCATCACTGCACACTGGTCAGCTTCTAGCAGGCATACCAGCACAAGGCTAAATTGCTTATCATCTAGAACTCAATACATACTGTGGAGTTTTTCCCATAGGAGAAATAAAAATACAACTCTGCAGAACAGATTTGTAGTTAAATCATCAGGTATGCTCAGCTGCCTAAAATCCAATATTCCTGTAATTTTTATCAGTGTTTTAATACCACATAATAATAGCAGAATTTACGCTATCTGAAAAAAATATCTAATTATATATTCAACTATGCCCATGAGAATAATAGTTCTAAAGCTAATTGAATACAAACTTTCAGCCACAAGATACATTTCTAGGAAAATTACAAAAGGGAGCCACTGAAACAGCATCTGCAATGAAAATTAAAGGCAAAAAGCAGAGGGAGAACCCTGAAGATCCACAGCTGTAAAGACCATGTCTGGAGCTTTCACTTCTGTTGATGCAAAAAATGCATGTACAAAACATATATATGATAAAAAGAACTGCATTATGTCCTCTGTAGCTTAAATAAGTAACTTAAACAAGTAGCTTAAATTGAAAAGATAAAGGCACATTTTTAATTAAAGAAACTATGTCAGCGATATTAAAATGACTACTTTTAAAATGCCTTCAACAGCAGAGAATGTATGAACTAACTAAAAGCCCTGTGGGCATAAATATTTTTCCTAAAAACTTTCAAAAGGAAGCAAAGAATACATGCAATTTTATCGCACATCTTCAATTTCCTATCTATTTTGTATCTGCAGATAATTTGGATTTTAGTTTTATTACTATTACAGTAGGAAAACCTACGGTAAAATCACAGTTAATACCTGATTTTTCTATCATAGCACATCTACTACAATGTGAAATTTTGTCCTCCAATACTCAACCTAATCAGACATACACAGATGACTTTGTTCCCTAAACAGTTATGTCATACACCAAAAACTGAAAGTGTGATACACCAACCACCTCAGCCTCCCCGTACATCTACAACTTATGTACAGAGATTCAATTTACAGCAATGTACGCGCAAAAATAATTTAATCTGGGTTTAGCTTGGGTTTGTTTGGGGTTTTTTTTGTTTTGGTTTGGGTTTTTTTTGTTTCTTTCTTTTTTGTTTTGTTTTTGTTGTTTGTTTGCTCTCATTCAGCTACCTCAACATGCATAGGTCTCTTGAGTGTAATTTGAATCTTGATCTCATTGGCCAAGGATGTTGAGCTGACTTAAGCTGCAAATATTGCTAAACATTTTGAGTTACCAGATGATACCTGTTTTTACATTTTCTACATTTTCTGAAAATACATTTTCCATGTGGAAAAATACTCAAAGACCCTATTTTTTGAATTTAGCTACAAATTCCTCAACCAACTCTGCTGTCAAGGAATTATGGTACCACAATGCAATTTGGATTAAGCCCTAATTAAGCAAACCAAATTCTTCATAGAGCTACGATATGTAAAGACTTGAGTGTGAAACATTACTGATATTTATGAAAAACAATTTTTAAGTTGTGCTTATGGTGGAAAACCCCATCCAGTTCTCGAGACTAAAGTAATTTTTGAGAATTTTAATATCCTACATATAAATGTATGTGTTATGTAGTTGGATTTAGAATTTTTTATCACAATTAATATTGACTTAACCCGAAGCATGTGGTAAATAGAGGAAAATGAGTAGATAAGGTAATAGCTGACCTCAATCAAAATAAGTTTTGTATTTCAGTGAAAGGATTCTGCTGACAGTATGATATGAACCATGCAAGTGCAATACAGACCATTAGTGAAGGTCAACTCCACTGGGAGGGTAAAATGCAAACTTTGCATTGAATTATCACTCTCTGAGATGCAGTGGCTATGATAAACCTAGGCGCTAAGCACAAAAATGCCTAAAGGAAATTGTACTTGAAGTCTATCAAAATCACAAGTGAGTTTTCTTCTCTTCCCAATTTAAAAATTCTTCTCTATTACAAGACAATTATCTATTGCACACTTAGGAATTTTAGCCCTTCCTTTACCAATTTTCTTAGTATAATTACAAGAATATACAAACAGAATTCTATTTAAATTATGAAAGTAAACTATGACTTTATATAACATGGGAATTTTCAATTTCAGTACACTTTTTCCTTATTCAATTTCAATATAAAATAATGACACTATTTGATGTTACTTAAATTCAAAACATGAAGTCCAGTCCAAAGTCTTAGAAGACAAATTTTAAAAAATCCCCATTAATAATACTTATACAGATTCTCAAAACAGAACTGAAGATTTCCATCAAAGTATGAAGTACAAGTGTGCACAAAACAATTTATGCAGATCCATAACTATGATGGCTAGAAAAAAATAAAATCTTCTATTCTGGACTTAGCTCTTTGTCAGACACCGCCCAGGGCTATGACATTTTGTGGGTTTGAGCTGAGAATCTTCACTGCTGCTTCTACAGCTTGTTTTTCTTGCCTAGCGGTATAACCTTTCTAAATCTTCAAGAATGGCAGATGATTTTAATGGCCTGACTATATCAGTATGCACCCAACAGCAGGGAAATTGCTCTGCAAAAATAACCCTGGTTTGGGGTTTGTAACACGCATACAGTTTTGGATTGTGGTGGGATAAATGCAATGTGAACTAAAAACAAATGGAACATCTAGGACCATAGGGAACAAGATTCTTTTCTGTGCAAAATACTTAATTTCTTCAACTCTTTATTGCATTTCCAATTTTGATATTACTTTTAAGCTCACAATTACTTTAAATAACAATGTAAAGGAGTTAAAAATGTTTCAAGTCTTTCTCACAACCTTCTCTTAATGGGTTGCTACAGCAGGAAGGAGAAAGTCCTGCTGTACCCAATTCCAAAGGACTGCAAATACTTTCAGCTTCCTCAAGTACCAAGTTGCAAACTTTTTCATATACGAACTGGTAAGAAGAGTGAATATAATTTCAAAAGCATATGACTGTCCATATGTGTTAAAACAGTATACCTACACATTTTACCAAGTAAGAACTATTCACCAGGAGGAAATATCTTTAATCTTTCAGAACTGTATTTGTAAAATTAAAATTCATATTTTTAGTACATTAGGATTTTTCCTATAATAAATGAAATATTTTGTGAATGAAGACAGTTAAAACCATTCTGGCTTGAAATGGTATATGGGAAGCTAGTTTTAAGTAATATTGCACAACCAGAATATTGTTTGTTTGATATTCTTTCTCAGTGTGGTCCCTACACACTCATTCAATTTCTTTGAAAATAAAGAATCTCAATGAGATTATTTAGGGATCATGGAGCAAACCAACAATTCTAATAAATGTTCCATAAAATAACTCATTTTTAAACAAGAAATTTTATCAAGAAACAGTTCACAGCAAAAGCCTTCACATTGACTCTTCTCTTTCATATGAGCTCCCTAATGACACTTGAATGACTGCTGTCTTATTCAAGGCCCAGTTGTGTTGGAGCAAATCGAAACTCATAATACACTGGAAAAGTTTACAGCACTTGTTATGCTTTACACATACTACAGTTAATGCTCTTGGAAATAAATTGCCTCATAGATTGATGAAAGTGACAGACTTTAACACACCACTGTTTGCACCCAACTGAGGCCATTATCATTCATTACAGGGTGTGGGTTTTTTTCTTTTCTTTGCTAAGTAGCAATAATTTTCTCTAAACAATTAAGGCTCCTGTGTATTTTTTACTCTTTAAATTACTTTCAGCATTAAAGGTGTCACAGGATCATTTATCCTCTCCTGAGCAGTATTTATTTCAGTGACAGTTAGTGCAGAAGACACAGGGATGCCTTTTCCTGACTCCTTTCAATATGAAACTCCCCAGAAGGGTGAGTAACTACTGCATTGTGTGCATTCACCAGGCAGTGGTGGGCATCAGTGCTCAAAGGCCTCTGAAACAACAAAGTGGAGGAAAAGGTTTAAAGAATGCAAGTCCAGCACTTGCAGTGTTGTAGTCTAGTAAATTTGGTGCTGCCACTGTTTGTCATAGACTTGTGGTTTGTTCTCTATCCCTTTCTTCAATAATTTCCACAACTTATTTTGCTTTAGGAATTCAACACCCAAGCAAGGAAAAATCTCACAATAATCCTAGGTAAGAAAAAATTTCTAGAACTTTCATGTTATAGGAACACCAGCTTAGATATTCTTCTTTTCAAGTGAAACACATAATTTTGTACAACTCAAAATTTCAAACAAAAATCTAAGATAACACTAATCAGAATATAGCAGGAATTATTCACTGGAATATGAGAGGCTTGTGGCAAAAAACCTGTTATGCATACACTTCTTTATGTGGAGCCAGAGCTCTCAGCTGAGTTCAAGCTTAGAAAGGTGATTTTCCTAGATAACCAAGGCACCATTCTCTTCTCTTCCACTGCGATTTCATGCTTTGCATAATGGTAACATTTTTACTTTCCCTACAGGGAAGTAAATACCTCTAATGTACAAAGTGTAAAACTGATTGTATCCACATGAATTTCATATAAAATTCTGGTTTATAAATTTTAATAATCATGCTTTCTTTTTTTTCTGGAGGCTAACAAAACTGTAAAATATTTGTGGTATTTATCACAGAAGAGTCAACAATTAAAATTATATATTATGCACTTGAAAATACTTCTAGCTAATTTGTAAAAATCCTTTCTTCTTGAATTTATTGGTAACTACATCCAAGGGAGCAAGCCAAAGGAAGTATAGCAAAAATTATTCAGTTTAGAAGTGATATAATATTATTTCCTCTTCGCAGCTCACATTAGTTTAGCTAGCTGAGCTATAAAACCTTTTTCCAAAGGTCACATAAAGGATGTGCTGATGCTGCATAAGGAAAGAGGCCAACTCTCAGTGACCAAAAGCAGGAATAAAATGAAATGATAACTAAGTGGCAACATCACACGAAAGCTCACTAGTAACAGTGGAGAAAGACAATATCTCCAAGATTAAATATCTCAGGCAGCATGAATAAGCATTTAATGTTCTTGTTACATACCCAAATGCATATATACATACTAAAAAATGCTGCTTCATCATCAAACTCTTCCAAAGATGGTCATCATTATCACAACTTGGATTGAAACAGCATTCTTAAAATCATAACTAACATGATAACCATTACTGTGACAAGTAATATTTTGCATGAGTAGTTTCTCTTTTCTGTATCTTTATATATAAAGGTACAGCAAACATATATATTCTCTTATCTATATCTTTAGTTTTTCTAATGTATCTTCAGAGGGTACTGTTTAGAGGGTGGTTTTTTTTAGAGTATTTGAACTTGCAAATCCTGAAACCTACACATTTAGCAATGCAATATTAAGAGAAATAGGATAAACTGAGTTTTCATTAAAAAGGAATTCTAATGCATTCCAAAATTAACTTTCAAGGGTTTTGCATTTATAAAAATATATATTGAATTTACTTTGACATACTTTTCTAATAGAATTTATCACAAGATTGACAGAAAAACCATGTGATCAAAAAGCTATTTCCAGCCTTCTGCGTCTTGATTCTAAGTCACAAATGTATCAAAAAGGTAACAATATGAAAGAGTTTCTATTTAATATCTTGTGCCAACAATATACCTGTTACCTTTTGACACTACAAAATTTAATTTTCAGAAGTTTTAATAAATTAAAGAAGTTGTGCCATATATTTCCCACTGGTTGGTGTGAGTGCATTAGAACCCACCTTTTGGCATTTGGGAGACCAACATGGACACACTGCTCCAGATGCAGCCTCACAAGTGCAAAATCAATGACAAAAATCACTTCCCTCCACCTTTTGGTTACAGTCTCCCAAACCAGACTGGTATAGCACTGACCAAAAAAGTGCACTGCTCACTCACACTTGTTGTCCTCCAGGATTCTCAGCTCTGTTTCTGCACACCTGTCAGTCCAACCCCAGGCTGTGATGTTGCATAAGGTTAATTAATTCCATTTAACTGATTTCTAATTTGTCCTTATCAGAACCCACAATGTCTCATTTCTCCAGTTTAATGAGATTGCCTGGAATGTCATTCCCTCACAGTTTGGTGTCATCCGTCCCCACGGCTCTGGCTGTAGCCCATCCCATCTTTCTCACGGCTGATGAAGGTGTTAAATAACAATGGTTGCAGTAGAGAGCTCGGAGCAAGGCCACTAGAAAACCCCACACCTTGCACTAACACCTTGGCACAACCATTCCATTTCTTTTCTACAGCTATGGGATATCATGTCAAGGGCCCTATTTAAATCAAGAAAAATTACATCCATTGGTCCGTCCTCATTCACTCAAGTATCCAATCACAAAATTTCACAAAGGTGAAATCTTTGCCCTTGCTGAATCTTTGCAAACTGCTTCCAGTCATCTTCTTGGCTTTGACATTTCCAGAGATTTCTTCCAAGAGAATTTGTCATCACCCTGGGAATTACTAATGATCTTCTTGGGAATCAAAGTGAGGCTGACCAGCCTGTGGCTCTCCAATACTCTTCCTGCCCTTCAGGAGGATGGGCATGACATTTGCCTTTTTCCACTCACTGGGAGCCTTTTACAGTCAGCATGAACTTTCAAAAAGAATAGAGTGTGGTCCTGAAGTTTCAAAATTTGCTTCTGCTGAAAGGTATTGACATATTTCCCTTCCTTCTGTTTATCAAAAGCTATATTCATAATGATAATTTTTAAAAAGTGTACTCAAGACACGCGGGAAGAAAGTTGCTTAAAAAATATTGCTTTTTTTAAAGACTTGCATTCTTTTTAAGACTACATTAAAACTGAACATATGCTATCTAGCTGAACTCATGGGAGGTAACATTCTTTCCACTATTATTTTACTGCTAGCTTAAGAAAACGGTGGTTTAGACTTGAGTTTGATCATCTTCACCCAGAACCCACAAATCTTGAAACTTTTAATACAGAAGTGATATGAAAATGGTGTCTGAATTTGTAGTCTTACTGAGGAGCACTGATCAAAAGAATACTGAAAAACATGGCTTTCGCTGAGAGGATCTGAGTATGGAATTACAGATTAACAAACAGAAGAAGTATGATCACAGAGAAGTATGTCTAAAGTAAAAATTTTTAGGGATTTATACAGTAGATTTGGAACTCTCTGTATTAAAATAATCATCTCGTCCACACACCCAGTGCTCAACTTATACTTTCTAAGTCATTAATCTCATTTCTGTGTTTATCTGCAAGAGATTTCTCAAAGTAAATGAAGAAAAAAGTATTTCTCCCTGCACAGATCAATGAGAAGGTTACTTTGTATCTCCTGGAAGCGAGCACTTAGTAACTGGATAATTTGTCTTCCTTTCCACAATTAAAGTGAATAGAATCAGTACCCTTTCCATCTAGACATTTTCTGATACAGAGAGGGAAACTATCTGATAGAAACTATTAGAGCAACCACTCTTTTTAGTATGCTACAGCCTAAAACAGAATTCTGATGTGAACCCTTTTTTGGGTCAACCAGTTGCTTCCATTTCATACACTCACGTCAGCAACACGTGCGTGGCCACGACGAACATCGTAGCACTACTGATCTGTGGCCTAGACAGGCAGAAAGAAAATGGACAATTAAACCTCGTGCTTCAGGTATCTTTAAACCATTCCACCTTTGCAAGGAGATTCTGAGGCTGTGGCTCGGCTTCCCAGTCAGCAGCTCTCCTTGTGCAGGTCGCTCCCCATGGAGCCCAGTGCTGAACAGTGACTGCGGTTCCACACTGCTGACCAGCAATAGGGGTGACGCAGGAAATCCACTCCTTTCTGTTATTGCCAAAACCCTGGCCATTGCCAAATTAGCAGCCATCCTACAGATTCACGACAGCACAAGCAGGTAACAGTTCTCAGGAACTATGTCACTTCATAATAATCTACCTTCTCTGTTAGAAAACTGAATAGCTTGTCCCCAACCTCAAAACAATACCTACTCTTTTTCCGAAATCCTACATTAATAATTCCTTAAAAAAAAATCACCAAATTACATTTTTCCCTTTTTAACATTTTGATACAATATGTGCCAGTGATGCATATTCATTTCCAAAATTCATAAACAAAATGAAAACCAGTAAGAGAGTTTCAACGTGAATTTTTTTTTCAATCACAGGTGAGTGTGTAATATCCACTTTGTTGCCACAGGTGCAACATCTACTCTGATACCAAAATATCTCAGCTTTATCACTGATTTTTCACTCCTTCAGATAGCTAGCTTCCACCACTGACATCTGCAAGAGATCCTAAAAAAAACCTGCCACTAGGAATTGTCTTCATAATTTGGGTTTGGTTTCATGATGAAAAAATTACACACTTCCAGCAAATTGGAATTTCATCTCACTTTGCCCAGTAGCAACAGCACATCCACAAAACCTCCCTGCAGGGAATTTTTGGATAACTTCAATATCCACCCATTCAAAATGACCAGACTAAATGGACATATGTTTAAGAATTGTAATGAAGCTCTTGGAGATACATTTGATCTTCTACTCAGTGTTCAATATTCTGAACACATATAAGGAGTCCAATCTCTTCTAGTCCTGCAGTACATTGCCCACATTGTAGTATCTTAACACCATATTCCAAAATCCTTGTAAGTGCTATGCCCAAGTCTTTATTGTTAAGTGTTTCCTCTCACCCCTTGAGCACTTATTTAGAAAAAAATTGGTTTAATCTTCCAATGGGAAAAAAACATATAAATAACTTGGAGCTTTCTATAATAAATATCAACACTACACAAATTTTAGTAAGTATATTCATCAAGAACGAGGAACTCTTGAGGATAACATATAAAGAAACCTCATTAAAATATATCTTTGATGTCACTATTTCCTTAAAAAAAAAACACGTTTTGAGGGCTTTTTTTTAAAACACATTAAAAAAAAAAAAAAAAAGGCAAGATGGCATTAATAGTGAGGAGAATCTCAATATGAGTTGGGGATGGTGAAATTTTACCCTTCTCTTCTGGCTTTTGTGAACAAGGCAAGGAAAATGAGAAGAGGACAGTATCGTGCCCTGGCACTGTGCCCTTCCCCCAGTCACCCACCTCAGCATCTCCAACACCTCAGCTGCCTTAACCTCATGCACCAGCCCATGTATCTATCCTGCTGCACTTACCTTTAAGACACTTTAGAAATCCAGCAGGCTAACCCAAAAACATGAAAAGGTTCTTATTGGTTTAGTTTCATTACAAACCTCATGAAAAAGAACACCAAGATGGAAAATTCTTGTGAGTATTAACCATTTCTCATTTATCTTATTGACTTGGAAGCAATATTGAAGCAATATTTTGAATTATTTTATCTATCCCAATATACAATATATCTGTTATATCACTGCCTTCTTCCACAGAACTGAATGTAGGAATCTTAAGGTTGAGAATCTGACAAATTAGAATCCATTGGATGTACAGCCTTTCAATTTCCCAAATACTTTTTTTATATATATATATTTGGAAACATGAAACACTTTTCCATTATGTTGTCACATGTAATTTTTCAATAAAAGCTAAAGAATAAAGGTTTGGAAGTGTCTCCTAGTTTAAGCTGTATAATTATTCAGAACTCTAACAAGTAAATTCTTTGAAGTTCTGTTAAAACCACACATGTAAGTTTGAAAAAAATCATTATTCATTCCTGATTCAAATACATTTTCAATTTAGTGTTGGCAAACTATCTTTCCTACTTAGGGCTCTCAGCGTTAAGCAAACTGTGGCTTGGTGTTTTGTCATCTAGAGTGGTCTAGAATAACATCATAATCTCCCAATTCTCAGGCTTTAACAACACAAGTGCCATCATTTCAGCAGGACTTTCATCTTCACCACAGAGCTGAAGTGAGGCAGGAATAACCTTTATGAATAGCTCAGGACTGTCCAATTACTTTTTAAAGTAAAATTAGTAATACAATTCAAAAATCAATTATATTGATGAATAAGAGGTTTTGTTCCTTCATTTTTGTACCAAAATATATTTAATGCCACATTTCAACAAGTGCAAAGATTATTGTCAGTCTGGAGGAAATTAGCAAGGAAAGAAAGTGAAAAACTGTAACCATCAAGTATGGAATTTAATTACTACACTTAAGGAGAAACAGCAAATATCTGAAATGGGATTAAATTACTTTGTATTTCATACCAAATATTGATTAAAATCTTACAAACTAAGCAACAAAAATATCTTTACTTTCTTCAAAGCAATTTCCCAAAGACTATAAGGAAAATGTGACATCTATTATGATGACATATGGTCAATTTTACGTGAGTAAGACAGGTTATGCTTTACATCAGTGCCTCAAGGAATGCAGACTACTTACACTTGGTTATTACCAAGCAATTTAAATCATGGTATAATTATACAGACAGATGAAATGCAAAAGCATTCTAGCTTCCTTTAAGTGGAAAAAAAAGATAACCTGAGACATTTTAGTTATAAAATGACTAAAAAATAATAGATGAAACCAACAAAATCTACAAACTAATTTCACCAGAGAGAGCTTAAAATCAAATACCGTATTTTATTCATGGTACAAGTTAGCCTTAGCATAACATTCATAGAAGTAATTAACACATTCAGAAATCTGGGAGGAAAAAAAAAAGTTACCTTAAAGACATCACTTCATGTTTGTGGCTTGTTATATATTTACTACACTTGTAAATTCTATTTTCAAACACTGCAAGTTAATAAAACTCTTTTCCCTAAAACTTTATTTTTACTTTCTGTAAAGTATAACACATTCATAGAGTACTTGGAAACTACATTCTTGAAAACATACATGGAGAAGGCTAGAGAATCCATGAGTGAAAAAACACAAGCCTTTAATTGTTCTTGGGTAGTGTACAGGAATTTCATTAAAATCTGACCATCAGAGAGAACACCAACTCGAATAAAGTTAAATTCAACACACTAGTAAGAAACAATTGCACAGCCAGTATTAGTTCCTTTCCTTTTTGTGATGTGTCATTTCCATTACATTTGTTTTTGCAAATGTCTTCATTTTGCAAAATATTTGTAACTAGGTCTAGCAAAAATGTTTTGTCTGTCTTTTGACTTAATACTTCTTAGAAAGGTCTGAGAGTATGATTGCTCTGGCTATCTCCCTGGCTTTTGCTAGAGATCCCTTTTTACTCTCTTCTGAGTTTCAAAAAAAATTCAAAAGAAAGAAATTGCAAAGAGATTAAGTTCCTCGAGACTTTACAGTTCCATGTTTAATCTTTTGATATCTAGATTTAATTTTGCTGAGATATTTTTTTTCCAATTTCAATTAAAACTACAGCCACAGCTAATTGATTTATGTATACTTAAATGTTAATATAAAATAGTTATTCAAGTTACTTAGTCAAAATATTGTAGCTATATTCTCATGTAATGATAAATCCGGGAATATAAATCCCTCTGTGGTGTTAACAGAACCTTACTGAACACACAAATATCTAAGCTATATAAGGATGCCTCTCAGATCATTTTTCTGAACAGATCAGTAGTTACCCATTTGTAACATTCTGCGTACTCCAATACTATTTCTGCAAGCTGTATATCCTCAAACACCCTCCCCACGAGGGGGTATTTGCATAACTTACGTCAGGCAACACAAATTTTTAGCAGCGCACTATAAAGCAGGAAGGCGATAAACTACGGCGCACTTGGACGCGGCCAGCGCGCTCTCGAGAATGCTGAGCGGCGTGGCTCACGTTCTCACCGCCTTGCCTGAGGGCCAGGAGCCCCCTGTGATGAAAATCTTAAGCAACGTGCTCACAGCCAGAGGCCAGCTTCTGTCTGCAGCAAACTTCACCATCTCGGTCCAAAGCCTGGCACCTGCTGGGAGGGCGGCAGGTTTGTTTTTGCTGTGATGTCAGGGGAAGATCAAGAAAGGGAAATGAAACGGTACGCCCTCAGGTCTCCATGCCAGTATGGGATCAGGATCATTCACCAGATGTGCTCCAACACTCCTCAACATTAATCTATGCGCAACTGCACCCAAATGGTATGTCTAAATCCATAAGATGTAAGTGATTT
Organism: Phainopepla nitens; assembly: GCA_013400175.1. NCBI lineage: Eukaryota > Metazoa > Chordata > Aves > Passeriformes > Bombycillidae > Phainopepla > Phainopepla nitens. The sequence goes on along the minus strand of VXBQ01004573.1, from coordinate 941,836 downwards.
TATGCTTTCCTTCCAGGAGAAGCATAGTACGCGCCTGTATGTGAAAATGCAAACATGGAAAAAAACTTTAGATATAGCCTGAGAACTAATCGCCTTAGGATTGTCACAACATGCAGGAAAGTTGATTTGTGTTGTTGATCTACAGATAAATGACTGTCTAGAACTGCAGCAGAAATCAGCATTGTCTCCATGGAAACATACTTGCATGAATAAATGAACAGGAAAGTCTGTGTTGAATGTGTTTCAAAAACTACTCACAACTCTTTTGGGAAAGAAAAAAGGAAGAGAGTAACATCAGTTTAAAAAGACCACTTTGTGATGTTACATGATAGAATGAGATCTACAAGTCATCATGGCTGTAAAAGTTCATGAGTATTGTTCTATCTTCACAGTAATTCAATATTGGGTCAAAACCAAAGCATTTGCCTATTATTCATGTGTTCTAAAACCTGTTCCTTAACACTGTAGCAATAGTCACTGTCACCAACAAATCAGCAAAGTTACGCCTCCAGTAATCACTAAATCCATAATGACAAGAAATTTACAGGTTTAGAGAGTCACAGGCTTTATCTGACAAACTTAAAAGGTATATTAGAAATTATTTCTTACACAAAAGCTGATAGTGTATGTACTCCTTTGTACCTCTATTTCAAAACAAACATAGCTGGGAATCTGCATAAATAGGCCACCACACATTTGCACATTTAAAGTCAATAAAAGCAGGAGAGACAGGTCAAAAGATTTAGAAATCATTTGATGACAATATGACAATTTTCAGACTTATAGGAAAATATAATGAATTTGCAAATGCTGCTGTTCGACACCGCCTTGGAATGCCTGAAGGTATATAAGATTCACTTAAGTATTAGTAGAACTTGAACATGCACAGGTAATTAACATCATAAAACATCTATTAATTTTTAAAAAGCGTATTTTTTCCTTTCTTACAGAATCTTAACTAGGACAACTTAAATTTACTACATGCTACAGGCAGAATCAATACAATACCTACAGTTCAATTTTTAGCAGTATTTTCCAAAATAAAATGTGCAAGTTTTTCAAACACTGTCTATAATTAAAACCAGGAAAGAACTTCTGCAGTTACACTGATTTTGTACAAGTGTGTGCAGTTGCCACACAGCGCTCATAGTAACTAGAAAGAAAGGCCATATTCAAGTTTAATCTTCTTCGTGGCAATAAGGAGATTGGGACGTCTCTCTGACCAGAACAGATGAAACATGGATAGACAGAATGAACACACACAAGAAGTGAACCCATGGCCACTCAGGATGGCAAGAAGCAAGCATGACTGACATGGCCAGAGGCTACAAATGGTTTGGGAGACTGCCCCATGTACAGCTTACTCCACGAATTCCTGTGCTCCAAGCATCCTTTCCATGACACTTAGTACTCTGTCCTTTCCTTCAGATTGTGCACAAAGTACTCGGGGGTCTTTGATATCTTTTTGATACCCCAAATCTGGTTTTAGTGCTTATGACTCACATCTCACTACACCCCAGGGCTTCAGTGTCTCATATACACAAATAAATTGCCTCACAATGATCTAAAACATTGAACATTCATCCACACTGGTATTTTAATTTTGATTGGGAGTGCATTTCTGAAGTTTGTCTCCTTATCATAGTTAATTCTTACACTTTGCTTTCCTTGACACAAAAGTCTCGGTGCATTCAAATCCTTTAGGATGAAATTAAACTAGAAAGTGTGCTGGAGAAAAGCACTAAATACATGCCAAATGCTATCAGGTATTCAGCCCAAGCTGGTCTGAAGTAAAGCTGGACTGCATGTGGTGTCAATGTCAGATTCAGATTTCTGGCCAGTCTTTCTATTCAGACACTAACTTTCTGGAAACCTAAAGGAACACAACAATTTTAAGACATATATTTCATTATGATTTTTTTTTTGAATAGGCTCAAAAATTACTAGACGGAATGGGAAGAGCACTTCTTTAATCCTGCTTCCTTAAAAATTGGGCTAAAATTTCTGGGGTGACATTTTTTGAAGGGTTATAAAAATAGATCCATTTGACCTTTTTGTTATAACTCAAAACTGATGAGCTCAGGCTACCCCTTTCTCTCCTGCTGATGGCTGCTTTCCCACTCAGCTGTAAACTGAGGATGGTCATCAGCACCAGGTAATCAAGTGCAACTCCTTATGATGCCAGTTACTTCATTGTCATATGGTATTTATTAAGCATACAGGCCTGACCAATCACCTTGGCTGGGATGGAATTTTGACCTTGACAAATGTCTGCAAGGACTGCAGCAAGACTAGAATTTTAAGCAGTCTCTGAAGCATCTAAATTCTTGAGCCACTGTGGAAAAGAGCTAATGAAAAGCCAAAATAACCACAAATAACACCTGATTCATATATTAAATTTAAATGAATTTTTATGAGAAAATTAAATCACCTAGATAGTTTTAAAACGGATTTGGGAATTAATTTTTAGGCAATCCTTTTTTAAATTCAAATGTGTTTCTGATATATTTGAGCAAGTTTTTAAAAACAAGAGAGGCACAGTAAGACTTTGAACATTATAGGAGTGATTTAGAAGTCTGATATGGCGAATTATACTTAGAAAATTAATACTTGTCATTGATCATTTGAGCACAAACCCCTCAATTTTAATATCATGAGCGAAATCATCTGAAACGCGTAAAGCCAGGAAAGCATTCTAAAAATGCTGAGAATAGTTCAACATTAAAGACAGACACAGCTTTCCCATGGTCTTTATGAGCAGAAATTTTTCAGCATATTCTGGCATACATAGCAAAAAAAATATAATGCAAAAGCAAGGTCAGAAAACTCAACATATATAAACGCCTGAAGGGAGGGTGGAAAGAGGACAGTCTCTCCTCAGTGGTGCTCAGCAACAGGAGAAAAGGAAAAGTGACAGGAAAATGAAACACAGGGGAGTCCCCCTGAACAGGGGCAAACATTTCCACACTCTGAGGTCACAAACACAGGCTGCCCACAGTCTCCATCCTCAGAGATATTCAAAACTTGTTCGGCCACAGCCCTGGTATTTAAAACTGAGAAAGATGGTACCTAAAAGTAACATGCTTCTCTGTGACTAAAGCTAGTATTTGGCTGGAACTAGAAAAAACATAAAATGACATAATATGAGATATGCTGATTTAATTACTTTACTCAGTCCAACTAAAAATACACTAGAACATTATTAAAATACTGTGAGTTATACCAAACTTCAGATAATAAAGACCAAATATAAATATCCACTGATATTTAGAATAGATTAGTTCACATTAATACTTGAGGATGATAGATACTTATTTTAAAAATTTATGGCAACAGGTTATTAGCTGGGTAAGATTTGGATTACCTCATTATTATTATTTGCTGTTTATCCCTGGAGCTACAGGAATTTTCTACCCTAAAAAATTACTTTTTAACCAGAACTTCGTTTATCATTACGAAATGAAATGTAGTTTAGGTAAAAAAAAAAAATAAAAGGCAAAATAGATTCTTTACTGAATTGTAATTATTACAGGTAAAAATCTGTGTAATTATGCAAATTTAGGTATTTTTTGCATGCAATCATGTACTTTTTTTTTAACATAATCTGTATTTGCAACAGCACAGCTTTATAATCTAGTATGCATACATAATTTCTAAATGCATTAATCTGTCAACTGTCTCAGAACCTTCATTTTCCTGTTTAACATTTTTGGGGAGCATTTATGATTGTCCCCTTGATGCTTTTGGATCACTATTTAGCCATTTCAGTGCACTAGAAAATGCATTTTTATTGGAAATATTAAACACAAAGCACTAATTATATATATGTAGGTACGTATGTGTATATATATATTCTAAGCAAAGAACCACTGGTTTAATATCCTGTAATGCTCTCCATGAAGTATTGTTATTCTATCCAAGCACAGAATTGTACCATTTAGTGTATCAATAATATTTTCTGTTCCAAATGGCATTTATTATGTTTTGTGGAGTATTATCTCTGACAAACCTTCATGGCACTACAATAAAAATGCATTGTTAACTCTTCTATTTTATAATTATTTTGGGTAACTATAAACATTTTTACACACACACACACACACACATATATATAAACACACACACATATATACACACACTCCAAAAGTAGTATTGGGACATCTCAGCTTCCTTTAAACTTTCTGGAAGTTAATATCTTGAATTTAATCCAATAATTATCTGAATATAGCCCCCTGGGCTAAGTAACAGTACATTATAAACACATTCTCTGACTAATAAAGAAGGGACTGAGCTGCCGTCTGAATCTCCCAGGTAACTTCCACGAGTAACTTCTACATGCTGAACCGTGAAATATCAATTCCTACCCTGCATCTCAGCATCAGAGAGAACGCACACTCCTCCTGAAAACGAGCAGGACAGCTCTCCAACTACATGGAGTAACATCAGTTGCCCTCTTAGCCAGATGCATTACTTACTGAAGAGCTGGATGATTTGGTATTAGGTTACATTGGCTTATATTTTGTTATATTTTGTTTTAAGAGCACGGATTCATCGTGGTAGGAAATACAAAAATACCTTGTCCCAGTAAAATACAGAAGAAAAACTGTATTTATACTAAAACTTACAGTTCCAAGAAAAAAACAAGAAACCTATGCACAATTTCTTTAGAGACCAGATGAGAGCTCAACTCCCCTGACCAAGCAAGTGAGGTAAAGGGAAGGTGCATGTAGCGCAGCCAGCATATCTGAAAGATCCTTTAGTAGCCAATCTCCTAATTACTTACACCCAGCGAGGTCAACTATGGTTCTGCTTTTTAAGCAGCAGTGTCTAGACTTCAAAATCGTATTTCTCATCCTGCCTGTGGAAAACAGGCAGATATCCAATTATACAAACTGCCTATGCACCTACAAATCATATGTAATCATAATGTGCTTTGCATGATTAAAATGGCATGCACAGAATAAAAACATTGGTTTTAAGGTACTAAAATTCTGCTCTTTTGCCTCTTGTTTAATTAACCCCAAATAGTATAGACAAAAAGTTATGAACATATCACATTTTATTTCTCTACTCTATCAGCTTGTAAACAAGCATAACCAATGTTTACTTAAGATATTAGACAAATACATAATAAAAAAACCTCTTATTTTCCATCTCAAAAGTTCAAAAGAACGATGTTTTTTGATCGAACATAGTATCGAAGACTGGGTCACCTCACATGAAAGTCACACAAACTCTTAGAAAAAAGGTGCTGGAGAATTTTTCTTTGATTATTCAAATATCAAACATGCTCTCCAAGAAACTCGTTCAAAAATAGAGTAACAGCACTGCACCTAAACTGTCATCATTTAATATGAAGTGACAAGAAAGTGGCAGATAATAAAGAACAGCCTGAAGATGGAATTGCTTGTCATTAAACCTTCATTTCCTCCTCAGGCACACTGAGAAGATCACAAGACTCCATTGTGCTGGAAGAAGTTCCCTAAAGAAAGAGTTACCTAATCTTACTCACACAAGGAGACATGTGATATATTTCAACTAGAAAATGGAGTCTGAGTAATCAGGTAACAGAAGCTCCCTTTAGAAGACGGGCAGGGTTTAAGGAGGTCTGTTGAATTTCTCAGGGATGCTATTGCACGTTATTTTGTTTTCCTTTATTGGCTGTATTGAGAACCACCACGGCTGAGCCACAGAATCTGACTTGTAAGTACCACTTACAAGTTACTTATTTAATCAGAAATAGAGTATCAGTTATTGGAAAGTCTATAAATACTAACACTGTTAACAACTTTTCCTGCAGGCTGTAGTTAACCATCAACATACAGATTCAAAACAATCATGACAATCCTAATTCTGAAATTAGAAATACCTGGGTTCCTTACAATAAACTAGTACCTAGGACTGACTTTAATACTGCCTCTTCCAGCTACTGTCTGCTCTACCAAACGAATTTGCATCACCACTGCAATGACTCATGCCCCAAACAAATACTTTAATGCATTTTGCTTGCAAAAATATGAAAATTCAAATGTTTCAACATAGGTACTTGCAAGGGAAGTTTTTGAAAAGGACAAACTTCTTGGTCTACACCAAGCATTTAATTTTTTTTTTTTCCTGCTTAATTCTTGAGACACTTCCAATTCTACCCCAAAGAGTAGATTCCCTGATTTAACCCTGCCATTTAGAAAATAACAATAACATATTGCAGCCCTTTGCATCTTCAAGGTTAGCTTTATAGAAATATAATGAAAAATTTTATTTTATGAAATTTTGCTAACACTTGTAATCTGATTAATTCAGTATCTCAAAGTATCAGAAATCTTATTCTTAGTAATCAATTATTTACAAGATTTAAATGAAGACATTCATTCAACTCTTCTTTCAAAGAAAATTTAATTTTAGGAAGAAAATAGAAAAAGTATTTTAAGAGCTCAAAAAAAAACCTCAACTCATGAAAAAATAAAAATTTATATCTGGTAAATGTGATTTTAGTCTTATGATCTGCAAGCAGACAAAAAACCAATAGGCCAACAACTACTCTTCTCACACTCTTGGTCTTGTATACCAAAATATCCTGTCTGGTGACTAATTTGTAAAACTCTAATTCCATACACACTGTGGGATTTTTGATGAATCTGAATCCTTAAAATGTCAGGGAAATAAATTATAAAATCTGTGTATTATTTGATTACATTTTAGAACAGGGTTCATTTCCATCTAAAAGGCAACGCTGTAAATAACAGATAACCATCTTTTTTACCTGAAATTTTCTAAGGGCTACAAGCACAGAAACTGAGTTTTCAGATTTCAGATGTTCTGTTAACATTCAGTATGGTTCTGAATGTGGGCGAGGCTGTGTTTGACTTATTTTGACAAAACATGAAGAAGAAAAATGTGAAATCTTTTAACTGTGCTAAAGGAGAAGAAATTTATTCAGTTAAGTTAAAATTATATATCAGTCTTCCAATCTCCTACTTGCAAAAGTTGCATCTATGTTACCATTGTTATACACTTGCTATTATTAAAGAATCTCACAATTAAATCTCATAGCAAAAGAGATTCTTGAAAATACTTGAGTCAGTGGTGTTTGAATACATTTGCTAAACCATTGAATTAATTGCTGCCAGTAGGATCTTAGCACTTGCTTACCCCTTACAAACATTCTATTCCTATTACTCTTCAGGTTATAACATTTCCGAACCATTTAGGCAAAAACTCCTGTTTCTAAGAGGTCCAACAGGACCTTGAAATACCTGTTATTTTTGATTTGATTCACATATCCTGTGTAATAATATATATCATATAAAGTAAGTTTCATTGCAACAGCATTTATTCCCTAATAAAATGCAAATGCTTGATCCATCTATATTAAATTCAACCATTTTTATAATCAGAAAGTACCAATTAGTTGCAAAAATCTAAAACTTAACGGTTATATTATTGCCTGAAAAGAACATGAAAAATGAACCATAGAAAATAGGCCTAGAGGGAATCTTAGTAATTAATTTGGTCCATTCTCCTGCCCAGACACTCATCAAGCAGAAAAGAAAGCTACATTCTGGTAGGGCATCACTAGCCAAAGAATTTTGCAGTGCTACTGCAGTGAATTTTTTATATTTAAATAAGTTTGGTAACTGTTCAAAGACTCTGTATTTGTTTGACATTTTCTGTTACAACTTAAAATATGTAGCATTTGGAGGCATTTTAACAATTGAATACTTTAGATTTCTAAAGAATAGGTTTAGATTAAATCCTTCAAAACAATAGAAAATATCGAAAATTCAAAGTGGAGGACAAAGAGAGCACAAAAAAAGAACTAAGAAACCACTGTCTATAACTGGTAAATTTTGGTTGGGACTTCAAGATCAGTTTTTCCAAGTGTAATACTCAAGGGAAAACAATGGAAGTGACACAGATTGGAATCTTTAAACACATCATTGAAGAGCAACAGAACTTATAAAAATTTTATGGGTGTGCTAAGGCAAATGGAGCAAGTAGTTCTTTTAGTATCTCCCTTAATGAGCTGATGTGTGATATATGTTGCATAGCTCTGTTATTTGATTGCTGTTCAAGAGAACAGTCCTACTGAATTCTAAGGAAATGTTATGTAATCAGGTGCATATAAAGCAGTTATGTTTTCAAGTGAACAGGTCCTAATGAATTTGAATTAGATTTTTAATTAGATTTGATAAAAAAAAAAAGGCAGGAAAATACAAAACCAATACCAAAACAAATACAAGAAAAACATTATTCCACCAGTAATCTCATTATTAGCAGATGTAACACTGATTTTGGATTTGTTGTTGCCCTTCTCAATTAAAAACATAGCTGAAATGGTATCTACATGAACGTCTTTATAACCACACTATCATACCTCAGGGTGTGTATATGTGTATGTGTGTGCAAGTGTTCATCCTTGAAGAAAGCAAAGTCATGTGAATATGATCATTATCCTTCTAGAGAGATATGCCAGGAGACTGCTTAGGTCCTTTATTAAAAACCTTAACATTAACATAAGATGACAGCTTCCATCTTGCTGTTATAAACTGAAAAAATTGCTTGAAAAGATAGAAAGTGTCAGAGTTACCAAAATAGCTTATAAAAACCAGCCAAGATTAAAAACAAAATAAAAAATATTCATATTTTCTACATCTCTACATGTTTGTGGGACTGAAGCTAAGTTTATAATGAAGATGACAGGCATTTATGTAGAAAAAAGCAACCAAGATGGTTTTATTTAATGTGAGATTTTTAATAATTAACTTCAAAATTTTGATTTTATCTTCCAGAAAGCCAAATAACAAATGCAGATGCTTGTGTAGTCAAATTATTCTTTGGTTATTTTTTATGATAACAGTAAAGCATCTCCCTACATCAGTATTTTCTTGCATGATTGTATTATTTCCTACTCTCAAAACAGATCTCAACACAGAGAAGTTAATTTTAAATCTGTACAGATACAGAAACATGCCTACATATAGTATGAAATTTGTCTTTATGTTAGCGTTTAGGGCTATTATTCAGTTCTAAAAAAGAAAGAGCTGAAATAGTTGGACATTGTATGGGGCACACTAAAGAAAACGCCTTATCCACTTAAACATCTGTAAAATTCCATTGTCTTAACAGCTTCTGTATGTTTGCTTACTCTATAAACCTCAAGTTATTCCTGATTATGGTCTTGTGTCTTTTATTCAACATATGTCTCCAACTCAGCCAAAAGAGAAGCTTGCTCTTAAGATCAGTTGTGAAAATGTCAGTCCTGCTAGCTGCCTTTCCCTCCTGTCCTGGTGCAACCCCAGCCAGCAGCCAAGCACCACACTGCCCTCCCTCACCCCCCAGCAGCAGGATCAGGCAGGGAATGGGAGCCTAAAGGCCAGGAAACCTGGGCTGACATAATGACAGCTTCCTAGGAAAAAAGCAGGAAAAGGTGCTCTTGATTAAATACTGAATCAAATCTTCTCAGAGTAAGAGGGAAGCGTGTTTTCTTCAGTCAAATACAATAAAAACATACCACTAAAAATGTAATGGCTATCAGCAAGCTCAGATAAAACACCCACTCCAGACTCTTGCGAATCTAAAACTGCTTTTCCTTAGAGAGGTTAAGCAATCTCTTTCATGTTGCAACAAGTAGAAAAACACTAATTTATTCCTTTCGGAAATTAAAATGTTGTATCTTTTATTTTAATCTAAGATATGTTTTCTGTCCTTTTCTACTTCTCAAATTAATTTCAAAAAACTAAAACACTACATATTTATTAAACATAGCTTGGTCTGGTGCAGCTGATAAGAGGGGAGAAAAGGCAATGTATTCTGGGCTACTGTGCAAGCACCTCCGTTGCAATAGAGGAAGAATGAAGGAAACCTATCACAGATTTATCACTCAAACATAATGATAAAATGCAATTGTGAAGTGAAAAACTTGATTAAAGTTCACCAGAAAATGAAGGTAGGTAATAAAATTCAATTACTAATGATGTGTGCATACAAAACTATGAAAATGGATGTGTAGGGAAATACATATAAAAGGATGCAAAATATATACATCTATACATTTAATTATATTTGAAGACTTTTTAGAGAACTAATATTTACATTTGCTTTTCTACTACCAAATGATGCATCTCATCTGGATTTACTAGACATTAAATACATACTAGCTAGTACAGCATTCCTATGCCAGGTTTTTCATCTTTTCATTTCCTAATTTCCATTCCTTTCAGGTGAAAATCGCTTCAGTAAAACAGATAATTGCTTCTGCTTTGCAATGTCAAACAGTTTGCCTCAGGTTATGGCAGGGTCTAAAATTAAGATGGGAAAAAGTTCTCATTATCTTTCTCCATTTTGAGCAACCTTTAATCTCATCCTCTTCACTGGTGTCCAAAGTCACACTCTCCCTATTGTTTATTCTTTTCTACTGTTTTCTTGCATTTAGTTACAATTCTAGTTCTTCTCTTCTCCACAATTCTTCACCTTCAGTCTCAGTTATGAATGTCAACATTATACAATGGAAGATGTGCAATCCTGTTGCTCAGTCCACACCATTTTCAGTACCAGTCATAAATCTTTATGTCTCTCTACTTAATTTTTATGCTAAAAACTCTTCCACATCTCGAAACAGAAAAACAGAAGACTCCTTTGAGACTACTTATATATATACACACTCTATTCTTGAAATCTTGAAAAGTCCTAAGATAAAACTGTCACTCATTTCCATATGCATGTTTTCCATAGTCTTGCCTTAAATGTCATGTCTTGGCAATGAAGTCCTAAAACTGTGTCCTCGCTGTTAAAAACACAAAGTACAGACTGACAAATGGGAGGCAGTGATAACATACAGTGGCTCCTGCTGCTGGGCTATCAAATTTTAAAAGCATCACTGAAGCAACCAATCATTGTCAGTCTCCTTCCACTGTCACCATGAAACTATGCTTTTATTCTGGAGGACTGAAGGACAGTTTTCAGTTTTCCATTCAAGGAAAACTAGAGCATGGTGCTGATAACGCCAAGGTTGTGGGTTCAATGCCTGCATGAGCCAATCACTTGAAGCTGGACTAGATGATCCTTGTGGGTCCCTCCCAACTCAGGATATTCTGTGGCTCTGTTGTTTAAATTTTAGGCCTCCCTTCAGCTGGACAGTATGGCATGACTGGGATCTTTTGCTCAATATATATTTGTAGGTTTTCTCAGTCTACCCCAAAAAACTAGATTCTAAATCCCCAATAAAGATGTTATGTGTGAACTTATACATACACAGATTTCTATTTTCCTGTATTTGTGGAATTTAGCGATATTTAATAGAAACAAATAAACAAAAGTTACCTGATGCAACAAGTTGCCTAAGTATATGCTTTCCTTTTCCCAGATGAGCATTAACATTCTTTATTTTGACACCAGTTGTAAAGAAAGACTTTTTCGCCCAGTCAGAATGCTCTCTTACAAGTGAAATTACAACGTTTTTTTTGTAAAAGCTGGAGAGACCAAGCCTCAAGGAATGGGCTCATACAAGTCTTTTGACTTTTGTTCCACAAATCTTGTTCTCAGAAGCTCAGTTAACCCAAAATATTATTTAAAATACTGCCACTAGAATTAATCACAGATTTAATTGTTTGATTATTTGATATAGGTATTAATGAAATATTATTATATCACGGTTTTATATTTTAATTTTGTACTCCCCTGGCACACTTACACAGCAGAACTCAGCTCATACAACTGTCATTCAATATAATTTAAACACATTATTCAGTTCTAAAAAAGAAATAGCTGAAATAGTTGGACAAGCATCATAGCACTTCTTTATTACATTCTGCAAAGGGATTTCTTTGAGTAAAAGAGAGACAACATCAAAGCAATTTCAATCCTTTTGCAATTAGTGAAGTCATAAATTCAGATAAATATAACTGACAAAAGCATTAGATTTAAAATTATACTTCTACTTGTAGACCACTCAGATTTAACTGATATATAAAGAAATAATGCTAGTGATATCTAATATTAAGTTTAGTCAAAAATTATTCAAGTAGTAGTAGAAGTACTCCAGTAGAAGTACTAGAAGCAGACTGAAGTAGAGAAGCAGAAGTAGTAGAGAAGCAAATTGATTGTAAAATACAATGACAGTGCAATAAAACTCTCAATATACATGTATTTTCAAATTATTTTTCAGTGGTATGGATTTTCCTTGGCAATTTGACCTAGTATTTAATGAAAAATTCATCATTATTCAGCAGTTTACATAGATGTCATTGCACTAAATTTATTATTTATTTTAGTCTAAACAGAAGTAATGAGACCGTGAAACACGTTTCAGTATGCTTTCTTACTAATTAAAAAAGTTTGGTGAGACATTTCAAAGCAATTTTTTTCAAAGTACTGGAAGCAATTACATTATACAGTACTTTACTGACCTGTAGTTGTTTTCCTAAAAGTAAAAATGTATTAAAAATCAATTTATATTTTGCATATTTAGTCTATATTTACGAGACTACATACACTGTGTATGCTTTGCATATATTTAGGCACTATATTTATATAAAGTCTACAATCATATATGCATATTTAGTGTACTCTTGAAACTAGTGAATAACTTGTAAGCCTTGACTCAAATAAGTGCAGTTATCAGAAACATCATAACAGACTAATTTCTAGTGATACAGAAACATACTGGATCATATATAACTAACACCAGAGAAACAGGATTTGATTCCAGATGCAGTAATCCCTGATCTCAGTTACTCTGACAACATGGAAGCTCTAAAGGGTTGAAGAAAAAAAGGCTGATTTGGTTCTTATATTTTCAGGTATAAAATGTTCAAACAGATATAATTTTAGGAGATTTCTATAGAACACATGTTGCTGTCTTTTTGTTTGGGTTTTTTTTTAAAGATATAGCACATGGCCCAATTTTGTTATCTGTCGTGTAAAGGTACATGTTAGATGTTCTCACTTTTTTCAAAATGTTTCAGAGATTGGCTCAACAAGACAGCCAAGACAGTTCTGAAAATGCCTGTGGCATCTCACATAAGAGGGATTATTACACAGCTAAGAACAGAAGAAGTGAAGAAAAGGAAGCAAAGCTTAAGCCAGGAAATGCATAGAAAGCTCATCTTTCTAATATAAATGTTCACAACTCTACTGTTTTGCAAAGAGAAGGGGATAAAATGCAGCAATAGTTTCAAGTCCTTCATCATTTAATGAACATCGGTTAATAGGATCATAATACATTTCCTAGACTTACCAACTCCCCCTTACTTCCAAATTCTGGCTATATGAGAAGTCTCTTGCAGTCATGGATCATGGCTTAAATTCTCTCATAAAATGTGTTTACCCTCCTTTCCCCACTGAGATGATATTCACATTTGACATTCTTGAAATTGAGCTGTTCTATAAGAACAAACACCAGCATCTACCTACACAAAGAAAATAATCTAGATTTAACTTGCAACAGTAAGAAACAGGAACAAAAAGTACAAGAGAATAAACTTTAGCTGTTCCTTTAAGAACTCAGGAAAGAGAGGGAGATTATTCCCTAATTCAAGGCAAAGCAATAAAGAAACAAATTAGCAAGCACAGTAGCCTGGGAACAATAAATATGTCCACTAAGTTAGACACAGTGCATGTGTGGCTGATAATTTAACACCATGAAAGGGTATTACAAACCTGCAGTGGTGCAGTGAAACACTAAATTCCAAAAAGATTTAGTGCAAGCAACACAAGGTAGTGTTAAACAGTTGACAAAAGATAACAAGGAAAAAGCACCCACAGTGCCAGAGATTTCATAATACTAAAAGACATAAGGCCATCTAAACACGTAGACATTGCATCACTCACAGTGTTGGCTTAATCTCTACCCTTTCAAGCAGCAGCTTGGCTGGCAGCTAGAAAAAAATTCATTAAGGACAGGCTATCTCAAAAAATAGAAAGCTTTAAAGTAAGCTTTGACAATTTGAAAAATCAATTCATGTGCCTAGATTCATACTTTAAAGAAATATAAATCCCTGACCTAATCTATTACAAAGTAGGATTAGAAATAAATCAAGTGGTTTTCATAGTTTCCTGAACTACTTTAATGCTGATCTCTGTTGAAGAGTTGTATTATTGTGATTCTCACACAGATTAATATTTCATACTTCTAGGAGTGGCATTTCAGGCTAGGACTGAGACAAATAGCCTGGAAATGAAATCATAAGATGTCGTAAAAGCATTTGCTATTGCTCACCAGGTTTCATTACTACTTCTGGTCTTTTTCCATTAAAGTAACAAATCTGAAAGACTAAAGTTTTCTATTTTATAATGGGAGGAGAAAAAGAAAGGAAACAAAAGTTAAAACTAATTTGATAAAGCCAGCAAACACACACAGTACTGACATTTATGACAAAATGATTCAACAAATATTTATGAAATAGCATTTCAAAGTAAGTGTGTTGACGAAAGGGCACAAACACAGACTTTCAATCAAGTTATAATACTGAGTGAATTTTAGAAAATTGTAATTTGAAACATTTAAATTCCAAAATGTTCTCTTACCTACTTAGGCTTGGTCAATAAAAAACAAACAAAAACCCAACTTCCAGGCTGTAACATATTGGCAATAAAGTTTCGTAAGAAAAAAGTTATTTAAATCGCATTATCTGCTATTTGTCTTATTCTATATTGCCATTTTTTCCCCACTGAGTGCTAATAAGTGCTTGCTGTTGAAGAGGTTTACATTTAACATCTGTCAGTTGTATCCAGAAGTAGCACCTACAGGGAACTGTCAAATAGATTGCTCTTCTCCTCTGTAGCACCAGCAAATCTGTCTCACATCATTTACATACAGATAGTTATAGGCATTCATCATTTCATTATGCTGACTGCCTCACTATTCTAATGTATAATGTCTCTTTAATGAGCCTCAAAAAATACAATATTCCTTGATTTATGACTGCTTAACTGAAAAATTATACAGATTGACAAAAACTCATCATAAAGCTTTTTTTGTGTTCCCACTACCTTGCACTTTAAATTTAACAATTACTCTCAAGCTCATCTCATGATTTGCTTCTTTGACAAAAGAAATTATCAAATTTTACCGCACAAGGCTTCACAGTCATTACTGTTTTAAAAAATATACTTTCACTTCCATGAGAAATAAGTATAGAATTGGACAAATTAAAATTGATCAGTTTTTGTCCAAGAAATAAATGTATTGAGCAATCTGTTTCAATATTATTATATGTCAATTACTGTATACTTCCTAAATTATCATATGGAACACTGCTGTAGTAGTCATGCAAGAGTGACTCATAAATGAGCCAATTTACATGTTCAAGTAAATTGAGCCATGGCTTATTCTACCAACTTCAATTACTTCACACACAAACGCTTAGCACTGAAGAACAACTCTGCCATTAAAAGCACACTGAAGTAATACAAACATACCTAAAACACCAAACAGAAAGCTGAGAACAAGAGGAAAACACTTTGTTCATTTGACTGCACCCAAGCATTTCAGTTCCCTCATCTGCATGTCCCTGTGTCTATAGATATATCAGCACCTCTCTGGTTTTGAACACCCAAGCTGAAAAGGCTTACAAACTGCTCATTGTGGCCATTAGAAGACAAATTTTCAGGAAACCTGAAAAACCTTATGATACCTTGCTTCTGACAAACCTACAACTTCCAGCTGAATGTCTTTGGCATTTGAGAAAGTGTTGGGCTTCCACTGAAGCTTCTCCCATAACAGAGATAACTGCAATTTTTTACTCCCTCATCTACTACAGTTTAAGCTCACCCTATAGACAGTCAGTCAGTTTGCCACAACCCTCCCCTCAGCCTTTCTTTTCCATAGAAGTTTCAGAAACACCACAGCAAGACCTTTCCCTCTTTTCAAATGCCACTCCTTACAGAGGGTTCAGATCTAAGGAGTGCAGATAAACCAATGGGCACCAGTGTAACCTTACACTGCCTCATCTCAAAGCACCACTTCCTGCTTCCAAATCATGAAACCAGCCTGCAAAGGCTATCCATGCAATGCAGTAGAGATGTACAGAGATCTAAGCAACAGATGGCAAGCTACATTCCCCTAGATCCCTGCAAAAAGTCAATTTTAAGTGAAAAATCAAGCAAAACAACAATCCATTGCTACTGAATATTCAGGAGCTGTTTCAGTAGATGCAAATATGTTAAGATATGACAGAAAATAAAGTGCACAAATGACACTGATATGTTTGACATTGACAAGTTAAATGCTCAAAACAGTAAAAGTTTTTATTTCATCATTTTGGACCCCAAGTTTACTTCCTTTGCACTGAATATTCCAGTCAACATCAATATCTGAATTTCAAAGAGTGAAATTCCTAAAGTTTGGTATATCATAGGAATATAGGTATATCATTCCCTAATCAGCCCCATGTGTTTTTATCTTCTAGGAGAATTCACATATCTACACATTTCAACAATATAAAATAGCAGCCCATCAAAAATGCCAACACAACATTTTTTAGAATATTTTTTATATTAACAAATCATGATAATTCCAAAAAGTCGTTACTTTGCATGCAGAACTTATAAGTCTGAATCCAGAAAACTAGTATGTCCATCCAAACACTTGTTGCCAATAGAAGGCCTTAATTTTTAAAGCTGAGTATTTTCTGAATTCAAAATATCCATTCAGTCCCAAAACAATAAAGACATTTATATCCCAGCTTGTACTAATGGGAAAATCCAAAAACATTCAATATTTACTAATCACAATATATCCTTAGACTGTCACTCTGAACTGTATTTCTGTGTCCCTTGACGGTAACTATGAGGCACAGAGCCAAGGGCATCCATGGACAATGTTTATGCTATCTGTTAGTGTTCATGTTGTGTATCTCTAGCTGGAAGAGACTATGACTACTTGTTATCTTAGTGACACAGAGAGAATTTGATAAGAACAAATTCAGATACCCCTATAATCCTTTCATGTTACAATTCTATTTCTTGCCTTACAAATTCATTATTTCATCTCCTACAGTATACAGAGTTGCCATTTCCAAAAGCTGGCTAATAATGTCTGTGACTCAAGACTTTCTTTCCTCAAACTCAATTTCAGAAAAGGCAGTGGAAGAACATCGTAACAAGCTTTAAGCCTTCACATTGTTCCTTCTTAGGAGTGCATAAGAATATTAGTAACTGTTTCTCTGGTAGAATACTAAATTAGCCATTTTCCTTACAGGAGCACTGAATTACACAGAAACTCAACCAATTTTTATAATATGTTTCCCACTGACTGAGCCTACTTACCAGAGGGTGGTGTTCCAGAAAGATTCAATACTTCAACCAGTGTAGTCTGCACATCAGAAGAAAATCCAGAGTGTGTTCTGTTCCTGCGATGAATTTTCTATCTTTCTGTAGCTACACCTAGGAAATAACCAGTGCAGAGTCAGTACAACTAAATATAGAAAATAACATAAACTGAATTATTAGAAATGAAAAAATGAGACTATGTCGGACAATAATTTATGGCAAAGTCCATACGATTATTCATCAATATGGAATTATGGAAGCCAAAAGTTTAAATTCTGTCTTCATTTAATTCTGTAGTACCCAAGGGATTTCAGAATTCTTAAATCTCAAGACTGCCAAGTAGAATCAAACAGATGTTAGCATTACACCTAAACAGCCATCTGGTAGCTGGAGAGGAGAAACATCATGTCCTCAGAGGGAACTGGTCCAGCCATCCAAAACAGCACAACCATGTCTCCATTCAGCATGTAGAACAACTGGAGTATATAGCATGTATGAAGTAAACAGTCATGTTTATTTAACAGAGTTAAATTAAGTTCAGAGTTGATTCATAATTTTTGTCTTTCAGTAGAAACAGAAGAAGCAGCATCTCTTCCTTCTGATTCTTATTTACATAAGAATACTACAGAAAGTAGAAGAGTCAGGAATAAGGCATTAAGATGGCCTGTTTTGTTATTTTTTAAAGGGGGCAGGGTTCAGACGTATCTTCACATCCAAACTACTACTGAAAAGGGCTGGTACTAATCCCTTCAAGCAGCTCAAGTCAAAGCTGAACCCCTCTCTAAATAAAAAAAAAAAATCTACCCTGGGAGATAACCACTCTTACTTTACCTTTTACATCTAGGCTTTGCTGCAAGTTAATCCCTCCTACTTGTCATATCTAAATCAGTTCACGCTGATCTCCTTTCTCAACAATTTTACATATTGCTACCCTCATTCTTCTAATTTTTTTAGGTTGAATAAACTTGGTTCAGCCTTCTTTTGACGCTGTTAATATTTAATTCAATGAATGATCAGTAACCAGGAACATTTTGTTTGTCCTTTTGGAAACTCAGACAACTTGAGCCGCCAAGTTGTTTTATTGGATCCTTACACATTATGCTGCTAGAGCTCTGGAGAGATCGAGTGGATCTTATTGCAGTGATTTCTATCCCTTCTGCCTTTGCCACAATCTATCAAACCAGTAAACAAATGTTTGTCATGCCTCAAATTCATACAGGGTGATAGAGGAAAGAAGTGTTTTCAGATTTGTCAAGAGATGTCTGCCAGGCATTTTAGCACATCTTGAGCTCTGCTACTGCTGAAAGGAAGGAAAACACTTGTCTAAGAAAGCAAAAAATCTGTAGCTGGCCACACATGTAACAGCATGGCATGGTAAATATGCTGTCCCCATATTAGTCCCTGAAGCATTAGAGGGAATTCCCCATCTTGCATTTGTGTTGTTAATTATTCCTACTTAGTGCTTCTGCTTGCTCTCACCAAATTGAATGTCTATTATTTTCTAGTATTTCTACAATTTATCAGGATTATTTTAAGCCTGGGACAGCAGCAATATTAGCATCTACTCTATTTTCAAAACTACCAACAATATCATAGAATAATATTACACCCAATACAGGCTTTTACAGAATTACACTCCTCTCCCCTCCTCCTAGTTACTGTGGAAAAGAGTGACTGTAAATAAATATTATACCTTTTTAACCCAAAAAACTTGAGTAATACTTTTAGTGTAATCTTATCTAGATCACAGTTCCCTAGCTTGCTTAGAAGAATGCCATGCGTAATTATCAAAACTGCAGCTTACTAAATTCAAGTCATCTCCTAACCCTGAAGGCTTGCTGAAGTTTTTGAAGAGACAAAATAGGACTGGCTTATTCCCTAAAAAATCTATGCTGTTCAATCTCAGTATCTCTTGCAGATGCATAGAAAGAACAGTTTGATAATTTCAGGTTCCTCAGGGAAATTCAGGTAAGACATTTATGCACAATTCTTTGGATATTTCTTCAGGTCTTACTGTCAGCCCTTTTCTGAGCTTTTCAAATTTCACCATCCTTAAGTTCTCAAATATGATGTTACTATACATCATGTAAAGATTTTTTTGTTCCTTCATGTATGTCTTATGCCTTTATAAATCATGTAATCTTTGCCCCTAGGACCCAAATAAAAGAAAGTTCCTTGTTTCTAGTTGAGCTTAACCTCGCTGTTTTATAGTTTGTGCTTAGTTTTATAATAGAATTTCATAATTTTTGTGTAACTAATTTGTTATAGTTATTAAAATCATTGGATTTTAACACCACCTACCCGAGATTCCAATACTAACCACTGAATTTTCCACTGCTTTCTATACAGAATCAGCTAGGTTGGAAAAGACACTTCTTACCTCACACAAAGAGGCTAACAGAATGTGAAATAGTTAATTAACTGTTTATGTTTAATTTTTAAGGTTTTACATAATTGTAGATTTGTCCCACCAGCTCCTTTGATCTTCCAGTGAAGATTGCCCTTACGAGCATCTTTAGCTGTTTAGCTTGCACTAATTTTCATGCACAGAAGGGATTTTCCAAATTTCTGAGCATGTTTAAAAATGAAAATGCAGTCTGTCTGTAATGTTCTTTAAATACAAGTGATTTTAAAAATGGACGTTTCTGTTTTGGGACACCTATACTAGATTGCTGGGTAAAGCTCTTTAAATAGAGACGTATATACATCAGACTACATAAAGTATGTTAATTATAAGAAAGAACACAGAAGACAAAACCAGATAAATCTAAGACCACTCAAAACAAGTGTCCCATTTGCCCAGGTTCAATGGTGCCAGCTCACGGGAAAAATAATACAGGTGGGGTCTCAGTTAACCACATGTGCATGAAGACCTACAAGACACAGCCTGTTCCTCAGCTGATTTTCCCAACAAGTTGAACTTAACAGCAAGTTGTTTACACTGCCACAGAAACTGGGGGAGGATGCTGTTCCTCCTGAATAAATTAATGAACTACATGTTCACTGCAGAAAACGATTTTATGTGCCTTTGTTGCCCATACTTTTCAGCTTCTCTGCAACTCCAGCTCAGTTGCGCCCTTCTTCTCAATACTTCATCCTCTCTGATCTATAAGCTTAATCTGCTTTCTTTAATATTAGGATGGAAATTAGGGACTACAACTTTCCACAAGCCATAGTGGGCATTGTATACTTTTAGAGGATTATCAACAAAAAATACAGTCCACTGTCTAAGAAAAGTTTAAAATAGAACAGTAAGTCTAAAACAAATGTGCTGCTTAGACAAAGCCTTAGGATAGTTGTCTCTTTGGCATACGAAAGCAATGAGAAATATCAGCTATGCCTGGCGAGAAGACTATGTTAACATCTGTATCTCATTTTAAGTACTAGATTAATTTTTTTTATAAGACTTTCTCTGGTTTCTCAGCCCTGTAATATCCCACCCTTAACATATAAAATGACCCTAAGAAAAGCAGTTCAGCCCTGTAATTCTACTACTTCCATGATAATAGCATCCCAGATAAGGAATATCTATCAAATGTGTCAGAACATTATCTGTTCATTCCAGTCTCCTTTCTTGCCTTATTTTTCTTATCTTCCAGCAGCACATGCCTTGGCTTCTACTCTACATCACTCAGAAAGCTCACAGATAAATAAATCAAATAAATAAATGAAACCTAAAAAAAAAATACAAAAAAAAAAAAAAAAAACCAAAAAAAAAAAAAAAAAACCAAAAAAAAAAAAAAAAAACCAAAAAAAAAAAAAAAAAACCAAAAAAAAAAAAAAAAAACCAAAAAAAAAAAAAAAAAACCAAAAAAAAAAAAAAAAAACCAAAAAAAAAAAAAAAAAACCAAAAAAAAAAAAAAAAAACAAACCAAAAAAAACCCACCAAACATACCCTCATGCACTCTTTTTCCAAGTCTGGAGTTTTTTAAACTCTATTATTGCCTTTTCCATGACAAAACGCAGCCTGCCTATAAAACTTCACAATCTTCTGAAAGCCTTGCAGTGAGAAAAGGAGCTGTGGGGAGGTAGGGCAGTATGGGACAGGGCAGGGCAAGGTGTACTGGCTCTGGCTTTGTCAGGAGTAGCCGTGACCCCTCAGAGGGCACGGGAGGGTGAGGCTGCAGGGAGCAGCGGCTGGGAGCGGCTGCACACCGAGGGCAGGGAGGCACCACCGGGAGGTGACTGCCACTGCCCCGTGGGACAGCATGTCTAGAGACACGCCACGTGCAAAGAGCAGCAGTATTCCATGCCTTTTTTCCACCGGTAAGGCTTCTCCTCAAGCCTGCAGGGTCCCTAATCTTCTGAAGAGGCTCTCCAGACATGAAGCGGCACCTGCAGGAGACGAAAGAGGAGTGGATCGCTTAACCCACTTTGACTTACGAAAGTTCATGGCCCTGGTGCACGGCGTCCCCAGAGGAGTTCATAGAGCTGGCAGGTGTCACTGTGAGACTGCCTGTACTTTTTGAAATGTTTCTGATGACTTGAAGAAAGTTGCTGTCACGCTCCTCTCTATGACAAGCAAAACGCAAGATCCAAGGAACTACAGGCTGGTTAGCCTTAACTGCGTCCCCAGAAAAGCTGCACATTTGTAGAAGCCATTTCTTCTTGTCTGAGCAGACCATGCCTGACCAACCTCAGTGCCCTATACACCATGTAATATGGTTATTACATATTTAAAATAGATGGAAAGCTAAATTCCTTTGCAAATAGGTATTGCTACCCAAAATGGACGCACACAAGTTATGGATCGCATTGTACAAAAAGCGCATGTCAAATTTGAGAAATTGTATCATTTACAATTTGAGAACAGTTGCTATTTATTTAAGTAAAATGCTAAAAAAAATTAAATTTACTTAGATTGCCAAAAAATTACTTTGATGATTTCTTACAAAATTTTTAAATTTTTTTTCCATGGAGATAATTAAGCAAACCTTCAGATACATTTCATTTGGTTACAGATGTATCATTTGCAGAGTAACACATTCTCAGAGTGTTATAATACCATATTTATTGCTGCTATCATTTTTTGCCTTTTAAAATCTGAAGGATATTATTTCATTTCATTTTCTAACAGCTTATTTGTACATTGTGTGTTATAAAAAACATGGCATCTCTAAAAAATTATGCCAAATGACTATAGCAAAAATACAAAGCTCACTTCCAATAAGATCTATGAGAAAATGCTGTGAAAAAGCATGAACCTGAAAAAAATTGCCATCTTAAGGTGAAAAGTAAAATCACCTTAATTGCTTGAAAATATCAGATATTTTATTTACGAAAAATCTAACCATACATCTTTACTGCTGCATAGCTAAATATCACACTTTCTGAATTCTTCATATGTTGTAAGTGGTCTCTGGAAGCTCACACACCTCACACATGGATACTATAAAAAAATAAAGAAGAGCTTTTAAACAATGTTGAGATGATGCCATAAAGAGTTCATTACCTTGGAGCTCTTTTCCAACCTTAATGATTCTATGATTTTATGATGCAGTTAATGCTGCCTAGGAAGAGAGTTAAAGCAATAGCAATTTAATCAATATCTTATTATAAGCATGATATGAGAACTTGTGAAAAAGGCTTGCTACCCAACACCCACAAAAATATGAACAATCCTTACCTGTAGACTCTCAGAGCTTATTAAAACTAAGTATGTTTCTCTAAATTAAACCATTTATGAGAAATACGAGGAAAGTTTCTAGACATTTCTTTCCCTTGTAGATTTTTTAATAAAATCCAGGTAGGACTGAATGAATCCAGAAAACCCCATCTACCACGCACAAGATATTTCAAGTACAGTGCTCTGTGCTGGCTTTTAGCTACTGAATCTAAAAGGTGTATTAAAACGAAAAAAGTTATCTTTTCAAAGTTAAGTTCTTGATTATTGCAAAGGAGAACATGGTGAAAAGTCATTTAAAACACATTTCAAACTAACAGCAACTTTGAATTATGAAGTAAGACTGCTTTAATCTGAATTTTAGACTGATTTTTATCATATACAACAAGAATTTTCAAGGAACTCTGGCAGAAGGAGAAAATATGCCTTAATACATAGGAAACAAGGAGTACTGAAATGATGGTAGCAAAAGACTTATTTTTTTAGGTGCAAATGTCTATAAAAACTGGCTTAATGTGTAGCTTTCATATTTTAATGTTTACCGTATTATGTCAATTTAATGTAATTTACACTTCCAATATACTTCTTTTTATCTGAACTGAACAACCACTTCAATACAATAAAACTGTGTTTCACTAACTTTTCTTCTAAACATTTTAGGGTGAATTAATTATAGCCAAGACACTAAATATAAACATCCTGATCTCAGTAACACCAGCTATTTTGTCTTTATTACTGAAGACCCTTGCCTACATGCAACAGTACATCATGATTTAGTTCACCAAGACTGACAGGCTACTCTTCATAATTTGACAGTATGTCCCTGTGGTAGCTATGCTGACTATTTAATGGCTTTAGAAAGCCTCTTATGGCCTTCCCTAACTTATAAAAGTAACTTTCATTGTCCTCCAGCACGAGTACTGATGACAAAGTGTAATCTTATTACAAGAGAAATAATGTCTAATAGTTTCTTAAGTAAAACATTTTTCTTCAGTGATTTGATATATAAAGTTTTGCCTGGCATGAATTACATTCAGTGCTTCAAAGCACATAGTAACCTTTCATTATTTCAATGGTTCTCTTCTGGTGTTCTGTACAAACCCTCAGAAGTGACATTGTCAAACTGTCATGAATCTACTTGACGCATGTCAAAGCCTCGCTATTCAGAACTTGTGACTAGACACCTGAGCAGTAAAAAGAACCATAGTGAATTTTCACTCTTTATCTTCACTACAATGTGTCCATGTATGACTAAAGTAGTATTAGCTCTTGGCAAAAAGCATACATCTGGGCTGAAAGACTGTCAGCAGCAATATGGCAGATGTCAATTAGAATAAAGTATGCGACACAAACACATTTGCAAATTACATGCATTAGACCCCATAATGGCTGATGTCACAAATGTAGTTTGGTGATAAACTATCTTAAGGGCAGTAATTACATTTTTCCATCAGTTGAATATACCCATTTTGAAGTTACAAAACAAGATCCACAGAGAAAGTCTCCCTTCAGACAACAGAAACAACCAAAATGTCAAGGCATGTGTGGTTGCTTGCTGCATGATTTTTTTCAAGTTAGACCCAGCTTTGGCTTCTAAGTACTCCGAATCATGTTGAAGAGACTGAAGAATAAGGAAGTAACCAAAAATAGAGACTACAAAAAAAATTACATGGACCAGACCATTTGGACCCAGTCCAACTCCCCATCCAATATGGGGAGTACAGCATCCAAGATAAAAAGAAATGACAATAGTGATGGAGACAGTGGCAGTTGCATATAAAACTACCTGGCAGAATATCCAGTATTAGCAATTTTTAGATCATCAGCTAGCTGAAGATGGGGAGTTGGACTCGATGATCCTTATGTGTCCCTTTCAACTTGATAGTCTGCAATTCTATGATTTAATACTTTCCTTAATGTTCAAATGTTAATACAAACACCTTAGTTTAAACAGAACTCAGAAAGATTCTATAATCTGTGTTATCTAAATTATTGGAACTGTACTTTTTTGCCTAAATGTACATATCTTATTTCATTTTTAAAATTAAAGGTGGCACACAATACAATACCGGACAACTCTAAAAAGGTTTGTGTCATGAATATAAGAAGTGTGAAGCTTGCAGTAAGGATAAACCAGTCCTCAACACCTGCTCCTCAGCAAACAGAACTGATAGCGCATATGATGGGGATATACTGGTCAAAAAAAGCCAAACTCTAAGAGTTCACGGGAACTAACTCCTTAGTAATCACAGTATTTATAAATAGGGTCATTTTCACAGTCAGATCTTTAGCCTTTTATTAATCTGAATACCCCCCCCCCAAAATTTTAAAAATTACTGCCTTCTATTGACAGCAAAGAAGAGTCTTGGAGAAGAATGTACGGAAAATAACACTACGAAAAGCCACTGTCTATGAAGGAGCCCTGAAACTTTATTCAGATAAAGGCAGAGAGTCCACAGGGGCACACGCCCACAGAGTTTGTTCTCTCGAGGTTCCGGAGGGTGCAGCCTCCTTTCATCCTAAACTCCCGGCCACACGTTGCCCTCTTCCTTCCCCCACTGGCTGGGGCACTGGGAAGGCCCAGCCTTCCCAAACCACCTAGCACAAATCTCCCCTGAACCTGCCATTTCACCCCAAAGCTCAGAAACACAGGCTTGTGCAGACCCATTGTTCTGTTTCAGGATCCAAGCTGTCTGGGCTCTGTAACAAACCTGCTGCTCTGAGTTAGTCGAGACATTAAGATCCGTTCCAAAGACGTTAACGCCCATACCTTCACCCATGAAATTGTTTGTAAAAAGTTTACCTCACATCTTCCTTATCAAGAACTTAAGCTCTACATCTGCTTGCTTTCAGTGCTTCATCAGAAAAGATATACAGCAGGAGTTTCTCTTCTCCCTCTGAACTCAGCTCAGCTATACTTCATTGATGTCTCATCCTGGGTGAAGGCATATCCCTAGGTAAAACTTGGTAATAAGACTAACATTTTCTTTAGAAACGAATAGCACTGAATTAATTCTAACCAAGCAGGAGAGGTCTGGCTATCCAAAACTCAAACTACGTAAAAATTAAGATTTTTTTTTTTAGAAAAGTGCTATTTTAAGCTATGGTATAGCATTTTAGTGAGGATGCAGTTATGGCATGCACAGACATATGGTAATTAAGGCATTTGTAAAGATAACATGCTAAAGTCATGTCATTTTTTATGAACACTTTGTCATATGTGGCAGGAGTGTGACCTTTGCAGGGGGATATAAATACATATGCACACACATACACATATAGACACATCTACACAACAAAACCAGAGTCTAGGGTCTGACAACTGCTGCCACAACAAGTGAAATCCAGCCGGTNAAAAAAAAAAAAAAAGAGGTTAATTATTTCATTGATAAACTGCATCCATACAGAATGGAAATAACTGTATTCAGAAACTAATGAAAAAAATTCTCTTCTACCACAAAAAGGGAGCGCATAAAAACTTGAAATTAGGCCTAAAACTTCTAAAAAACTGGTTAAACAGAAATGAGAAAAAATTATTTGTACTATATGGTATGTATTAATACCACTGGTAATATATGAGGGAGTGAAAATTGAGCATCTAAATTCTATATATCATGAAATGGAAAGAGTGCCTTTAAAAGACATTGAAGTTTAGGAGTCTTACAATAAGTATCTCAACTTCGGACAGTGTGGCTAGCTCTCAATGTATATTTCCATCTGCTGTTCATTTATTGGCATATTCTGATCAAGCTATTTAAAAACAGGGCAAGTCTTACACCAAAACAAATACAGTTTAACAGCTGAACAACTAATTAGTTTAGAAAAATACTTAGGTAGTTAAAAAAATTACTAGAAGTTATTCTAATAAGATTCAAAAAATCAGAGCTAAAAATATTTGATTTATTTTGAGGGTTTTAATATGTACTAGATCTCTGTTAGTTAAGGAAGCAGAAAGTGAGACAAGAATAAATTGGAGACCACTGCTCAGAACAAAAATAGCCAAAATAATTCAGAGAAAACTACTGGGATTCATATATTGCATTTGGAAAAAATCCAAATGAAAGAGCAAATATCACATAGCAGAGCTAGTGTACATACAGGAAAAAGCTTAAGCTAATTTTGCAATACTGGCAGGAAATAACCTTTCATAAAAAAACTTCAAGTTTCCACAGAGTTTCTGTCTGCATGCCTGTTCTCCAAAACTCTTTTACCCAACACAGGTCTTGATCACTTTTCTCCTCCATCTCCAGCATCCTCTTACTGATCTTTCTGTATCAACACAAGCTTATTACACAAGTAAATGGCAATTTCTACACTTTCAATTTTAATAAATGTAATGTACATTATATTGATTATATGCTCACTCAGAATATCCATTGTTTTCTTTTAGGTTCTCCTAAACTTTGATGTAACTTCATTTCTACACTAAAAACAAATTTGAGAATTTAGAGGAAAATTTGAATTTTTTTTTTTAAGAAAATAGTCTCAGGAAGGCTTGCAAAATACCTATTCTCAACTTTTTTTTTGGCAGCAATAGTTAGTTTCTAAATCCAACTCATTAAAACATTCTGTTGTTTTTTTTGTTTTTAAAAACGAGAAAAGGATAAAAGGATAAAATAGGATAAAAGAATAAGCTCCTTCTGTAGAAATCTTAACACATCCCTGCACCTGTTGTAGATCTCAGCCTGGAAAGAGAACAGTGATTCCATGTTCAGTTTCCAGTTCCTACCAGCTTTATGTTCATACATTTTTAATAGGAGTACAAGGACAGATCTGCTCCTCTCCTTTCCATCCTTAAGAGTGACTGTAAGAACCTGATGAGGGCTATTCCCTTGACAGATTTAAGTCACACAGCTAAGTGGGATTTTCCTACACATTGTTCAACTTAGAATGTAATCAAGTCAAGTCAAAGTCAGCTGATGCTTTACAGAGCTTAATTCAAAAATGTGACATTTTATGGACGAGTACATTATAACAAGGTAGAACAGTTGAATAGTAGAGTTCAGCTCTCGGAGAATGAAATCCAGGTATTTTCTTTAAATTTAAAAGGGGTAGTAAGACTAGAGGGGAAGACAGGAAGCAATTAAGTTAGCAGCCTTCCACCACTAGAAGGACACATCAATAGGTAGGTCTAGCTACCTGAATGTAAAATCCTTTATCCCTAGTCTATTTAAAATACTGCATTGATTAATCCAATCACGCTTTACCATTCTCAGCATGAACTTATGTGAGCTGTTTGCCACTGATTTAACTATTCTCCTCCAAAGAATACACCAATAATAATCTAACATATTTTCTTCTAATTCCTGCTATATTTTTCCACTGATATCACTACTTTTTATTAGCTTATAAGAATGGTTTTATTAAAACACAGCCAGCTAGAAGAAAAAATACCCATGTTTAAGTATTCAAAATAATCTGCTTAAGCTAATAAAACCTACGGAGGATAAATTACTGAAGGTTATATAGCTCAAATGATGTATCTGTGCAACATTCCATCCTATTGTATGAGTTCTTATTATCACATAGGGCATTTCTAACTCATGGGCATTTGACTCTTACTCTGGTTTGTGCTTTTTACCTTCTTAGACTACAGTCAGATATAACAGTCTGTGGGTAAAGAAATCCATTTTTGCCACCTTTCTAACTCCTTTATCATTCTTTTTGAGAATGCCATTATGATATAGTCTGCTGATGGCTATAAAAGTGAGAAATCTGAAAATGACTGTATGTGTTATGTCTTCAAGCTATCCTAAAAGTCATTAAAATTATCTAATAAAGAATGGAGTTAATCATTAGTTTCAGGGTTGATATATTAGTGGAATGCTCTGTCATCACAAGAATCTTTGTTCTTTTTACAATCTATCCCTATGAAGTTTTTACATTATCTGCAAAATCGGTTGTCTCAATGACAGGTACAGTCTTCTTTAAGAACCGACAGTTTTTGCTCTTAAAATATACTTGCTTAATCAGGATTCTGCAGGGAATACATGAACACTGGGCTATATATAGCCACAAACAAGTCTGAGTAAGCACAATCATTCTAAAATTGAAAATATTTTTTTTCGATTAATGTTTAAACTATGAGAAATTCCCTATCTTTGCTTAAGGTATTACATTCTTGCCTAAATGTTATCACTTGCTAAGTCAGATGCTCACACCTGTTGTATTTACATGTCAGCTTCACATTAATCTGAGGAAGAATACACGTACATAAATACTGCAAAGAAAACAGAAATAGAAAAAAAAATAATCTACAAATTAAATTCTGAAATAACTAAGAGTTCTCTTGGTATTTTTATTCTTTTTATGTTTTCTCTGTCCAAGAAGTAGATGTATCTAGGTTCAACCAATTCTACATTAGAGAATCAATTGGCTTGTATAAAAGAAGTCTGAAACAACACCATTGTGGAAATATTTAAGCAGAAACTGTTTTCAAAAAGTACTACCTTTTTGAAAGGTAGGGGACCAGCTAACTTTGAATACTATGGAGGTAAAAAAACTTGATACCAAAAAACCTGAACCTTCACTGCCAGAGGAAAAATAAATAGTCCAATAGACACAAATGTAGTAAACTGTATTTATAAACATCAACTCCATATGTCCTAGCATTAACATCTTAAGACATTCCATATATTGGCCCACAGAATTTGGACAGCTGTGACTATTTCCAAACATTTCTCTGTGTTTTAGGTAAGTAATCTACAAAAAAAGCAACACTGAACATTTAGTACCTTGTTATTTTGCCAACAGTGCACTCAAAACAGGTTCATCATTCAAAAAACAATAAGTCTTTTTAAAATAGGGTCATAATTAACTCTAAGAGTTTAAAATTTTAATGGATTTCAGCATAGCATTGGGAAGACAAGCATGACTTGGCAGTATCCATAGAGCACTTCTTTTAAAAAAGGAAATGCTTCACTTTTTGCCTTTTTTTGATGGGATATTGGTTTCCTTAAAAATTATTTAATATGTTTGATATACAGATACACAGCACATAAGGGTCAGAGAGGCCAACATGCTGTAGCTCAAAATTTTCTCAGAACTGATCGTGTTAGTTCAGTATATTTTGTGACAAAACTATAGGCAACGACACAGTCAATTGGAAATTAATGGAGGAAAAGTTCAGATTACTAACACACTCCAAAGGCATTTAAATTAACTGACTAGAAAGTTGAGAAATAATGTAGATATTTTGTTAATTTTCCTGTGTTGAGTATGATTAAGAAAACAACAAGCATATTAGAATGCATGAAGAATGACTTGAAAAATCACTCAGGCAAAGTCATCACTGCACACTCAGGATCATGGACACAGTCCTCTCTGGAATTGGCTACATAATATCGATCACCTCCCCTAAAATACCTCAGCCTTGGCAACAGCCCAGAAAGGTGAAATTAGAAGTGTAATTACTCAATCTGCAGAATTTGCAGGCAGTCTTGAGGCAAAGAATATTCAACAACAGAACCTGACATTAGTGTGGATTATAAAAATATTCAGTCTCAAAAGTTTGAAAGAGAAACATGAAACTTTGATAACCAGTTTTGACATAAGAACTAGATTTGAGGCAACTTTATAGCAAAAATACCCAGAAGACATCCAAATAATGTGTACGGTGTAACTCTCACTTAACATGAGACAGAAGTCTAAACATCACTCTAGGCAAGTTATTAAGCAGTAAAACCAGATTCAGTTCTCCCTTTTCTTACTCTCTGATAGTGCAAAATGATGGGAAGAAATAATAAATCTGTAAATTGTAGATTGATAATGTTAAGTCACACCTAACTATCCTATTAACCTACATAAACATAAGCAAGGCCATCTATGTTTTGCCAGCACATACATGTGATCCACTCAAATGCATTTTTTTGCTTGTGGACCTGAAATAGCTTCCATAGTTTTTACTCATATGATTTCTTGAGTCAATATATGGGAATTTCCTCTTACTAGAAAGGGATTTTGAAATACAAGAAGTAATGCTGTATTTTCTCTGCCACTATTCAGCCACATAAGAGTACTTCGAAGCCTGGCATTTCATCACCTAAAACAGAGTTGGGGAGGGTAGGGAACAGCCTATTATCATTGCATTCATCGTCACAAATATCTCTGTCTTTCCTGTTATTTGGGTCACAAAAAGACTTATTTTCCAACATAAATACATGCTTTGTACATACAGCTACATACACATATATTAAAATTTTATATGTACATTTGAAAAAGTTAATAAATTGATATTTTAAAAAAAAAGTCCTTAATAACTGTCCATTTCCTATCTCCATCTGCTAATACAGTCATTTAATGAATGCCCCAGAAAGTGGGATTTCAGGCAGTTAAGAGTACTCGCTTGGAATGCTACTTCTAGTACTTCTCAGAAAGCATTCAATTTCATTAATACTTCAAGCTGTCAAATCACAATTTTTCTCTGCTAAATATAGTCTTCTAAAGGCAAAATATTAATGTTTAAAAAAATTAATCCTGTTACTATGCAGGTTTCTCTGTCAAATCACAGCCTTCTGTGTTTCTCTGAAATGTGCAAGTACAATAGCTAAGTAACACACACATTATCTTTCAATGTCTTATCTCACAGAATATAACTTCTCCAAGAACCAAGGCTCAGCATATTAGTGCGTAAATACATGTGCTTTAGCTCATGGGTCAGGTGCAAACAGCTACAGTGAATGACTTGTACACAGGACTGGAAGGGATATACTGAGCAAGTTCACAGATGATACAAAATTGGGAGGAGCTGCTGACTCCCTCAAGGGCAGAGAGGCACTGCAGAGAGACCTTGATAAACCAAAGGACTCAGTAATCACCAACCCTATGAAGTTTAACACAGAAAAGTGGAGGATTCAGGGATGGGGCAAGCCTAGAAATACATGCAGACTGGGGAATGAGATATTGGAAGCAGTGCCATGAAAAGGGACCTGGGGGTCCTGGTTGATGGCAAGTTGAACCTGAGTCAGCAGTGCCCTGGCAGCCAGGAGGGCCAGCCCCGTCCTGGGGGGCATCAGACACAGCATGGCCAGCCAGGCCAGGGAGGGCATTGTCCTGCTCTGCGGCGGCCTCATGTCAAGTCCTGTGTGCAGTTTTCGGCACCACAATATAATGAAGATATGAAGTTACTAGAGAGTGTCCAAAGAAGGGCAACAAGAATGGTGAAGGCCCCTAAGGGAAAGGCGTATGAGGAGTGGCTGAGGTAGCTTGAGTCCTTCAACCTGAAGAAGAGGAGACTGAAGAGAGACCACATCACAGTCTACAGCTGCACGGTCACATCACCAAGCCTGAGAGAGTTCCAGAAGTGTTTGCTCAGGCACACAGTGATTGTTGGGGTTGTTGCGTGCAGGGCCAGGAGTTTGACTTGATGATCCTTGTGGGTCCCCACTTCCAATTCAGCTTATTTTTTGATTCTGGGAAAATACTGGCAGCAGTATTTTTCTGAGTGTAGTTTTGGTCTATTTGCTCTATGATTTCTTCACAGTGAGGGATCTTCCGCTTTAAGGAGGAGTTAAATTACAGAACCATTTAGGCTGGAAAAGACCTTTCAGATCATCAAGTCCAACTGCTAAGCTAATGCTTAACCAGGTCCAGTGCTAAGCCATGTCCTTAAGTGCCATGTCTACCCATCTTTTAAATACTTTCAGGCATGGTGACTCAGCCACTTCCCTGGGCAGCCTATTCAATGTTTGGTCATCCTTACAGTAACAGAAGTTTTCCTAATATCCAGTCTAAACCTACCATGGTGGGAGTTAGGGGTAAAATGCTGTATGGGAAAAGAGATTTTGAAGTGAAGAAACGTAAATGAAATAAATACTGAGGGCATAAAGAATATTTTTATGTGAAAAATGTAACACCTCTTGATGCTAGATTTTAATCCCTTAGTTTTTAGGGTCATCAGTACAGCAGGGCATATAAAACAGACCTCTGGCCATGACTAGTAACCACACAGTCCTCTATGACAAGGCCAATAACAGCACCCATGCATAAATAACAAAAGGTGATATGCAAGAGCTGTAGAGAAATTACTGCAACTGAACCTTAATTTAATCTATGTAAACAGACTGTTCAACTACTCTTGAAAAATATTCCCCCTTTGTATTGGCTCCAATTAGAGAGAAATCAGTGAGACAGAAATAAAGATTCCAAGCAGTTGAATGAAGAACTCCCACAGAGTGACAGAGCTTATCTTTTCAGTCTGTAACACTAAAAAGATGAGCACTGGAGGAAATATGAAATAGATTTTCTTGAAAACTACTTTAAGCATTTTTTGTACCAAGGCAAATAGCATTATCATAAACTATTTTCTTTAACAGTACAATGTCCTGAATTCTCCTCTTCCTTGTGACAACAACACATTGTCCACATTAGTTTCTGCAGAACAGAAATATTCAAAATATTGGTGCAAGAAAAAACACTACTTAAAACACCCTACTTGTAAGTGAAAATCCAACAGACTGCTGGGAGGAACTGCGGAAAAAAGCTTCACAGGCCAACTACTTCATATGAAAAGTGAAGTGTGCTTGTCAATACAGAACATGAGTATTAAAAATCTGTAGAGTAAATTAATCCACATACAGAAAACTGTATAATTATAGCATGATAAAATTTTCAGCCTGAAATTACTTTATTTAAAATGAAATTAAGCTTTAATGAAATTATATTCTTTTTTCACTGTACATTCAAAGTCAGTGCTTCATAAAAAGAAATCCTTATTTAACATTTATTTAATAAACACTTATAAATATTTAGCAAGAATGTGAGGCATGTTTCTTGTATCTTATTTTTTCTCATCTATATACAATAGTTTCCTGTTTAGGATCAGTAGTTATATATATCAGGTAAACTACCTCAACATAGAGATATGTGCTAGTGGCTCTTTTCTTAGCAACAAGCAACAAACTGGCTTTTTAGTTTGGCCTGTAATATGCTTCATATTTAAAAAAAATCGTTCAAAGACAGTACATATATTTATATGTGCATTTTATTAGAGAACTTCATTTACATTAAACGTAAAATAATTTTTTAAAAAACACTTAACAGTGACAAAGAATTTTTAAAGAAAATACAATTTCAAATCTCAAATTGTAAACCACAGAAAATTCTTAGTGGCAGTCACAAGTGACTACAGAGATACAGTTGCCTGACACACATTTTTCTAGTGATTTTAAAGTACGGAATGATATATGTGTGAATTCTATTCCTGTGCTGAAAAACAAAAGACCCACACATAATAAAAATTACAATTCTGTGTAATGAAGCTTAACATCATATGGCAATTATAATATTTAAAATTACAACATTAGGAAAAATTACTTTTTTTCAAAAGCCATTTAATGAATACTTCTACATTTTCTTCTGTATTTAATTTTGCTCCGGTATATTTATTTCTCCTTGACTGAATTATAAAAAAAAAGGAAATTTAAATATTAAACATTCAAACATAAATATTACCCTGTGTTAATGATTATATTATTTTTACCCATCTAAACATTAAATTATGTTTGCTTGTGTTTCTTATTTACTTGCTGAAGACAGAAATTATACATTTTACCTACATTGATGTTTACTCATCCAGTATTAGTTAACTGTATACAGCTGCAGCAGATCAATGCACCCAATATAAAACTACTTCAATCTCTAGGGAAAACATTAAATCTCTAATTGATGTGTGAAGCAAGAGAACTAGCTGTACTTAATAGGTATTTCATCTATTCTGAAGTAATTTCCTGGGCTTCTACCTTTGAATCTGCAATAAATCTTTCTTCCCTCAGTCCCTCCTTCAGCACCTAAAATAGACCGCATACTTTTGGTCAGACTGATGCTGAGCTAAGAAGGCACCCTAAATATCCTGGGAAGAGATGTGATTTGCATTAACTCAAAAAATGAGTTACTATGAGATTTCACATTTCTAGTATCACCAAATCTTTTTGAAATAGGAATTTTTTTTTTTTTTTAGTGTTTGCAAGGGATCTTGCAAAATGAAAATATGATAAATAGGACATCAAAGTACTTTTCCTTTGACATCATCAAGTACCTTCTACAGTAGGCACTGCTGTTGACAGGGGTTAAGTAGGAAAGAAAATTTTGCACACCACTTGTCTACTTTTCTGATGGAAAAGTAATGAATTTATGGTTTCGGGAGAAACTGTACTACACTGTCAGGGATTTTTATATTCTTCAGAGCATAGAAAGTACTCAGGAGTTCTTACAGGAAGGTTTTTTTCCCCTGAAATTGTTACAGAAACTGAGATGAAAATCAGTTTTATGGAGTGGTATAACCCAGGGTAATCTACAACCTTCATAATCCTTATAATGATTTCATAGCTTTCATATACTTAATTGCTTTCCAGCTGCCTTTTTTAGTTTGGTCAGTAATTCNAAAGAATTTTTAAAGAAAATACAATTTCAAATCTCAAATTGTAAACCACAGAAAATTCTTAGTGGCAGTCACAAGTGACTACAGAGATACAGTTGCCTGACACACATTTTTCTAGTGATTTTAAAGTACGGAATGATATATGTGTGAATTCTATTCCTGTGCTGAAAAACAAAAGACCCACACATAATAAAAATTACAATTCTGTGTAATGAAGCTTAACATCATATGGCAATTATAATATTTAAAATTACAACATTAGGAAAAATTACTTTTTTTCAAAAGCCATTTAATGAATACTTCTACATTTTCTTCTGTATTTAATTTTGCTCCGGTATATTTATTTCTCCTTGACTGAATTATAAAAAAAAAGGAAATTTAAATATTAAACATTCAAACATAAATATTACCCTGTGTTAATGATTATATTATTTTTACCCATCTAAACATTAAATTATGTTTGCTTGTGTTTCTTATTTACTTGCTGAAGACAGAAATTATACATTTTACCTACATTGATGTTTACTCATCCAGTATTAGTTAACTGTATACAGCTGCAGCAGATCAATGCACCCAATATAAAACTACTTCAATCTCTAGGGAAAACATTAAATCTCTAATTGATGTGTGAAGCAAGAGAACTAGCTGTACTTAATAGGTATTTCATCTATTCTGAAGTAATTTCCTGGGCTTCTACCTTTGAATCTGCAATAAATCTTTCTTCCCTCAGTCCCTCCTTCAGCACCTAAAATAGACCGCATACTTTTGGTCAGACTGATGCTGAGCTAAGAAGGCACCCTAAATATCCTGGGAAGAGATGTGATTTGCATTAACTCAAAAAATGAGTTACTATGAGATTTCACATTTCTAGTATCACCAAATCTTTTTGAAATAGGAATTTTTTTTTTTTTTTAGTGTTTGCAAGGGATCTTGCAAAATGAAAATATGATAAATAGGACATCAAAGTACTTTTCCTTTGACATCATCAAGTACCTTCTACAGTAGGCACTGCTGTTGACAGGGGTTAAGTAGGAAAGAAAATTTTGCACACCACTTGTCTACTTTTCTGATGGAAAAGTAATGAATTTATGGTTTCGGGAGAAACTGTACTACACTGTCAGGGATTTTTATATTCTTCAGAGCATAGAAAGTACTCAGGAGTTCTTACAGGAAGGTTTTTTTCCCCTGAAATTGTTACAGAAACTGAGATGAAAATCAGTTTTATGGAGTGGTATAACCCAGGGTAATCTACAACCTTCATAATCCTTATAATGATTTCATAGCTTTCATATACTTAATTGCTTTCCAGCTGCCTTTTTTAGTTTGGTCAGTAATTCCTACAGTGATTTTTTTTTTTTTTGTCATTGTCTTTTTGTACAACCAATAATGATTAAGCCAAGAACAACAGAAACACTTTCAATGTCACCCAAAAAAAATACTGCGTTATATTAATTTTTCTTGTTTAGGAAAACTCAGACCCCAAACAAAAAACTGTCCAAGTTAAGCTACAAGACCAAGTCATTTGTGTGGAATACTTAGTGTAGAATATTTTGTTTCATGGATATGGTGCTAGTACGGATCTGTCCACATTATTACTGAGACAGTACTCATATCCAAATGCATTTTTGTTGCTTTTAATATATTACTTGGGCAAGCTCAGCAAATGGCTTTCCTCTGTTAAATAATGAGGGATTTAGGAAGACAATAATTTATACTCAAGGATGTAGGAAATACATTCCACAATGAATTAGTAATTTTAATTAGTTATTATGGATATCACAATTATTTTTTTAGGGTCTAGTCACTAACACGACACAGTGAAATCAACATGAATATGTTTCTGTACTGCAGTATGCACTATTAATAGAAGATGCAATGCTACTAGTCACTTATCAACCATGGCACTAAAATATTACTTTAAGTATTTAACCAGATTTTTCTGATATCAGAAAAACCAGCTCCATCTAAAGGTTCATGTACAATACATTCTGCAGGCAAGTTGTTTTCAAGAGCGACCAAAATTAAGTGTGCTGTCCATATGAGAACTTGTTTCAGAATGTGCAAATCAGCATCTATCAAACTGCTTCTGATGAACGACTGACAACGAAGGAGCAACTATATCACAATTCCTTTTCTAAGGATTTTGCTATGAGCTTGAAAGATAACAGGATACCAGCATGAACAAGGAAATATCCTCTTCTGTATTGCTACTGCAACCCAAAATTCCTAGTACTCTCCTTGCTGTATTGTGGCCACAAAGATATGAAGTACATGCAGTTAGTCTATAGCTGGAAAGATACTTTAGACATGTATACATAGTACAAAGGTTTCAGGATTAAAGCTATAAAGGAGATTTGATCAATTTATGAACACTATCAGAGGACAGGTTGCTCATTACAACGAAGCTTTAGATTAGGTGACTTACAATCCCTTTTCAATAGCATATCTTGAAAATTAAGGTAAGAGCTTCCACGTTTCTAAAACACTATTTTCAGTTGAAGTGAACATGGCAAGAGCAAACAGACTCTAACTGTGTTTTTCAGCACATTTATTCTCACTTCATACTGTGATTCATCACAGTCTAGGTGCAGTGATTTGAAAGTCCTATAATGCTTAATGCATTACTGATAGCTATTTTCATTTATTAAAAGCAGTACCAGAATTCTTAGAGCTTTTCAAAGCCTTGTTCCTCTATAGCAACTTTGGCAGAGTCCCTGACATAGCTGAAAGTAGCTGAAACACTTTACAGAGAAAAAAAAAAAAAGGAAAAAAAAAAGAAAAAGGCATCCACATGAAATTGACTCTTTCTGTTCTCAAGTTACTGTATATAGAAAGTATTATCTATTCTCGCTAATTAACAGGAACAGGCCTCCTCCTTCTTTAGATAAATATACAATAGAGAGAGAAGAAAGCACCCTGCTACACAGCGCCCTCGTAAGGGAAGAGAACCACACAAGACATCCATCCTTTATAATCCTGCAGTGTGAGAGAGAACTGCACTGAAGGGAAAAGGATACTGAGGACCTGCGGCTGTTAACTGCCCATGGCTACAGAAACAAAGCACATGTCACTGCTAGAGATCCAGAAAGCATTTTACAATTTTTTTTTCCTTTAAGAACCTGACAAATACTAGTAAGCTGAAGGATCTTCTGTGTTGCATATCCAGGCTTTGCAGGGTTCTATGTGTGTTCGTATTTTTTTTGTTGGTTTGTTTTGGTTTTTTTCTTACACAAACCCTGGCACTAGCATTAGTCCTTTAGTATCACAAAATCAAAAAAAAAAAAAGTGTTATAGTGGGCCTTCATTATACCCTGCAGTAAAGACATGAGGCCAAATTAAATTTTAATAGAAACCAACGCCTTCCATATCTATTAATGAGGTACAGAATTGTAAATAAGAAAATATTGATCAAATAGACATTTATGTATCATGAACCTAAATTGGAAGAAGTCAAGGTAAAAATCCTATCCCTGTGATCACCAGACACATCACCACAGCGATGAGGCACATCTAACTTCAGGTCAGCGAGGCCATGTGAGGATCAGTAAAGCAAAGTAAAGGCCAAGGTGGAGTCCTTCAACACATCCTAGGAAAAGACCAAGGGTCAGAGCTCAGAGCTGTCTTACAACACAGCTGTTTCACAGCGCCTAACCCAAGCCAGCTGTGCCCATGCTGGAGCTGGGCACAG
The DNA here is from genome assembly GCA_013400175.1 of Phainopepla nitens. NCBI lineage: Eukaryota > Metazoa > Chordata > Aves > Passeriformes > Bombycillidae > Phainopepla > Phainopepla nitens. The sequence continues at coordinate 902,881 of VXBQ01004573.1, read as the reverse complement.
TCTAGCCCTGCACCTCAGGGCACGTGGGCAGGATGGTATAGACCTTGGGGGAGAACTTGGACTGCTGACAACAGCTCTACTCTTAACAGTCTACAGTCCTCCTAATGCTGTCTTTTTTTTTTTTTAACATTTTCTTTACTTAAATAAGAAAATGTTACTTAACTTCTTTTGATCACAAAATCACTGCAAAACACTGCAGCAAAAGTCTCAGTGTCTTAGCTAAGGATCACCAAATACCAAATAGAGCCTTTTCAATTTAACATGTATTAGCATGCTTTGATGAAAGAACCTGTAATAACACAACAAAATACAAGAGAAACCAACACGTTACCTGTTTCAGTCTGTAGTTTCATTAGGGACATAAAAAAATTAAATCATTTATCTTTTAAAAATAACTTCAAGCTAGTAGTAGTGCTAGTAAATAAGTTCAGCTACACTTAGACACAGCTGTACTCAAAATGCTGTAATAAATTAGGAATTTATTTAGACTTTTACACATTTTGATTTAGAGTACACATCTCATTCTGAATTTCAGAGGCATTACTCAAATTAATCAAGATATAAGTCACTAAAAAATTCTGCCTACACACAAACTGTATTGTGAACCTTAAAGTCTGCTGGGTTTTTTTCTTAATTTTAGGCGTGATCCTGTTTCTAAAACTGATTATTGATTTTGGTGTTTCAAGCTGAAATAACACAGACCAAATTTTCAGGAAGCAGACTGTAGGAGTTCTGCACTGCAAATCAGTTTAGAATTCTATAATTTGTTATTGGTAGAATTTTTTTCTAGGCTCTTGGTCATGAGACTCAGAAAAACAGCAAAATCTTTATTTGAATCCTTTCCACTTTACTGTTATGGTCACTGACCAGTGAATCAGGAAATGTCTTTTGAAATCTGTTTTGTTTGTTCAGACAATACTCCAGGGCAAGATGATGTATTTAAGAATACAGCTTAAAGCATGTAATTCAAACTTAATGATATTTACTTCTTAATATTCTATGCCTTCTTTTTAACTGTAGGACACAGCTTTAATCAGATTTCATTCATTTAAAAATAAATTTTTAGTTGTTTTAAGAATTGAACAAACTCTACAAAGCATGCCAACTGGCAGGCACAGATGCCCACAATACGCACACTGATATTTATAAAGCACTTCACAAACAGTCACAAAAAACCCCAAAAATGACCAAAAGAAAACCTCCAAAACCCCACCAAGCAAGCTGACAATACACATTTAATTTTAATTCATGATTAGTGATACTTTCTAAATCACATCAAAGCAAGTTTTGTTTTACCTGCAGATTAAATGTAACAGCAGAGAGTATAGTCATGCAATTTAGATACAGGAGGAAAAAAATTAGAAGTCAGTCAAAAACAACTGTAAGAAACCTCACATTTTATATGATAGTGTGCATTATCGTTATTTCTAACAACTCTAAGTATTTAGTTTCAATAACACAGTATGTTTTGTTTGTGTCATGCAATCAGTTCCCACATTCACAAAAAACAACATGGAAGAATGTGAATGGTGAAGCTGTTTTAATCCACCATGAAAGACAAATGTTCTTCCTCAGGCTTCAGCATTTGTATCCAAGTTCCTAATTGCTTTTCATGCCCTAACAGTTTTTTGTTTTACACTGATGTACTTTCCTGGACTCCTCATCTCTCCCCTAGGCCCAAAAATCATTATGGAGTTTTACATATTCTGTCCAAAATACTTCTTTTCCCACTAATTATTTCCCTACCTCATTATTTGCAATGTTTCTACAACTACAGCTGAAATGAAACAGATAAACTTGCAATGTTATCAGTAAATGATAATCATATTATATAGGTTTGGGCAACATATTTTCAAGATGGTACCCAGAGAGTATATTGCAACATCAAGTTTTAGGTAATATATTGCAGTGTGGGGGTGTTTATGTATCCTATACATTAGATAAACTGCATGGGTGTTTATGTACCCCACACATTAGATAAACTAGCTCTATATATAAAGTGTCCTTGTATATTTAAAATCGACACTTAATCAAACTTGTATGTGATACAAAACAAATACAATCCAAAACACAGCTCATTCTTCTCACTTACTATTATGTGCATCTGTTTGACTAAATATTTAGGCTGAATGCATGTGTGTTTTATTGAAGATGAGCTAGCAACCTATAGAAATAAAAAATAAATTAGATAAAAATATAAATTATCACAAGTATTAAGGAAAAAAAATCAATGAGATAATTACTGTGTATCGACTGTTAGCACAACACCCTGGAATTATATTATGACATAAAACAACTGCAACAGCAGCTGTTTACTAAATAATGTGCTTCTGAAAACTATTTACTCCAAATATTAAGTATCTAGTGGAATCAATAGTAGGCTTTTCATTGATATTTATTAGTTTTCTCAGAGGTCTTGGATGATCAGCTTCCTACATACACTTTTACTATTAGTTCATATAAACTTTTCTGACTTCTTTGGCTTACAGTATTTGTAAGCAAGAAACACATCCTACATTGGTACACAGCAATGGTCAAAAACCTACAAGCAAGTGCTCAGAGTAAACCAACCCTTCACCACCACTCCTAAAACGAAAACCTCAAAACACAGGCTTGCATTTTCTCTGTAGCAAATTATGCTCCTCAAAAGATGCTACCTTCCCTAAAAGTTATGTTTACTTCAAAAAAAAATTCAATCTAGATTCAGACGTATGAAAAACAGAAATATTAAGAACTAGAATGTTTATAAAATAACATGGGATTTTAAAAACAGAAGCCATTATGTGCTTTTAAGTGTACCCCAGAAGACTCGCTCGAGCAGCTTAATGAAGATTGTATTATAAAGCCTGAACAGACCCTTAAGTTGGGCCAACTCCCTTACCATACTCCTAAGAGTCTGATCACAGGATATATCCCACCATGGTTCAAGAATACCAATACATTCTCACCTCCTTTTAAGACTGCATTGTACACGTCATCAGTTAGACATAGCTTGCCCTAAGGATTATCACCAGTCAAATAATAAAGAAATAAATAACTCTGGATGATGCTAAATGTATAGAAGTGAAAGATTGTACACAGTACATAACATTACAGTTATGAAATTTAGCAGCATATAATTTGACAATATATCATTTCTATGTTGCTTTTATTCTGTACAGGCTGAAGACAAATAGAGATGTATTTTACAGAGATGTGTTTTGGGTGCATTAAGTCTCCTCCACAGACAGCAGAATGAGTATTGTGGGGTTATTCACTTAATTTAATATTACCTAAAGTGCCAGTTTTGCACAGATTTATGTCTTGGTAGAGTTCAAGATCACACTGGTAAACCTCAATTTCGTCAGATTTTTTCCTTTGTTTTGAACAGTAAGAAGTCTATTCTTGCTACTGAGTACTAGATTCCTAACAGTGGGAAATTTCTGCTAGATCTGAGATGCATGAAATTTAGCTTGTGTAGCAGCTACTGTCTTTTGCCACAGTATCTTTAACAAGTTTAAGGTAAGAATCTGACTCTTCTGTGATCCTCTCTCATACAGATTTTATTGCACAGGAATGGAGATGAAGTTTGCAGATTAATGGGCGTGGAACTTGCTGTTTGATACTGCTACCAGTTTTACAGAACTGTACCAAAATCCTGGCTATTGCAGTAATATTAAGCACATGAAGGACGATCTTTTTGTTTCATCCCCTACTGCAATGTGTGTGTGTCCCCCTACCTCTTTTCCATGTCACTATCTCTGTTCCATCCTGATCATTATGTTTAGCTGTTATAAAACCTTAACATGCAAAAAGTTGAGAAGTTTTCAGTGCAATTACAAAGTCTCTGGGATCATTCCACTTTCTAAAATAAACAGATCAAAAAGTTTCAAATTCTTCGTAAATTTATTTTCATATGTTTAATTCTTTGTAAACATTTTTAGGAAAATAAATTTTCCCTCTGAATATCAAGTACAGAAAACTACACAGCTTCCCACCTCTTCCCTTTTTTTAGTCTATAAATATAATGCCTTATATGACATTTGTTGAGTACTTATTGGAATGAGAGTTAAGAAAGTTGCGGACAAAGGAAGAGCTACAGATATAATCTACCTGGAATTCTGCAAGGTATTTGACATGGCCTACACAACACCCTTTTCTGTAAATTGAGGGATCTCTATTTGATGGATGACATTGTTCAGCACCCAGGGTGACCTTAATAGGGCCTTTCAGCATCTAAAAGGAGCCTATGAGAAGACTGGAGAGGCAACCAGTGATGGAACAGGACGTTAAACTGCAAAAGGGTAGGTTTAGGTTAGATATTAGGAAGAAATTCTACTGTGACAGCAGTAAGACATAGGGACATGTTTCCCAGAGCAGCTGTAAATGCTCCATCCCTGGAAACTGCAGTCCATGTCGGATGGGGTTCTGAGCAACCTGACCTTGTGAAAGGTGCCCTTGCCTATGCCAATCTCTGAGGTCCCCTCCAAGTCAAACCACTCTATGATTCTGTGACTGTTTGGTGGATAACAAACTGGCTGGATTACATTCAGATGAAGACCCATAATGGGCTGTGTTTCTCAGGGGTCCAGACTGGGACCAGTACTGTCTAATGTCTTGATCAACATGGGATTAAATCAATTATGCATTCCATGGGATTGAGAGCACTGTCAGCATGTCTGCAGACAACACCAGGCTCCGTGGTGCAGCTGACAGGCCTGAAGAACGGAATAACATCCAAATGTTATCCAATGGATAACAATCCAAATGGATCTGCACAAGCTTGAGGAGTGGTCCCATGGCAAACTCAAGAGGTTCAACAAGGCCAACTGCAATATGCTGCTGATTCTTAAATACAGTAAAGCAGGTGCTTCACTAAACTATTTTATTGCCTTAACACTTAATATGCAACACTAATTTTAAATATTTTTGAAATGTAAGGGAACCCAGTGGTTTCTAGAAACCCCCAAAACTAATTTCTTTTATTGGTTGCATCAGTCCACAATGACCTTACAGAATTGTGAATGCATATTTTGCTACTTAAGTGTAGCAAAGTTGTGTCTTCGGGACATTAAGTGTCATGCCTGAAATGGATTTCAAATTTTATCTGTGAAAGAAGAAAATTACCTTAACAAATTTAGATCGCTACTACACAGTCAATAATTGTCATTATATTCCTCTGTGACTGATATAACAGTGTCTGCAACTGGTGTCTTCTTCTCAGACCTAAAGCATTTAAAGATTATAAATGTTTAACAAGTCAATCAATCTACAGAATCAGTAAGCTTTGGAGTCCTCAGGCATATCGACATGTGGGGAAGAAAAAAAAAAAAAATCACTGCTCTTTTAAAAATATCTCCTCTCCCTCCTTGCTCCCCCTTCCAGCTTAAATTATATGGGAAGTTATTGTTACTTGTACACTATAAAATATCACCTGACTCAATCCTCATAACTTACTTTAGAAAAAAAAAATCAACTTTCTACCCCTTCAAGAAATATCAGTCTTGAAGATTATATAGTTTTGAATTATTTAGCGGTTCTGGTTTTAAAAAAAAAACACTACATCCTACTCTGACAATATATATCACACTGACAGTTTTGGTTTTTTTTTTTAGCATCTGCTCAAAACTAACATCACTTTCCAATTTCACCAGTTCTTAGGCATAGTGGGAAAGAAGGACAGAGAAAGCCCAAACATGAGTCACAAAATGCAAGCAGCATATAACAGTGAATAATTCATCTGCTGGACAGCAACGTAACACAACCAGACTTCCCTGGTGTACTTCAGAATGTGGCAAGACCAAACTTTAATTGCTTTTCCTCCATCACCATCTTAAATCCTTCTAGTTCTCCTCTTAAGGAACTAGAGAGGTATCTGCCCCAGACTGGTATGAAGACTGACATTTACTTACAAAGTCAGCAAATGAGCAAAAATTGATCGTTCTTACATAATTTCTATGTCCTTGCAGCTGTGCTAGATAGTTCCTGAAAACAGGTATTTTAGATATGAAAATCAGGGGATGAGACCTATATGATACAGACTGAACCAGCACAAGCCTATTACTTTTCTTGGAAGTTGTAATCAAGTGTGTCAGGGTAGGACGTGCTACTGAAATTGGCAACAGATCTCTAATATTGTGAACACTATTACATATTTGATTCTGTGTTGAATGGGTTAGATTGTGCAATGTCTGTAAAATGCCACAGTGAGAAAGGATCCTTAAGTCTAAGAAAAAAACATCATAAAATGTTAATTGATACACACTGAAGCTTTATTACAAAAGATCATAACTGATTAATACGGGGTCTCATTATTTATCCAGCATTGGGATGTCACATTGATGCCTCTAGAGATACATGACAGGGAATAATAAAAGTAACAGGCATGGACCCAGTATGACAGGGGCTACTTGCCAAGGAGAAAGCATACAGCAATGAAAAAACTGGCATGATAACAGTTCCACTACTTGGTATATTTATTGATTCATTATCTCCAAGTCTCCAGGTTCCACTGGCAGTGATGTTACAGGGTCCCTGGCTCAGATGTATCTTTTTACTTGTCAAAACCAAAATATCCAGGAGAGGAGGTACAGATACTGGCTAAAAAGGTCTTTTTGTTTCTGTGTAACTGCCAGTGAAAAATGGAGTTTTACAGAAGCATGCAGAGAAAATGAATATTCCCTCAAGCATTTAATCAAAAATCTTTCAGCGCGATTTGAGCATTTCAGGCTGCTTTTGTTTTTCACAGCGCACTTTCTCTTACTTTGTCTAATATCATAAATTAATTAAAATAAGAGGAGTAGTACCAATGCAAACATGATGTAAATTATATTCCTATACTTTGTATACATCAACTCTGTTAAGAAAATATCTTAACTTTATAAATACATAATAGAAGCAACTAGTAATAAAACTGGATTCTGAGCTCCAGCAGAAGAGGGCTCAGTTCAAGTCTTAAGAAACCATTATCTACTCAAAATCAGACTTCTGAACAAATGTTAATTTGAGATTCATTCACAATCATCATTCCAGGTATCTGGAATTTACCTCATGCTTCCAAGTCCAGAATTCAAAAACCAGAAAAGAAACAGAAAACTTAACACAGACTTCTCAAGGAAGTGTCTTGAGCTTCAGTCACAGTTATATGCTATTTACTTATTTTCCAGAAGTGTAAAGAGACAATGCTCCAGAGAGCTGCTGTCCATTCTGAAGATGAACCACTACAGGGTAACTTACTTTAAAAGGAAAATTAACTGTTGAATATCAGGTTTCCTCCATTAGTGCTGACTTCCGGCAAACATTCAATAATAACTTTAAGCATTTATTTGAATTTTCTGTAAGTTCTGTCTGTTACTCAAGAATTATCTCTGTATCACACCACTTAGCTTAAAAAAAATCTCTATGAGGATGTTTGCTGAGAGTGCTTCTGCTATTACCACGCTTCAGATGGTGACTGCTCATCCTGACCCGAGACGTACTTCATTTCAAAGATCCCAGTCAAAATTAGAAACACAGTACTACAGTCATTTGTGTGACAAGCCTTATCTTTGTCTTCCATAATTAGCTCTCACTCTTATTCTTGTCTTCACCCTTCACATAAAGTTTAAATCCTCTTTTATAAAAAAATAAAAGCAATCATAATCCTGGTTAACTTCCATACTAATAATCCATATATCTCTCCCAGCTAAAATTATTAAAGCATTCCAATTACTATAGACTAGACTTCTTTATTCTGGTCCTCAGATACTTCCAATTTTACTTCTGGCCCACGCACTTTATTGAAAATGTTCTATTCACCATCTTCAGAAATCTATTTATTATGAAATCTTAAAAATTCACTATTCAATCTTCATATGCATTTACTATTAGGTTTCTTCAAATATACTGACAGACTTTTGCTGGAATTTAGTCCTCTTTCAAGACTAAAACTCCCCAATTTGCTCAGTATTGCCTTCCATTTGGTTATGGTTATCCCCTCAATGTTCCCATCGTGACCTCTAGTGCAACTAATACAATTTATTTTTGTAAGTAATCCACATCTCCATATATTGATAAGGTAAGTGACACCTTGTGTTGGCTAGTTACCCTAGCCTTCCAGGCTGCTGCCCTTTTCATTTGAATTCCCACAGGTTAACAGAAACTATCCTATTTTCTCCTTCAAAGTTCTCCTCAAAGTGGGCACAAATTCCAGCTGATGGAGCTACACAGCTTTGGGCCTAAACCACTTTTCCCAGCTCCATGAGAACCTTTACCAGAGGGCTTGCAAAACAGCAGTCATTTTTCAAGCTGCCTATATAGTTATAATTGCTTGGAGTTTAGAGTATGCATTATACATCTGTAAGCAAACAAATACTTTAAACTAAAAAATGTAACATGATTTAACAATCGCTGGCAGAATGCAAAGCCATTTTCACTTTTTTTTTACTTTATCATCCTAATTACTGTCAAGTAACACAAAAAGCAGTGCATATTGGATTTGACTCTTTCAAGGACTGATACAACAAATTTTAACTGATGTCTCCTTTACCTGCACGAAGAAAAAACTTATTTTCCCAGATATGACAGTCCTTTTAGACATTTAAAGCTGTGCTTAATACCCAAAAAGCTGCCTCTATGTTCCATACATCTGACTACATGGAAACTAGCAAACGTATCAGTTTTTAGCCTAAGAAAACATGATCCCCATACTTTACAGATAACGTCCCTATTTGTCATGAGCATTTCCTCTATCTTCTCTGGTACCGGTTTTTGTTTCACAACTTTCTACCAAAAGAAAGGTTAACCTTTTAACTCTGCTTTGGAGGTCACTTCTTCCCTCAAAAAATTTTGAGGTGCATGACAGCAACGACTTTCAAATTTGCTTTGTTTCCAATAGGCACCATTTCAGGTCCACCCCCCACCCCCCCACTGTTGAAAAAGATGTTAAAAATACTTAGAGCAAAACCAGACTTTTTAACATAGTAACTGAAGGAAAAAAAACCCACCATGTTTAACAACTACAGGACAGTGATTGCACTTTCATATATTTATTACGCTGCAGTGCAAATCTGGAAATCACTAACACTGGCATTGTCTACCTAAACTTTCAGAGATAAATGATTGCAGGTCAGTGAAATAAGCGAAAACTGCAGCAGAAGAAGAATCTCTGCATCCCTGAAAATTCAAGACTATGGAACACTGCTTAGGTGGTGTATTTAACAGAGGCTGGGGCTACAGACCAACATGGATACCTAGAGACACAAATCTTTTGATTTGAAGAAAAAAATAAACTAACTTCTTTGTAAATGCATAAGATAAGTCTACACAAAGAAAAAGACATGTGAAGGTTGCTTGCTAGTCCATGGATCTTTAATATAGAAATAACTTATTAGAAATACCATTGCTCAGAAACGCCAGTGACTACCTTTCCTTTTACTTGTCATGATTCCTACACTGAAACTTTTGCTTTTAATTCATCACCTAGGGCTACAAAAAAAAAAGGGGGGGAGGGACACTTGACTGGGACAAAAGATGCAGATAATCCTGACCATTGTGGATATACACACTGTTACAGCTTCCAGGGCTACGTACCTGGCTCTTACCTCTAAAGAAATTCTAGTTAAGTCTGGCACTGTAACCACGCTCATCTGAAAAGAAGCCCGGTCAAAACTTCCAACTGGTTTTAATGTTTTCTTCACAATTACAAGGGGAAGAATGGCATTTTAATTGAGAAGACAGTTTTAAGAGTTGTACTGCAGATCATTTAAAGAAGCTACCATCAATCAACTTAAAGATTAGGAGTCCTAAATAGGAACTTCTATTTTTATAGCATAGCAGTAAAGTGACAAGAACAAAAAAGCACATACATTTATTTTAAAATAAGTAACTAAAAATTAGCTGGTCACTGATAAACAACAGTTAATTTAAATGTCTTGAACATACTATTTCTTCCCATGTTTTCATCCTGCAGCTAAGACTACTGCTTTCTTCTTGTTGAGGAAATAGTATATATATTCCTGTTTACCTGTGGGTCAAGAAAAATAAGCTTTTAAGACAAAAAGAGATAAGATATTAAACCTAGAGTGAAAAGATCTTTGGATTTTCTCTCTCATTCTAGAAATATCTCTAGTTGAAAATGAGACTAAATATTTTACATAGAGCGCAGACGGGTATCCCTATAGTCTCTATTTAGGATTTTCACATACAAAAACAGAGAAGCTTTATATAGCTGTAACAAGAAAATCTCCATTTCCAGGGTAGCAAAAAAAAAAAGTAATGCTGAGTGACTGTTTCTAAAAGAGTAGAACGTATGTTTTAAATATCAGAAAATAGACTTCTCATCCCCAGATTTCAATGTATTAAATCCTAACTGTTTACAGTGCATCCAGTACTTTCTAAATCACATTTTGATTTCTTCCAATGAATGCTTATTCAATAGAGGTCTCATTTATTCTCCTCATTTTCTGTCGTCTTATGCTTTGCTGCTCACCTTTTTTTGAGCAGTTGCAATAGAGAAGTTAACAGTAAATACCATAAATATTTTATGACTAAGTTTTCCATTTCGGTCAAAAGAAAAACCAAACAAAAAAAAAAATCAAAAAGAACTGAAACCAACGCCACCCACCAACAAAGCCCAAAAGAGAAACAGCAACAAGCTAGGAGGATGCATAGGTCTGACACAGGTTATTCTTTTCTATGGAGGTAAAAATGTAAGTGGGATACACAGGAGCTTAGTCTCCAGCTTGATGCTGAATGTCAAAAAATAATTGGGAAAGGTTATAGAGAATTAAGACTACTGTATTCCAGCAGTTCTCCACTTTGAAGCGTTTTAATTTCACAGAGAATAGATATAGAAATGAAAGATTTTTAGGCAAAAAGAGTATGTAGATACTATCTTTTGAAAAAGTTTTCTGAAACACCTTAAATACTTGCTGAAAATAAAGCCCAACTGCTCAAAAACCTGGTAGGAAGTTTGATGCCACTAATACAGAATCACTAGCCCTGCTGTCATTATGAAATAACCATGATGAAAAATGATGTGCCTAACAAAGAAGAATATAATTTAAGAAAGTGACAAGGCAGATCTAAGGGTTGGAATATTTTTTCACCTAAAAACAAGCATTTTGTAAACCGAGGATGCTATTCTAATGAGCTAACATGACCTAAGATATTAAAGACCAAAGGAATACTTGAAAATTTATGTAAAATTGATTTTTTGCTTTGCCTCAGCTATGGTAAAAAAATCAAACAAGTGCATTGGTTTTTAAGACACTCAGATTTGATTACATAGTTTATACATGTCAAATCATTCCATGTGTCAGTCATTGGAATTTCTTAACCTGCAAATAAAATTATGAAAGTATTTATGAAATATATTGCACACTTATTATCAGATGTGTGTTATAACAGTATCTTCAACTAAAACAATGTTTTCTTGTCTTTTCCACCTACAAGATCCCTTACATTTAGAGAACAAATACGATAGTACCAAAACATTAACTAAAATTTCTGCTTGTCTTTCAATTATTAATAAAGTCTGCCTGTAGGATAGTTAAAGCACATTAAAAAAAACCCAAAAATGATAGACTATTTTAAGTCAAAATTTTCTGACTTCAGTTTCAAATCATATCAATAGAAAACAGGCAGCCTACTCTAGTTACAAAACAAAACAACAAAACAAAACAAAAACTGTGTACCAATTACACTGAAATCAAGATGAACTTGACTAAGTTCAAAGACCAAATATTAGAGTACCAATTCTGTTCACTGTTATAATACAGCCACAACTATGCACTAGAAAAGTCAAAATTGCTTTCATCTTTAAAGAAAAATAAAATGTCCTTTGAAATCAAACACACCTTCCAAAGATACCAGGTAGTCACTTCACTGGGAAAGCTTTGCAACCTCTGCACCTGTACCCAGGAGAGTGCTGCCAGCCTGCAGTCTGATGCCACCACAGAATTACAGCTCACATTATCAACGCCTGCTGTGTCCTCTGAGAGAGGAAGCTCTGCTGGATGAACTTCACAGTTTACTCCCAAAGCTCTGCAGAAGAACAAAACTTCCGAGACTATATAGCACATCTTTTTTAAAGGTTCTATAGAGACAAGATTATATTTATCAGCAATCTTATCTTGTACTTGCCTAGATTAGAATGAATACTAAGCAAAGTTCCTTTGTGTATAGTTAATACCCCTACCAAAAAACCCCAACCATTGAGAAATCTATCAGCATTATGGGCAATACATTCAAGACAAAGCAGTTTTAAAACAAAGGTGCCCAAGAATAATTCAGACTCCAGAGGTGCAAAAAAATCCTCCTAGCAGGACTAAATATTGTATCAACCACATTGTATCTAGATAACATGAAAGAGTTTCACTACTGCCAAAATTTCATTTATCACCAGCATTCTCCTTGAAACTGCACATTTGAACCATCTCTAATCTTGTAAACATTAACTAGACATAACTTCATTTACAAGTTTCAAGTTATTTGTTCAAAGAACGAAAAGAATTCCATCTCTGCTGTTAGAAAGATGAATACAAGGAATTTTTCTCCTCTGTTTTTTGTCAAAAAACGCGATCTCAAAAGATTTGCAAGACTCTAAAACAGAAAATAAAAATGAATTTGTTCGTCACTTGCTGACATTCTGAGTGGGTGAAAAAGGGTACTTGGTATGTATTTTTGACTAAATACTGTTGTGATCAGAATCTATAATCATAATTAAGAAGTTCCACGTTTCCTTCCTATTTCCTGAATTTAGATGGAGGTGGGTGGGAAGATGAGGTGCAAGAAAGGTGAGTAAATCAGGAGGGCATAGTGAGAAAGTGGGACTGTTACTGATACATGAGGATTAGTATCCCATCTGCTCAGCAAGGCTGGCTTCACCTGCAAACACCAATACAGCCTTAAGACAGTCCTTACTCTCAATTAACTAAGTATTTTGCTTTCTAGAGTAGCTTTATGAGAAACATTTAGCTTTTCCTTCTTTTCCGTTTTGCTTCTTCTATTGCATATTTTTTGCATTCTTCAGTTTTCTTTCTTTAAATAGACTGACCTTTCATAGGAGTTGAACCTTGATTTTGTATCCAGCAGTTCTAGGATGAATACTTGCAAGAACAACGTCAATTCACAACTCAAACATCTCTTTGGATCAAAATCTGAAAACATTAGGCATCTCCCATTCTTTATGGAACAAAGCTACAAAAGACTGATCAAATTTGTCACCTGTCTTTCTCTTTCAAGGAGAAAAGTTTTACTCCTGCAAAATACTAAAAAAAAACCCAAAAACTTCAGTATGCTTCCTAAACCCTTTTACTTTACAAAAATATCCATCATTTGTCATAAGTGTCATCTCTTCTTTCAGGGATAAACCAGTAAGTCTTCTTCCTACTCAGCTAACTTATTAAAAAAAAAAAAAAAACCTAGGCAAATGCACTCTTCTCTGAAAAAATATTTTCCCAAGTTCCCAGGAAACTTATAATGGCATTCCAGACACTTTATTTCTTCCTACAAAGAAAAAAAATAACACAATATGCATTTGTGGTTTTAGGAGAATAGAATATGAAGGGGAAACAGAACACTATAGAGCAAAAACCGGCAACTGCTGATTGATCTTTCTGCCTGAATGCATGAAAAATAAACCTATATGTCTAGATTGACACTTCCTAATGAACAGACAGTATTATTGCCTCTGATTTTTCTAACTTTACTGTCATTTGTTTGAGCAAGCCAAACCTGGTGAAGAAAGAGGAATGAAGGAGAGGAACTGGAGAAGATGAGAGAAAATGGCGAAGGTGGAAAATAGTGACACAATATTCACTGGAACTGCCACTTAGTTTACCACACTCAAACATCCTACAATTACAGCAGTCTGCTGTAGCTTCAATATGAATAGATCAAAACAGTGCAGCTTTGCTCCATATGACGTCCATTATACAACTGTATGGGAATTCCTGTCTTCATATTTTGAAAACTCCTTGTGAGAGCATAAGAGATACTCATGAAAATTTTGTAAATTAGTCAGCTTTAAAGTTAGGCCTTTAATGGGGCTAGAATTTTTCCCATACTCTTGTTCATTTCTCCTGAAATCCTGGAACATGATATTAACAGCAGGAATAACAAAAGAGACCTTTGAACTGATATACCAGGTCAGTACAGAGGTATCCTTGGCAATTTCTGAGTTAGTGGAACAAGCACTGTTAGCAGATACCGAAGTTTAAACCGGTTTTTCCAGGGCAGGCTACCAGACATCTGAACAGCTGAAACGGACTACAAGTTTTAGAGTTCTCAGAGAATATCGTCATGTAAGAGTAAGGTGATAATCAAACAGCTTTTGTACTCCTGTCTGATTATTCTGTAATTATTCATGTTCTGCTTTTATCTATAATGTGAGAAGCCACCACTACACTCAATGGGACAAACTGCAGGCACAAGTCCTAATAACACTTCTGTGTGGCTGATTGATCAAGCAGTAATTCCAGAGAATGTTATCTGGAAGCATTAGGTTAGCAGATCTCAAGAATTACTATAGTCACTGAGTATTCTCTTCAGCATTTTTGCAAATATTTTTCTTAAAGTTATATAAATAACTTCCTTATATTTAACTACAGAACTATGCAGAAGTTTCACTATACTTTTCATTTCCAGATCTCAGATAGATATTATCTATCTATAATTCTTACCCTTCAGAGTACACAGTGCTTCAGTCAAGTCTGAAGTAGCCCTTAAATTCTGCCTGCCAGTGTAGCTTGCTCCCGGTGTATTGATAGAATTCCTCCTGTTCACTTAATAAAAGCAGCAACAACCATCCTCAAAATAAAGAGCACTTCGCTTTTTCTAATTTCAGCCTTTAAAAGGAAAACATAACCAAGAAGATAAGCCTTTCAGAATTCCAATTAAAATCAACAAAATTACTGAGGTAAGTCACATATATATTTGCCAAGGTGTGTTCTTGTTTTGCATTCCAAACAGTACTGTTTAAACAGATTTTCAATTAATTTTCATTTCCAAATAAATCACTGCATGTCCATACTTAATTGTGTCAAATTCCTTTATCTTGTCTTATGATTTTTCCTTCTTTAAAAGCATAAAACTTGCATCTTCAGAAGTATAGCTTCAAATTTTACTCTGGGACTTCAGCGTTACTTGCTTTTAAAAAATACTTTTCATTTATAATAAACATTTTTTGTTTTCTGTCTTACTCAAAGTAAGCAACTCTTCCTATAAACCAAATTCTTTTGCAAGTTTTAACAGTGCCACTAAACAGCACAGGTTTTACAGCTGTGACCTTTTAATAACTAGCTGAGATATTACTATTAATTTAGATCCCACCACAGCTAAGCAATTACCTCAGTTTTTTAAGAATAGGTTTGTGGTTTTTTTTTTTCCTTTTTAATTGCTAAGCCAATCAGGACTGGATGAACAACCTATCTTTTCCAAGCTTTCCTCTAATGACCCTAATACACAGCTCTGTCAAAAATCTGACATCTACATTTCTGAAGACCTAGAAAAGGAGGAACTGAGGGACATTATTGTAGCCCATACTGATTAAAATCTCTTCGGAAAGTTACTCCAGTTCCTCACAGCAATGGATTAAGTGTGCATGCTCCGGATGTTTCTAACAGAAAGAAGTTATAGCATCTTCCTCCTGAACTTGGCCAGCAAAGCTGCATGGGATCAGGAAAAAGACATTGGTGCACTCCACTGCTTCACAGATTTACAAAAATAAACTGTAGGAGGTAGCAGCAGCAAATTGACTTCTCATAGAGGTACAAACAGCGGTAGTTTTTCATAGCAATCACCCGAGTCGGATTTATGCAAGGCTCACTCAGTGCCCATTGACTACATAGTCAGAACTACCAAATTTCTAGAAAACTGCCTCCACCAAAAAAAACCAAACTTTGAGAGCTAGTGAAGACAGTGGTAACTAGCAAAGTTTTTCCTCTCTTTTCCAGTTTTCATGACTTTTCAACATTAGCAGCTCTATAAGGACAGCGTACTCCTCTAGTACAGCTGCATTAGCACGTTAGGGTACATTTTTAAAACAAATTTGTCTTGTTTTGAAGTTAGTCAGTATTCACTCAAGCTCACCACTGATGCGCAAAGAACCAGAAAAAAAAAGTAACAACTGCAATTCTACTTTTTTTCATGCCTTTAATTTCCTTGAGCTCTGCTGAGCTGTAGACTTCTGTACTGAGAAGCATCCCAAAATGATTACAGACAAGATGCAAAATGGGACAAATTTTTGCAATATACTAATTTTCAGAGGTTGAGTGGCTTTCATTCAAACAGTAAAACCATATGCACAAACAAAAACTGTAGATTCTGCTAATAATTTAGAGATCCATTAAAACTGCTATTAGGATATTCAGATAAAATGAAAATACAGATTGACACTTAAGTGACATGCCACAATTCAAACCTAACATACACTAATGTTTCAGAAAAAAAAAATCTACCCATGTTTAAGAGATCATGATTTCCAATAAACCATCTTTATATATTTCAAGTGCAATGTCAGTTACATAACTGTTGTCATTATTAACACATAGTCTTATTGTGTATTAATACAATAATATATTTCAGCTTTTGAACAACAGACATGAAACATCTATTGTAAAATAGTTGCTATAAGCAAGTGAAACAACAAACTTGCTTGCTCTAGTTCCTCATGCCCTTGGCATTATTTACTACAAATACTGCCATACTATGTACAAATTTATAGCAATGCTAAACCTAGCACTATAACAGCTCATTTTTGACTCACACACACTCTGGCTATTCCAAAGTAAGCAGCAATATGTATATCAGAATTTCCCATAGCTGTGGGACTGTTACTTGGACTCTTCTTTACTACAGACTCAACATTTTCCTCTCATAACAGAGCTTCACTTACATTCTCTGCTTATCAAATGTCTCAGCTAGCCTGTGGAAGAAGCAGGGACCTTGGGGGCACTTTTGAAATTCTCCTGAAAAAAGCCACCCTTCAGACAAAGTGCAGCAGGGAGCTCTGAGTAGTAACCAGACTCACTGATATCCAGGATAGAGCTTTATATTGATTATAGGCAATAATCACTATGCTAACTCTTCAGTTTTTACTTATCATTCGTGAAACACTTGTACTACCTTCTAGTAAGCTGGCTTGCACACTTCCAGTGGTAACATTATAAGGCTCTCTGCATTTCAAGGTGTTTTTTCCTTGACTAAACCATTCTGCAAAGAGTAAGGTTCATGTAGGAAGGTGCTTCATCTGAATCACAACAAAACCCTTTTCTAGACTTCCAAATTTGATTCCTTAAAATTCTTTACCACTGTGCTTATGTATAGTTATAATTCTGGTTATAGCATAGTAATGCCTCAAATCTCCTTTCATACCTCCTCCCTACAAAAAGCAGTCATAATTTTACTTTAGACACATTGAGCCATAGTAAGACAGACTAACTTTACAAAGACTATGCTCATTCATCTTAAAAACCACAGTTCAGCCTCTTACTGTTATAAAGAGAAATAAACAGTACTTTGCATTTTTGTTATGGCCTATAAACTGAACCTCTTTCTTGGTCTAGTAATTAAGCAAAAATCTTCTTGTTTTATATTTGAAGCTTAAGCACACAGAAATGTAACAGAGCAAATGATCATATTAAATCAGGCAAGATACTTCATTCTATGTACCATGACTAAGAACTGACTGGAGATAAATTCTGACCCCCACATATACTTTTTTGAAATACAGAAGGCATTTATTACTCACTGTGTGAGTATGAGGGACACACATTAGCACCATGGAGTTTAGATTTACATCTTATTTTCAGTATCTTTTTTTTAAGGCAATTGAGGTGATTACTTGGAGGTTTTTGGTAGGACTGCTAGCATACAGTCTCCCAACACAATCTTAATTTTCTTTTTACTAGAAGATTGCTAAGCATTATCATTTGACAATAAAACAATACAGAAACCTTTCCACAATGTTTTTCCTAGTAAGACAGTTGTTTGAACCCTAGAACTCCTGTCAAGTTTCTGACAAAGTTCTCTGCTAGTCAAATTATAACTGCGAGTCTCTCTGACACATTAAATAAAAAAATGCATTCTGTTTTTGTAAACCCTGTAAGAATATTGTGATAATAGAAAGGTGGCTTATATCCTTCACTACACTTATTTCTAAAGCTATCATTCTTCAAGTACAATAGTTGACATTCACTAACAATGCCTAAATGCCAGAGCTTTTATCTCCAGCTCTGACATTGAATGTCTGTGTGTCTACAACCTTAGCAATCAACAGCTTTAAAACTTTACTGGGTTGAAACCTAGATTCTAGTTCCTGCTCATAGAATTTATCTGTCAACTATATAATAAAAAATAAAAAAAAAAAGCATAAGCAATCCAGTGGCGCATCCAAGACATCCTCTCATATTCACTGCATTTTAGAGTGATTATTTCTTGGTGATTTCTCTCTAAAAATTACTTGTAGCACTGTAAAAACACTAACCTGCTGTCTCTGTAGGATACAGGAGTTATTAATTAAAGATGGTAGACAGGAGTCACTGTTGGCCCTATCTGCACAACCCTAAGCACTAAGAAGTGCCTGCAATCACCACTACTGTCCTTTTAAAGACAATAAGCACCTGTCTTAGGTCTTCACTCCTACAAGATTTCAGGCTGTTGAGTGAAAAGACACTTCAAATATACAGTCAGTCTCCCAAACCCTAAAGAGAGGTGACATTTCAGACACAACACTGTGCACCTGACATTTTCTGCTCACCAGCTTGCTGCAGCTACTCAAGGTACAGCTAGTATTCTGAGCAGACCTCAAGAAAGAGTTTCTCCATGAAGCACAGAGAGATGAAGTGCTCTAACCTGGCAGACCAGCTTGGACTGCTTAATTTCCCTGAATTAAAATGCATGCCTGACCTTACTTGGTATATCCAGAAAAATCCTAACCATACACAACAAAAACAGTCAGTGACAAATATACACTTATTAAAGAGCATCTTCAGCTCATTTGGACACTGGCTTCAGCACACTATTGAATGAGGAGAGAAAGGACAGTCAGGAGGCAAAATACCTTGCTAATCAGTATTAAAAATGAAATTATAATAAAGCAATAAAGGGTACCTGATAAACAACAGGCAAAGCTACTCAAACTGCAAAGCAACTGTAAATTAGCTTCCCAAATCTGTGTAGTAACACGTTCACCATTAATCCATAGAGAAAATATCAGTGACAAGACTCAGTGGACTTTAGAGCCAGTCATTACCTGTCTACATATATACCAAGAAATTGATTCACCACCTTGCTGGATTTCAACCAAATAACCAGCCAGCCTAAGAAAATTCCTCACAATAAAGCACCTTTATATGATAATTGAGCTACAAGGTAAGATGTATGTCTATTACATAAAGTGATTATTGACTACGAGAAGCTTTCAATTTAGCAGAAAATTACTTTGTGTAAGAGCTCTCCACAGCTAGTGACAAAGGTTACATTTTGCTCTTTTAACACACAGTAAAAGAGAATGAGGCTTCCACTGGCCTACTCTATATCAAATCATCAAAAAATGGGAAGAAAGTTAAGTAAGGATAAAATTCTTCACACAGATTTTCACATTCTATCCAAAAGTTAATCCTCTCCACCCTCCCCTTTCCTCTCCAAAGGAATGCACTGGAAATAAAATCACTTGAATCTGAAATTCATTGACAGTATTTTTCACACATGTACTTTAACCATGAAGACTTCATGCTAATGAAGACACAAAATTCACTGAAGTAATAAGAAATTAATATATTAAACTTCGTTAAATGTAAATCAAAAATAAACTATTTTAATGTTTTAAAAATTATATTCCCCACTCATTTTAAGTAATTATTCATTATTTGAGTTTTTTACCAGCTGTACTACAAGAAATTAATATATGGAGGATAGATAGAACAATAAGAGTCTGATAACTGCATCTAGAACTTGACCCCCTGAAGCATTAACAAAGGTTTGAAAATTGAAATCACCTTACAAAAAACAAATTCCACTTACATATTTTATCTATTAATATTCTAATAACTTTATGAAAAATGTGGAAAAAAGAAATCAAACCAAAACTTTCACAATATTAAAATAATGAAGAAAAATTACTGGTCCAGCAAAAAACTAAAACTTTAGCTTCCAGTCTGATGTGGTTTAGCATTTCGCATTTTCATAGTGGATTTCAGGTTCAATGTGCCTTTTTTTTTTTTTAAGAGGCTTTTTTGTCTTTTTTGTTTACTGGACATGATTTAGTTTAATAATGAAATACTATTAGAAGTGAAGGATTACATATCTGGACTAAGTGTGGCATTTCTTTGAACTACAGATGGCTTCATGAAGGAAAGTCCTGAGAAAGAAACTGAAAAGAACAAGGCATTTGATAACTATGTAAAATGCGAAGAAAAGGCTATTTTCAACAGTTTTCATCAGCAGTCCTAGACAAAAACACATGTAGAACACATTATCAAACATCACATCCTGTAAACCCTTAAGTAATCAATTAAAATTAATTTATCATTAAAACCTACTTGCATTTAGCCATTTTCACAGCAGTGACAATAACAAAATATTAAATAAAGAGGATCTATCACTGTAATATCTACCATGTGCAGTATATTTGATAGCTTCTGTTAGTTCTGAGGACCAGAGAGTAAGCTGCAATAGAAAAATCACACCAAAGTACATGCAATTTTTCCTTTGCAGTGTTACGCTATCCTTTTACTTCCTTGCAAAAAATTATTGTAATGGAAAAAGACTGAGTATTGATTTTGAGGAACTAGAGGTATAATACAATGTATTAATTCTGCACATTACATAGCATAACCCCTTAGAAGACAGTAAAAGGAGAATTTAGACAGGATTGGTATTCTTCACTGAGGATGGCACAAAGATGAAAACTTTTGTTTTGTAAAAGTGAAAGTTCATGATAGTGGCTTGAATGTCTAATACCTGAAATACTTTGCTTATGATAAATATTTTCCCCCCATTTAGCAATGTTTCTACTGTGGTTATTGAGGACTTTCAGACAAAAAAATTTCCTACTGACATTTAAACTTCTATTGTGAGGCCCCTCAGCACCCAGACTTGGCAAACTTTAAACACATAAATCCATTTATTCACCATCTTAGAGTAGAGAAGGAACTTGAGGACAATTCAGAATAACCTCAGGAAGGTGTTTTTTGGGGTTTTTTTTTGCCAACTTCATTTGTTTTTCCTTTGAAATTACTGGAGGTTCAGTATGCAATATTATTTTCTGCAGCTTCCACTTCACTGTGCATGCTTTGTCACTGCAGATGTTTTACAAACATGATAGGCATTTCAAAAATGCTGTCATATAACAAGCAAAGATATCCTCACCGTAGTGAAGAAATAGAACCAAGGTATTCACTGAAATGCAAATTGACATTAAACCTAGAAGTGGCCTCCCAAAAGTAAGATTGAGATGAATTACCATGACAGTGATGAAACAGAGTCTTATACCTATGCACCCAGTGTGCATCTTTCCTAGGTAAGTTGACAAGTGTTTCATGTGGCTGACACTCTTACTGGCTTCAAACTGCCTTTCGGGGGGGGTTAAAAAAAAAAAAAAAAAAGAATATGCTTTTTGTGTTATTCTGAGCAAGTCTAACTGCTGAGCACACCTCTTAAACAGATCATAATTTGAATACTAAAGAAGAAACAATTTTGGTCAACAGAGATAATTTTAATCTGAAAAACACCATCTAGTTTCCTCATGGTTTATTCCTTCTATGAGAAACTTAACAAAGTTCTCATAGAACTTCTTAAGAAGAGCTGCTACACAGGTTTCACAATAAATCTTTTTTTTCCCAGACTTACAGGTTATTCACCAAGAAAAAGGTTACCTGAGACTTGCATCTGGCTCCCGAAATACCAATTTAGGAGTATTTCTACGGGGAGGTAAAGGGCAATGACACAGTCAGACAAAGGCTCAGAAAAAAAGAGAGCCGCTCAACTCACAAAGCTCAGGATACAGCACTCAGGGCTGACCACACTGAATTCAATCACAAGTCCTAAATGCAGATAGCTACAATAATAGCAGGAATACAGTCACACCTGAGGAAACAGGTGTGACCAAAACCGAAGACCAGGAGGGAAGACATGTCAAAAAGAAAGAAAGTAAAGAAAAGCAGCAACAGAAAATTTCTGTAGCAAAAAAAATCACAAAAGCTACCTGCACACTGCTTAATCTATACCCAGTTATTCATACATAAGTAGCAAACAGGATCCTCAGTATGTGATCTGAAAGCCATGAAATTCCCCATATGGAACAGGTGTTAGAATGGTGAATGGATAAGTGAAAAAAAAATAAAAATAAACTCAAACTCAAGATTAAACTAGAAAATGTAATTAAACTTTAAGCTTTCTCAAAGTTCCAAATAGCAAAAAGTATTGTTACATGTTTTATGACAAGAAGTACTTATATAAATGTATACATTTTGACAAGACAGGGGACCCTTCTGTCCAACACAGTGATATCATAGAATCTGTACTCATTAAATGCACATGCCATGTGGCACTAGAACCCTGTCCAGCTCTCAGACTAGGTCTCATGGAAAAAGACAGCAGATAAAAGATAATAAGGAAACCATCACAAAAGCTTCTGATTATAGATATAAATGACACCAAGCAAAGGTTGAAGGTCTACAAACCTTTCTTCTAATGACAATGGTGGCTACAGCAGACTCCATCTCCACCTCTACTTTGCACCCTCATTTGCACCAGCAAAACTAAGTGAAGGCACTGTGGCTGAACACATTTAGGGGTTTTTTTGCACCTCAGAATCACTCAGTTTAGATTGGTCGGTTGTGTGTATAATTCAATATAAAAGGTCGTTAGAGAATAGAAAGAAACATCCAAAGAATTTGAAGAATTTTACTTTTCCATCAAGAAAAAATACGTACAGAATCAAGGTTTCAGACATCACATACAGTTTTGGAAAATCAACCACAGATATTCAGTCAGGAAAAGAAAAGATTCCATGTGTAAGTTTTATTATCAGAAAAAAAAAGCTTTGGAAAAATACCAGTTTTCCTTTCGCTAATAGATTTCTCATTCACTGCCTAAAGATAGATGCTCTCTATGTAGCTCTTTACCATTATGACAACTAGTAGCTGAACCAAAAATTGACAGCATCTTTCACAATGTTTCTCTACATGACACTATGAAATTGACTGTGATCACAGCACCAGTCAATTCTACTGGTTTAGGGAGTTTTCAGTTTAGGTCAGTTTTACCTTCTGATGGTCTTCAATCCCAGGGTAAAGAAAACAAAGACAGAAAAAAAGACAGTAGAATGAAAGACTTTAAAAAGGAAACAAGGGCAGAAAATTGTAGAAATTACTAAATGCTTTCTAGTTCTCCAAGAACACAAAGCCCACACAGCATAAAGTAAACTCTGTGCATATAAAGAGTAGCTCTCCCCTACCTAGCTTAAACCTAAAGAAGCCACATATTGTTAAAGACATTCACTGCATGTCCTCTAGAGCACATCACAAGGTTTTCAGGAGACAAACTTCATACTCAACTTGTGTCTCACTTCAAAAAAAAAAAGTAATGGGATTTTTTAATAAAAATAATTTTTAAAAAAGAAATCTGAACTTCCCCCCCACCCTTGGTCACTTACTTCTTAGCCCCAAGAACTTCTGACAAGGTGGTATTTTAAAACCTTCTTTATTCTCTTCTTAGTGCTCCTCCTTTTCTTCTTTACATTAAATCCAACACTCACTCCTTCACTTCCTACTAAAGAATAACTACTTGTCTTCCCCCTTGATTGTTTTAACAGCTGATGCTAGTTTGCCAATCAGCCTCATGCAATATCTTGTCATTCTTTCTGTAGTTTCTTCCCCATTTTTTGCCTGACAAATCAGAAAGCATATCTGAGAAAACACTCACTGAAGTTGTCAGTATTTACTAGGGAGTCTAAGGAAGGGTGGTAAAACCTAACCCTCATTCTAGCCTCAGTGTAGCTAATCCTAGCTATTGCTGAAGTAAACCCCAACTAGTCAGTCTTTAA
The DNA here is from genome assembly GCA_013400175.1 of Phainopepla nitens. NCBI lineage: Eukaryota > Metazoa > Chordata > Aves > Passeriformes > Bombycillidae > Phainopepla > Phainopepla nitens. The sequence goes on along the minus strand of VXBQ01004573.1, from coordinate 878,874 downwards.
GAAAAAAATAAAATAAAATCTTCATTCTTGAGCACTTTACAACAATCTACAACTCTTTTTCCCAGGGCCACATAACCCACAGTAAATCTTTTGCAAAGTGAAGTAAAATTAATTAGTCTTGCAGCTGCAAATGAACATATTTTACCTCCTACTGAAATGGAGTAGGAATACATTTGCAGTTTAGCCTGAAAGGCAGCTAAAAATCCAATTAAATTAGCAGTAGCTTTTAAGTGAATGGACAGTACCTTCTCACCCATGGTACCTAATTCACAGGCTATACTGTGCCTGCACCCTAAATGAGCAGATTTGCTGAAATTAAAAAAAAAATAATTTGAATTTCTATTGACTACCGCCTCTTCACTTCAAAGCTTGATTTCCCCTTAGACCACCAGCTAGTCCATTTTGATTCTCATCCATGTATTTCATCCCTTTCACTGTAGGAAACTGTTAGAAATACTTACAAATTATGGTGGTAAGACCTGTACATTCCTTGAAAACAGACTTTTATTCCAGTCTAAAATAAGGTTTAGTAATCTCTGCTGTCCAAGAACAAGATATACCCCAGTGACTTACAGGGCTTAGCACATAACTGAAACAGTATTTTATACGGTTGCTGAGGCGGGACTTTTTCCAGACATCCGCCAAAATGGAAACAGTATTTTTTTCAAAAAGAAAAGCATGAAATAGCCTCTGCTTCCATTAAGACTATGCTTCATATGTCCTGTTATATCAAGTTGTAATCCTAAAAATAGAAGCAGGCCTTATCAGATTAAACGTGTATGTAGCATTTGCAAGAACAAGTTTTGAATGGATCTTCTCACTCTTAACATAAATCAGTGCCATTTCTGACGATTTTGCTAGCAGTTCAAATTACTTCATCTGAAATCATACAGATAATGGTCAGTCTACCATAAAGTGCAACAATGTCTTTAGAGCTGAGTTGGTGTTGTTTCAGTCCAAACTTCATGAAGCTTCACTCCTGCTGTGACCAACAAGCAATGCCCACTGTCAATTACCACATGCTTTATCCTTCTTTCTTCCTCACCCAACTTGCTATAAAAGTAGATAAATACAACCTCAATCCTTACTGGCTAGCTGTCTTCTCCTGACTGTGCCCTGCTCCCTTGCCCTTGGAAACAGCTGATGTTCTTTTGAACATCATTACGGCCACACCTCAATGTTAGCCTGTCCTAAGGAGAACAGGCTTACAACACAAAGTAGAAGAGGTGTGGGAGCACTACCTCAGCCAAAATGATTTCCCACAACCTATTCCTTCAGAGATTAAATAAATTTGATTTTTAACACCATTTTTAAAGGTGAGATGCCCCCTAAATACACAGAACTGTCAATAACAGCTGTCTCTCTGAAGGGAAGAACAACTTGACCACTTCCCCTTGTGTTCAAAATTCTCCTGCTCCAGCTATTCCCGAGCACCACAGTTGCAACCATGCCACAGTCCAGACAGACGCAACACTGTTTAGAGCGCTAAACTTTCCCCAGGCAACACCATGCAGCCTTCTGATTCCTTCTGCACAACCAGCTAACTCCTCGTGTCCCTCACCCAACTGCCTGACCCCGTGTGTCCCCTGTAGAGCAGCTTACCTTTCCTGTCCCTCCCCACCACGTGCCCCTTCCTCCTCACAGCACAGCCAGCACACTCCAACTGACTCCAGACCAGCCAACCCCCTCTTTTATACCTCTCATCCTTATGGGACACAGCTGTGGCTTGTTAAGGGTAAGGCTGCTCCTACTCTGTTGTAATTAGTGTAAGTGCCCACACCACAGAGATCACACAGTGAGAGGGCTGCCAACCTGCCCTCTGCCGATCTGCACTGTCAAACAGTCATGGTGCCACATTCTGGAACACAGCTCACCGTTCTTGCTTTCTTTTACCTTTGGAGGAGGTAAAAGCTTCCACTGGTAGAAGATAGGTCTGGTCTGAGGTATTTGTACGGACGAGGACTGTGTGAGAGAGCCACCATGTGTGTGACTCTACAGATTTCTGCAAACTATGATTGCATTCACTCCATGAAGAGAAGGAAATACAGCTCTCATTAGATTGTTACAATAGAAACATGATGCCCAGATTTCCCTGGGCATCTTAGAGGGCACTATTTAGGACTTTTGCAGAAATGCTTCCCATTGAACAGGCAAAGTTGAAATATTCTTGTTTGATGGAAGTATGTTTGCTTAAGCATAGAACTCCTATTCAACAGGAGAGCATTACACTGTTGTAACATTTGATTCAATTTACATTACTGCCTAATTAACATAGGAACCTTTAGCAGCTATTACAAGAGACATTCGCAAGAGTTCTAGATTTCATCAGAGCTCCCAAGCAGTGTCTCTTTCATGTAATACTTCACAGTTAAAATTTGAATCAACAAAACTAAATTATCTTTGACTCAATTTGTGTTACTAGAGGAAAAGTATTTGCAAATACTCCATGCTGATCTTTCTACATGCTACCATAAAACACACTTCCTGTGCTTTAAAAGAATCTTTGCAAATTTAGTCTTATTTTTTAATAGATGGAGTCCAAGCTACTTGGGGTAGAAGGTGCTAGATAAATTAAACCTCTAAAGCAGTTTGTAAAGCAGATAGTGTCTTTTGCTAAGATTAATTCAATAAGACTGGTTTCCACACAGAAAGCATATATAAGCATACTCAGGTACGTAACAGTGCATGTGTGTGTTAAACCAAGAACAGTTTCCTCTGTTTGATAAAATATTAGTCTTCAAAAAAACTAGTTCTTGGCTATCCATCATTAAATTCCTGAAGTCATAGTCCAGAATGAACAGGTCCACATGTAAGACTTGGTTTCTTTACAGACCTGAATGAAAGAATACAATTTCAGAAGTGAGAACATTTTCATGACTTAACAGAGCTTCAAGTTAAGTTTTATACTAAATTATCTTTATCGCCCAAACAAAAACATAATTTAATGCTTTAGTTGTTCTGATAATTTGCAAACTATGACTCGGCTAAGCCTATAGCATATATTAGTTTGTAACTTCAGTTGCTATCTTTAATGAAGTAAAATTACAAGAGGAAAAAAAAAATCTCCACATATATGAAGACAACATATTTTTAAAATCCCCATAAGTATTGGCTTCCAGAACTCTTATTCCAGTATCCATCACAGGTGGTTATTATTATTATTGTTATTATTATTAGCAACACTAGAAATATTCTCAGATACTGAAATTGACAGACTCTTCACTTCAATGCATCAACAAACATTCTGCTTGTTTCTTAAATATGTGTTTTACCCGGTATGAGTTGGAGTTGTAGCTTCCAAGTCAACCATAGGGTATTTTACTGTTATGATAGAGGCATGTGCCCAGAAACTGACATTCCCTCATTTAACAAGCAATGTATGGCAATTAGACAGGATTTAAGGACTTTTTTCCCTTTCCCCCAATATTAAAATTGCATTTTCCAGGATTAAAATTTTCAGCTTTATCCATATGGAATTGTCAGTTTAGTAAATAGAACATTTCTAGAAACTGTGTATAATAAACTCTGGTATGCATTTTTTAGGTAGTGTCAGCAGGGCAGAAAGGAACTTTCATTCTAGCAAGGACGATAAGTTTAACGCTAGTTAAACAAATGGTAGGGTGAAAGAAAGATTTCAAGTGCTACAAATTGGAAGCAATACAAAAGAATATGCTTCATAATGCCAGGGAACCTTCTTGCATAGATTTACAGAAAGCGAACTAGGAAAGATCAGGGAGAAAGCATCTACACGTTATACAGAAGAAACGTGTCTGCAGTTCACTAGAAGGATTTTAAAAGCAGAGTTAATTTTCTTGTAAAACATATGTTGGTATCATTTTAATGCAATATGTGGAAAATATACAAATATCTTCCTCCTACTACAGCCAGCATTATACTATCCAGTATGTCATGGAGAATACCTTTTAATATTCCTTCTGTGTCAGAGTTGTGGGTTTTTCCCCCTCAAAAAAAAAAAACCCTCTACAGCATTTTCTCACATTCCTTGTTTTGTTAAAGACACATAACAAATCCAGATGTCAAGACATCAGTGTTTTATAAATCGCTGATAACACATTCAGCTCTCTATTTATCAGCTGTGTGGAAAGTCATACTTTTGTTCTGGAAGAAATCCAATATTAACATTAAACACCATCTTCATTTAAACTAACATTTTTACAGGAACTGAGGAAAAATCCAGAAGTTCTATTCATCTGATTTTTTTAGAAACACTCATTTGGACAGCACAGATGGGAATTCAGGTTCAGAAGTCAGCAGTAATGCTCATAAGAAGTATCTGAATACTTTGGTGGGCAAGACTAAAGGAAGTGTTTGAGGAATATACCTATAATAGTGAAAAGAGCAAGGATGGGACACAATACAAAAAGATTTTTAAGTGATCCCAGACAAGAAGAAAACAAATTATTTTCACAATTATGGATATAACTTCCGTGAGGCTCATCATTTTCTCCAACTTGGGCGACACAGACTCCAAACCCCTTCAGTATTTAGGCCAGCATTTCAGGAGCTTCTTTGTGCATTTTTATACCTCAAAGGAGCACAAAACTATACTGGTGACAAAAAACTCATGATTGACTGAATAAAGCATAGGTACATAAAAGTCCAGACATACTTTACAATTTTAATTATGTGCTATTCTCTACAGTAGTTCTTAATATAGAATATCCTATTTAATTTGTTTAATTAATCTCTTATTAAATTCAATTTCTGGCACTTTCCTTAAATATGTCTTTGACTAAGATAATGCAAAACATTTTACCTCTGGAAAAAAAAAACAAAGCTTTAAGATTACATTGCATTGCTTCTTGTTATGCCAATTTTATTACATTAAGAAAACTTTTACAACAAAATGCAACAAGTTTATGCAGTCATTGCATGAGTTTCTCATAGAAAATTTTCAAGTTGTGCAAGAAACATAAGAAATGTGAAGAACCAAGAGTTCTGAAAATACAGTTTAACTGCACTATTGATTTATTTATCACTTCATTACTGAAGGAAAGTTTAACCAGTTTAATCTGGAATGTTATCATTATTTAAAAAAAAAAAAACACCTTAGCTGTTTAGTTAGAAAAAGATGACAAGAAAAGTGTTGTTACACCATCCCATATCCAGTCTCCACAATATTAAACAGCAATTATTTTTGATCAGTGTAAGTGGCACAAAGAAACATAAAATTTAAGTATTAAGTCATTATTAGCATAAAATTCAAGTTCAACTATCAATTCAGTCAAATTATGTCAGTTGAAGATGGAACAAGATTTCACCGGACAATATGTAAAATATTGCCACCACTTTGATTTGTTTCACACATATTTCTACACAACTTAGATATATTTAGCTAAAGGAAAAGTGATGAAAACCCAGCCTTCTCTTAACTAATGCTCTAAAATTGGCCAAAGGCTGTCCGAGTGCTTCTGGCCAAGCTAACACCTTAAGGTCTTGCAGAAGTGTTACCAATCACTGTAATATAATTATTTAACATTCTAACATTCTATTCAGCTCCCTGGAAGAGTGGAGCTTCCTATTTTAAGAAAACCTGCCCATCCAAATGTCATTAACTATCCAATTAGTAGTCTGCTCCTTGCTAGCTGCAGAGTACTGGGATAATCTTTCAATTGTGAACCACTATTGAATAATTTTAGCAGTTACGCTTTTTACACATTCTGCGATAATTAAGACAGAACACCCCTCGAATCTGATCATTTCCCAATACTCAGTGACAAACAGAACGACGATCAGCGGTAGAAAAAACGCGCGTGTGACCAGGGGTAACGCCAAAACACCGCAGGGCACCGCGTCAGGAGCGGCGCCCGCAGCGAGGCGCGCACCGCCCGGCGCACCCCGCTCACCGCGACCACCTGAGGGACCCATCCGGGCCGCGGCGCAGCGCCTTCGGGGGCACCGGGCCGCCTCGCACCGCGCCTTACGGGCTCCGCTCGCCACACCGCCTAAGCCGAGATAAACCATCACCGCCGCCGCTCCCCACGGCTCCACCTGCCGGGCGCCCGCGCCCCGCAGCACCGCTCTCTCTCTCTCTCTCTCTCTCTGCCGCTCTCCGCCTGCCTTCCCCGCGGCGCCGCCACCGCGGGGCGGGCAAAGCCGCCCGGCGCCCCAACGCGCACCTTCCGCGCAGCCAGGTGCGAGCACCGGATCCGTGCCTCCCGAGCACCGGCAACTTTCTCTCCCTCCAAAGAGGAGGCATGCCTCCGGGGGCTGCTGCCAGGCGCTCGCTAGCAGCCGCACGGCTCAGGCTCCCCGCAAGGCAAACCCCTGGAGGTGCTGGAAACAAAGCGGGATTACCTAAAAGCGCACAGGTCTGCTGGCGGCCGCCGGGAGCCCAACGCCGGCGGGAGAGGCTCCCTCCGCAGGACGGTGCCTGTTGCACGGGCCCCGCGGGCTCCCTGCAGGGCAAAAAACAACTTCGCTCCGCCGGGCGCCCGCGCCGCCTCCGCGCCGCGAACTCGAGTGGGGAGAGGGCTGCGGCCCCGAGCGGCAGCAGAGGCGAGCGGCTCGGAAAAACCCTCTCTCCTCCCGACAAGGCTGAGCTGTGCTCTGCAGAGTGGGACCCCCCCTTTCCCGCCCCCCGCGGCTTCCCTCTGCGCAAAACCAATTAACCCCGAGCGCTCGCCCTCCCGCAAAAGGCAGGACGGCGTGCGGGAGCCGACAGGAGGCAAAGTTTGATAAATGAGCATCTCCGCCGGTGACAGGTGACTACGGAGCGGAGGCACCCTCCGCGCCGGGCTGGGCTGGGCAGAAGTGCGGCAAAGAAGCACTCACCTGTCCGTTGCCCTCCGGCAGGCGCGGAGGGGAAGGCGGGCAGGCAGAGCCACAGCCCCGTGCTCCTCTGCCGTCCGTCGGCCCCAGCTGCAGGCAGGATGCCGGGCGGGGAGCCCGCAGAGCAGCGGGGCCGCCCCGGGCAGGCACCCGTCAGCGGAGCAGGTGAAGCGGGGCGGTCGCCGCCGCCGGAAAGCAACACGTTTGGCTCTGAACTTTGCAGCTCCAGTCACAAACAAACAAATAGAGCCCAAGAAGGACCTCTCCCATCCGATCCCAGCCTTCTCGGCAGCCGCTGCCTCTCTTATTGGTGCGGAGGTTATTTATTTATTTGATTTCTCCCCCCTCCCTCCNTCCCGGACGCCCCGTCCTCCGCACTGGGCGGCGGGGGCAGGAGGGCGATCCTGCTGGTCACCGCAGGGACAGGGCAGCCGGGCAGGGGATGACCGGTGATCGGGTCCGGGGAAGAGGGTAGCCGCCGTGTACCGGGCTGCTGCCGCGAGGAGCCGGGGGGGCCCCTACGGCGCTGTTTCGCGGCCCTCGCCCGTGGGGAGCTCCGGCGGCCGCGGTGCGGCAGCGGCGGCGCCGGGAACGTGCGCCCGGCAGCCCCGGGCGGGAGCGGGAGCGCAGGAGGGGATGCCGCGCTCGCGGCGTGCGCGGACTGGCAGAGCCGGGGGTTGTAAGTGCCTGTGTGTGTGTGTTTACGTACGTGTGTCTCTGGTCACGTTGCACGCAGCTTGCTTTCGAGGAGACCCTAGACTCGCTAGCCGCAGTGTACTTCGTGTGCAGCGCTTTCCCGTTTTGCTCAAGCTTATGCGTGATCAGTGCAGCGCAAGCTTTATTTTACCTCTGTCTTGTCAGACGCTGAACCTTTGTTTGCTGGTTTGTTGCCCTTTTTGTCTCCCGTCCCCTAAATCCACGAGCAACTCGAGCAACACAGTAGGTCTCACCTGTCCAGCCCTTAGGGCCAGGTACACCGCTATGGTTATTGTAAGGAAAGGGAACGTAAGTTAAAAGCTGGGAAGGTAAGACTCCATGAAGGATTCCTTTCACTGCTCCTGCAGTATCTGTCCTCGCTCAGTTTCTCGTTGCAGCTGACGGTGGAAAAGAAATATTACTGTCCCACAGTGGCTGTTTTATACTGCTATACGCACACGTGACAGACAGAATATCGACATTCTTCTCTTCCATCCCTGTCCCTTTAGAAAGTAGGGTTCAAATTAGTGGAAGCGGAAGACGACAAAAGTGTAAAATCTGTGAAGTTGGTACAAACTCTTCAAAATATTTGGGAAGGAGGTGTGTGTGTGTTTATTTGTGTGGGTGTGTGTTATCTGGTTGGTTGGTTTTTCCTGGCTAAAATTGCCACCCTGCTCTCCTGGCAGTAAATAGGCATTCTGGATGGTTTGTTTTTTTTCACTTCAGGGAGGGGGGAAACCCAAACCATCACTACTATAAACAAACAAGGAAATAAAAAATATGCTTAGAAAATAAACATTTATTCAATAATATTACTAGGAAAGAAAGCATAAATTATACCCATATTTCTGTTCAGGTGACAAGACAGAGATGTAAAGATTGCTTTTAAGTCACTCAATGAATTTATGTAGATTCGTCATTTCAAACAGACGGTACAAATCTTTCTTTGTGCTGCAACTCTGTAATTCTACCTTTGTCAACTGAAGACAATAAACTGGAAAGATTAATGTACATTTTGTCTTCAGTAGTAAATGCTATTGTCAAATGGGGAGAACTTTTTATTCAAAGAATTGGATCAATAGTTGACTTTGTTTTGAAGCGTTTATTTAAAAAGCTACTTAAAAAGAGTGAAGTTCATGCTCTTAACATCCTTAAAGAAATCTCTCAAAGGCAATTATTCTATTTGCCAATCTAGCAGTCACTGCCATGTAGCAACAAAAAGCATGAAAGCTGGATGTGGAAATCCCTTTGGGTTCAGACAGTGCTTTCTCAATGGAAGAACAGTAGGAAATTAAAAAGTGAAATGCACTTTATGAAAAAATCTATTTGAATATTTTAAACAGGTTGCTTTGAATAGGTGAAGTTTCATCTCTAACCAGTAAGCTTCAAGGTCAATGAAATGCAAATGACAGATGCGCTCAGTGCCTGAAAGAATGCCACCAACTTTAGGTAACGTTTAGTGAGCAGTGTTTAAAAAGTTGTCCACCTCTTATTTCCATCTGTAAATGCTGTGTTCAGCAAGTATTTGTTCAGAAGAGCACAGAGCGTCTTCGACTGGAATAAACTACTACATTTTCAAAATATGGGAGGTTAATGAACATGCTATTTTATTGATGATGGGCCTGTAACAAGAGTTGTACACATCGGTGGGAAGACACTGAGTGATATCAGTTAAATTTAGTCTGACACTTACACTGTAATACACTACGTGAAATTTCTACTATTTCACAGGTCTTAAAAAACAATTTCATTATGAGTAAACCAAGACTATTTTCATAGAGATTCTAAGAAAAGGAAGCGCTATGTAAAGCCTATAATAAAATTGCTCCTCTACTAGCATATTATATCTGCTTCCATTGAAATTAATTCATGAGGACACTGGGTACACCTTAAAAGAACTTTGACTTGACTAAGTCAAGCTAATAATCAATTTTGGTGGCTACTTAATATAGTGACTGTTCACTGGAATTATGCAAGCAGAATATTCTGTGTTCTGGAAACTGAAAAATATGTAAGGTGGCTAGGAATGAGTAACTAAAGTTAAGAAAAGCAGACATAAAAAAGAAATAAAAACAGTAAGGAAAAAGGAAGGCAAAGCTATAAAATTTTAGTTTCCTAAAATTTAATCCTATGTTGTTTACTTGCTTTCATTGACTTCTTTCATCACTTAAATCCCTGTGATCTCACACTTGGCATTTTGTAGTTTTAAAGGGCTTCAAATTGAGACTGCTAAAAAAAATAAATAAAGGCAGCCCCCACTGCCATCCACCCACACTGATAAAACTTTAAAAATAGCTTTCTTTATTTTCTCAAATAATAGCCTGGGTTTTGTATGGATTCTTTAAATTGCACTTCTAAGGGCTTAAAGAGCTGCTAACATTGCATGTGGCTGCCGATACACATCCCATGCAGTATGTTGTATTTCAGAAATCCATCTGATGATCTCAGCAGAAAACTAAATGTACGTGTTAATATTTTGAAATCAGTTAAATCTGAGCAAGTTCTGGTTAAATATCAAGAGAAACAGCTAGTCAGTAAGGACTTTCTCCAAAACAAGCATTTTTTTGCCCTTGGCCATGTTATCTGTGTAGGAGGCTTTTTACAAAAAAAGATGGATTTTTCTTCCATATTTGAACAAGCAAGTTTCCACTCCTTTTTCAATTTCTTTTCAGGTAGCTGAAATGCTTTTGATCACAATTTATAAATATGTCAGGTAAAGCTGTGAGTAAACTAGCAAGAATATATCGGGTAGTTTGAGCTTTAAAATTGTGTCAAAAATCAGATGCTGTAATGTTACAAATACTCTAGAATTCTACATGACTGCATGTTAAATTTATGGATAGATAACATTTAATATGTTATGAAAACTTAATTATTACAGTATTATAAAGATTTAATGAAGAGGTTTTTCAACTAGCCAGAAATTGAAATATTTTACTACTGTGAGCATTTCAAAGTCAAGAAAAGGTAAGAATTCTCCCTTTTTCATACCCAATAATCAATGTTGATACTTACCTTGCCCTGTCCAAGGGTTCCTAGAGAATTCAGTCTTTGCACTGTTCTCTGGTTTATATAAACAAAGCTGAATATATAAAACTGATCAGAAGTGTGCTAATGTTTTATATGTTTTTATATTTTAAAGAAAATGAATGCCAATAAACAGGTACGTGATAAGGAAAAAACATCATACGACTGGATAAAAGAAAGAAAATCTGTAGCCTTTTATGAAAAGGCTGCTTTGTTGGAAGATGATGATTTGCTTCCCTGTGAATTAAACCTTTAAGTGGAGGTGATATGAATACATTTGTATAATGAGTTCAGGGTCTGCCAACTTCTTGCTTTCCCTGTTTGGTTACGGGAAAATTATTTCTTCTAAGAAAACATATAGCCACAGGATCAATGGCTTCTAGATAAAAGAGAGCCGCTGCCTTTGGTAGTGGGAATTGTCTGTTTCTGTTCTGGTGACTATGAAGATCTTCAACTTCTGACCTCATCGCAGTCTACAACTTCATTTAGGGGCACAGTGGGGAGGCAGATGTTGATCTCTCTCTGTTGACAAGCAATAGGACACAAGCAAATGGAATGAAGCCGTGTCAGGGGAAGTTCAGGATGGACATTAGGAAAAGGTCCCATCACTGGGACAAGCTTCCCTGGGAAGTGGTCACATAGCACAAACCACATCAGAGTTTCAAGGAGCGTCTTGATGACGCTCCTAAGTCATATAGTTTCAGTTTTAGTTTTAGTTTACGAACAGCAAGTTGGACTTGATGATCCCCATGAGTCCCTTCTAACTTGATATAATTTATGATTCTATTCTATGAAAGATAGGGATGTCATATGGACCATTATTATTATTGTGACTCTAAAACTATCACCGTGTCTTTCAGCAGTTATGTGTGGCTCCATGTGTCACCAGTGTCTTTCAGCAGCCAGGAAGAGCTTCTTATCTGTGTCAGATGCACTGGTAAATGTTTGTGTACATCACAAAGGAAGCTGAAAATAGTATTTTTTTTTTTGTATATTTTGACAATTCTTGAATACCATTCAATGCAACAATATATTGTTATTGTCATAATCCTCTGATGTATGTCCAGAGGACAATGCTGCCTATGTAAGAGCTGGTTTTTTGGAACCAAAAAAGCTTCCAAACTGGTGAGTTTATGAGCGTATTGATGGGTGGCCTACTGCTGCAAAACGTGTCTGAAGTTGAAATTGATGTGCATTGTATTATAAATGTTCTGCTTATCCTGTTTGAGGTATCATAGAATCATGAAGTGGTTTGACTTGGAATGGACCTTAAAGACCATTTAGTTCCATCCCCACCCCTGACATGGGCAGGGAAACCTTCCAGTAGACCAGGTTGCTCAAAGCCCCATCCAGTCTGGTCTTGAACACTTTCAGGAATGAGGCAGCTACTACTTGTATAGGCAAGCTGTTCCAGTGCTTCATCATCCTCACAGTAAAGAATTTCTTCCTAATGTCTAATCTAAACCTGCCCTCTTTCTGTTTAAAGCCATTCTCTCTTGCTCTAAAACTATATGCCCTTGTAAAAAGTCCCCCTCCCTCTCCCTTGCAGGCCCTCTTTAGGTGCTAGAAGGCTGTTATAAGGTTTCCCTGGAACCTTCTCCAGGCTGAGCAACCCCAACTCTCTCAGCCTGTC